>OU696697.1:11590000-12190000 GCA_916050605.2 Platycheirus albimanus | reverse complement strand
GATAGATTCAAAAAGCAAATTATATACATATATAGTTGACTTTGAAAGATATTGGTAAATTTAAAATTTTCTAAATTAAAATATAAAAACTAAATACCAAATCGAGGTGTCACACGTTGGGCGTATGTTTGTTACAAAAGATTTCACGATGCATGATGCGTAGTAGTCGGATCGTTAGAAACTCCCATCTGTTTGGTCTTGAGTCCTATTTTGAAAATACCTTGTTAGGTATGAAACTCATTTTTCGGCCACACTACATGAATGTGGAATGATTTTCCGGGCTCGATTTTTCTCTCCGATTTGTGTAGATTTTTGTAGGCCAAATTAAAAATTCTCTTAAAATGTACTTAAGGCACCTTAACATATTTTCAAAAGGCTATTCCGAGTCCATCAACGTTATCAATTGCATAGTTGTGCATTCGAAATACTTTTCGAAATTTCGTCCACACAACGTCTTAATTCTTACACGTCCCATATTTCCGATTCTATTTTTAAAGATTAAAGATAAAAGTTCCTTTGTCGATATGCACACATATTTCAAAATACTATTCGTAACTCGTGTGAGCACACATAGTTTTGTGTGTGTGAGCGCACAAAATTAATCAAAAGTTATTCAAAACTGGATGGGATTCTTGATGAAATTGTATGATTTGAATAATAATAGATTCACTCATTCATCTCTTGACTATGTGTGATGTTCCAGGGGTCACAGACTTTTTCCCCATCAGCTCCTTGCCATAACCATGGAGACTAACCACCATCAGGGTTACTTCTCCTACTTTATGTTGGCAGAACAATGGTGAGGCCAGACAGGAATTCTCCTTTCGTCCTCCATTCACTTTTTCCAATGTGAAGGCTTCTTGCAGAGTCTTGTGCTGAAGGAGAATTCCTATTATTAATGAATGAGTGAATTGTTAGGAAGCCAACAGCGAACCAAGGGCTTAGGCAGCAAAATATTTCCAGTGTGTTCAGTACAATTTGGCCATATTCAGGGATTCTATTGTATAGATGACGTATAGACGTGGTGTTGTAATATTGTGGGATGAAACAATAGATTTCAGTGGACAGATGGTAATTTTGATTTGTGTTGTCTTGTCACTACAGCAGAGGACACTGGTGGAAAATAGTGTTTTACGTGTTGTAAGACAACATGGGAATACAGTCTGAGCAATTAGCATAACAATGGATTAGGGACTCCTATGTATATGTATAAGTGTGTGTTGTTCCTTTTTGCTGTTACCGGAAATTCGTACGGCAATATTAAGCAGAACAAGGAAAACAAGGGAGAATATTAGGTTCAAGTGTGCTGTGTGATTAAATTTTCCTTTATTCTCCGGTGGCTTAGTGGCAAGTGGCGTCATAAGAGCTGCTCACAAGACATGCAATTTTTGGGATTACGGGAATTTTGAAAAGAGATTTTTGAAGTATCGGGAGTGGCTTAGTTGAAAACATTTTTAATTGAGAGTTTTTTTTAGTTCATTTCCTTCTTAAGTAAATTTAATTGCAATATCCTGATAAGTATTTTCAGCCTGCCTAGACTCTTTCAAACTTCAAACAAGGATGCACATTTTATAATTCCATCAACAACACGAAACGTGCGCTGCACTAATAACAGTATTTTATTTTCATATAATACTTATCACGGAACAAAATAACATGACTTCGTGCATCGTCTGTCGCCTGTTATATGGGAACGAACGTGTGCATGCTTCCCTCATTTGTCTTAAAGGATAATCACCTGGAAGGAGGGAACAAACAAGTTCATTGCATTAATTACATTAAAATATGATGCAAGCTCAGGTTTGATGATGGGAAAAGAACAAGGTGGAATAGAATTTTGAACTTGCCTACTCCTGAATTCCTTTAAGTCAATACACTCTTCTGAGTTGACTCCTGCCATTCCTCCTTTATCCTTTCTCACAAAGAAAAATTACATAAATTTCAATTCTTGTCACACCTTTCACATGCAGCAAGGCAGTCAACTCCTCTCGGTGACAGTGATGCACACCTTTTTGGTGTTTTTTTTTTCTTCCCTGCAATTTTTCCCGTTTTGTCAAACAGCGTTTTTGATGGTATTTTTTGGTGTGGACTTGTTCTGGAATTGTTTGCAAAAGAATTTATGTCAAACTGTCAAGTCCTTGAATGAAATTTTGCACTTACATTCAACCGTTGTACAAAAGGTGTGATTTATGACGCTTTGAATGTCTATGCGGTTTGAGTAACATTTTTTCGGAATAAATATTTTCGTCCTTTCAGTTGAGGATTTGTAAAAACGACCAGCTTATTAGATATTTAAGCTTTTTTTAAACAAACAATAGAAACTTTAAGTACATAAGATGCTTGATTTCGTGATCTTAAACAAGGTAGTCACATTTTAAATACCTACTGTAACCACATGTTTCTGTGATCCTAGGAATTACACTAGATTTTATAGTTTTGATATATTTTGCATTGTCCTTTGGTGAGATGAACTCCGTAGGTGCTGAAAGCTGATTGAGATAGTCGAATGTTCAGTAGGTTGTCCAAACAACATATTGATTTATGATTCCTCAATTTAAATATGGCAGCCTTGATTAAAAAGTATATAAATTGTTCAGATTAGAGAGTCACCAACAGTGAGACACAATTTTCAAAATTGAATCAAAGCATTCAAAAGTATATTTGTTGCGTTAAGTTGCTTCCTGAATCCACACATTTCAAAATATATAATAATACTAACTCGGCTGTCTCACTGTTTGCTTGTGTATTCCTACAGAAAGCCTGCACCAAGCTAATTCTGCACGTCTACAGTGAGGAAAGCAATTAACAAAAACTGGATCAAGTTTTCTCACCATTTGTTATATTTCTTATGTCTCACTGTTGGGCTCTCTTTTCAAAACAGTTTCACCAAGATTTTAATGGAATTTTTTGCACAAAGAACAATAAGTTTCTCTCTTATGGCACCATAGTAATTGTAATTGATTGAAAGGAGGAAACCATTCTTCATATTCCGAGAGAGATGAAGGGGCACTAATTTAGCATGCACAAATACACTTTTCATCACTCTATGCAACACTCATCTTCAAATGTTATATAAGTGCTTTCCAAGCAAACACCTACACCGAACTGGGATCAGCAGCAACTTTTATACATATGAGGTTTTGAAAATGACATGAACGGTAAACGCATTCCTATTTCATACGACGAAGTGCTTTTCTAGAACCTCTCATCGTCTCGTCTTCTGGAAAATATTAAAATGAATAGTGATGCCAATGGGAGCACCCATAATTGAGACTTTTTCATTCATCAATCCTAAAGATGCACAAAATGTTTTGAATTCAATTTAATATAGACCGGTGAAGATGATGACATCATCGTTGACGTACAATGTATTAAAAACCCATTATAAATTTAATGATATGGAAGAAAATAATGGCAAGGATAACATGCATCAGCAATCTGGAAAAACAATCACTCAAGAATGGACATGGATGTAATGGATGACTTCATATTTCAGCCCACATCATCTGACAGGATTAAAGTGACCTGCTGAAGAATTTTCAAGATGGCAGTTCATCATAACTTACTTGAAACTGATGAGGCATTTACTGTGAATAACTTCATAGAAGATAAACAGTGGACTGGTTCCAATATTCTATATATAATTGTTGCTCGAGAATAATTTCTGGGACTTCCCAAACTGACTAGACTATCTTTAAAAATAATTTCAAATGTTTTTAAACGATATGATTTCACATACATTAAACAAATATGATCACATTTTTTTTTATTTCGAATTTTCAATCACAAGATGGGTTTTAGTTTTAATTAATTCCAAAATACTGAGCTTTGTATGAGAAATAATCAGTTTCTGGAGCCTCTAAAACAATGGAGATTGATCTTTGTCCAATTCCTCCCGATACAACATAAGCATTTCCTGAGTTGTTATTTTGGGTAGCAACGATCTCCACATGAGTAACAACTGCTCCATCACCGTTTTCAGGATAGCTCAACTGTAGACTGACGTCATTTGGAGCGGCGTATGAGAAATAATCGGATCCTTGAGCAACGAGATTGTCCCCTATAAAAAAAAATTATTTCGTTAGTATAATGAAGATGTCTATCATTTCTGTCGATTGACTTACCAGAAACACGACCACCCAAAGTGTACCGAACCGACTGGGAACGACCCTTGCTTTGTTCCTTAATCATTGGAATGATCTTCGCTCCAGGATGACTTTTGGCAAAGTTACGAATATCATCGACAAAGGTCACATCGCTGATTTTCTTGACAGAAACGGACGCAGGAACATTCTTGGCACTTACTGCAACGGTCATGAGAACCACACAAACGAGAACTAGACGCATGATGGCGGACATTTTTAAGTTCAAATAAATTATATTCCAAGAGACAATGTTTAATGTGTTAGGCGCGTTAAACGGCAATTCGATTACTACTTTGGCAATCATATGAGCCCGTTAATTTATATCAATTGACAATTAATGTTAACGGTAATGGGATTTTTAGATACCAACCTGATAGTGAATTATTGGTAAACAACTTCAATTTCTAACCAAATAATCAAAACTTAATTGATAAAAAAAAAATAAACGCTGATAAGAATTTCGAAGCAAGATTGCAAAAGATATAGGCTTCTGAAGAAATCCAGTGCGAGTCTTCTTGAAAGATGATTTGATTGAGTTGTACGTACATATATCTATGATTTGAACGTAAACATTGATAAGAGGTTTCATTAACTTTTAAAATTGATAAAAAAAAAATGCGTCACGTCAAAAACAGGTTGGTTAACAAACAAATTTTATTTAAACAAATGTTTTTATGATTCATTTTTAAATTTAACTAAGGAATTTTTAGAGGAAATAAACACTTATTTTATGAATTGGCATTTTTATGGTTAAGGGGGTGGTAATCAAAATAATCGAGATATCTCTTTTTATTAGATGATGACTAATTTTTGCGTCACACCTTAATACTTTGAGTAACAGGGTTTCTTTTTTTTTTTTAAATATGTAAGAGATAAGGGTTTGATATGAATTTCCTGATTAATTACAATAATTAAAATCTTTTTTTTTTACAGATTTGTCGATATAATTTTAACTACCGGCAGAAGACAGTATTACATTTTAGAAGCTTTTAATTCCACATGGTTGTTAATTCCCCATTGGACATTGCTGCCAAAATTGAAATTTAAAAAGATAGCCATAGAAAAATATAGTGTGGTGCTTCAAAACGGATATGAAACGATCACCAAAACCAATTAGGTGTATTCAAAGTCTTAGACGAGATGTCGTTGATATAAAAAATTAAGAGACTCGGAGAGAAAAGGGAGCCTTGGAGAACACCAGTAATTTTTTTTTTTTTAACGCAAAAGCAACTTTGCGAAAGATAATTTCTAATCATTCGAAGAAAAAGTTCATCGCTACCAAATGCATGCGGTTTCAATAATAGTAATGAAATAATAAGATCTTTTCCGAAATGAATTAAAAGCTTAAAAAACATCTATAAATGGCGTACTTACAACAAGAATATAAGAAATTGATCGAATCAGCGGCGGCGCGGAGCACGACTTTAGTTTGCTCTACCAATTCCACCCAGTTTCAATGTACTCAAATTGTGTTTTATTTTGTTTTAAATGACTTGCTGAAACACCCTTCAGAGAAATTAATGTACTATTTTTACAATATAATCCTGAATGTTGCTCTTAACACCACTCAAAAAAAATTTGTTTCAAACGGTGAAGGACATAATTTGTCAATCACACTGAAAAAAGAATATAAATTTTATTTCGTCTTGATTTATCTTGCTGCCAATGATTCAATATCAATTTCATTAAACTACAAATAAAACTCCACGCAGCTCTCTCCAAAGTTTCACTCCCTATAAAATATTTCCTACAGGAGTAAACTCCAAAAATGTCAAAGAAAGAAAATGAATCCATTGTTGTCTTCAATTGCAACTTAATGTTATTAAATACTAGCTTTTACCCGCGGCTTCGCTCGCGTCAAATACGTCAAACAAAATGGCAGCGCACGTCAAATTATTACTTTTAAAGGAAAATATTTGATACCTTGCGTTACACTATTGTTATTTTCGTAGTGATCTTTTATTGAAATTAAAAAATGTATAGCCTTTGTTACTCACAGATAATGTAGCTTTCTATAAGTGAAAGAATTTTGAAAATCAGTTCAGTGGTGATTTACTTACAAAAAAAAACACCCTTGCTTTCACATTTTATAATATTAAGTAAGAATGAAAGTATGATATGATATGACGTAAATCTTTGTTTGATATTATCTGTGATTAGAATCAAGACTTGCGGCATGAAATTGAACTAAAACTAAATATTATTCTACGAAATAAAAATTGGTTAACACGAATAAATGTTTAGTATTAAAAAAATAAAGAGTTTCGAGAAACAAAATCAGCTTTGGTAAAAATCAAATGTTTCTAATAATTTTTAAGTCTGACATTTGTCTTAACAAGGGTAAGCTGTGACAACTCAAAGTTAAATATTAAAAAAAACATAAGCATCAAATCCTTTGTAATCACAAAAAGAAGTCATCAAAATCAAAAAAAAAAAAAAAAAAGCTGAAATAAAAGGACCCTCAACAAATGATGGTAACTTCATAGAAAAGTGATGCTTATCCTCATACATATATACCATAGTAACATCCATTCAATCCTTTCGCATATCTATTTTAATATGTGACAAAGTTAATTCAGGCATGGAAAAGGTCAGTTTTTGAGAGCGTTGTGTTGGCGTTAGCGTGGGTCGTAAGGTTATCTTCGTTTAAACACAAGATAAATGGATACTTTGAAGAAGAAAACCAGAATGCTTAGCGTTTGGCATTTACAATTCATTGTGTTTCCGCTTGGTTAGATGTTTAAAATGTTTTATTTCAAAGAATTCAGCTTGAGTAAATGCAAATGGACGTATTTAAGACATTTCCACTTATGAATGATTATCCTTTTGAGATTGAATGAATAAAAGATTCTAGTATAATAATAATATAATAATTCAGTGATAAGTTAAAATAGGATGTCCTTTATTGTTAAAGCTAACAAAGTACAAACTTTTTTAACACTAAGTTGATAGAAAGACATGAGTTCTTTTTGCTATATCCTTAAAATAAAATACATAAGTTTCACAATTTTGTAAGAACCGTCCTTTTGATAAATTTAATTAAATTTTCTCAGAGGTCACTGGGACAGAGACACCGACTTTTCCAATAAGAGTGTGTTAATGCCCTTTTATTTTCTGTATATTAAAAAAAAACCCCTATACTTTACTTGCGATTGAAAAATTGTATTTGACACATTTGACATTTTTATTAAGTTATGTGTGCAGAAACGATTTGTTATGTGTCCCTTGGGACTGCGTGCTTCCACTCCATCCTTGCGATATAAACTTTTTGTATCCCTTCAAGCATCAAACTTTTTTTTCCTGATCTTGAATCCATTCGCTATCAGAATTGATAGGTCTTATGGGAATATTTTTGTTCCTTCCATGCCGCAAGTACCTACATGTGTGGGCAGAGTGTGTTCCTGACTAGGATGTGTATAAATGTTGGCTTTACTAATAATGTCTGGTCAATTGGTTATGGACAGGGTCATGGAATGAAAAGATAAGTGTTTCCAAACGAAGTGGAAAATCACTTGAGATTTGTTGTAAGCATTCAATCAGTTCAAATGCTATTAAGATTCATTTTGTATGAGTTATTGTCTAGTGATTCTTGAATTATTTTGAATTGTTTTTGTTGTTATCTTTCAGATATCAGACGCGACAAATGGATATCGTGTTTTTGTGAATGTCATTGAGATACGAATGGCTGTTTGTTGTTTAGGAAGTTAGATGCTTGATAAGAAGTGCGATGTAAGAATATAATCAAACATAACAATTCCCCGCGTAAATAAATATCTTATGTTGTAACTGATTTGGATATTTTGGAAATAAAAAGCAAAATAAAAAAATATTCCAAAAGGTTTGCAAATTTACTCTCCAAACGTCACGTTGACGATTAAAGCAAATTGTCAAATTTAAACAAGTCCATTAAATCCATCCGCAACTATTATTACTCTGCCAGATATAAAAACGCGTTCCAGAGATAATCTTTCCATCAATACTAGAATCATATTGCGGGTGGATCTAACAAGGACACTGCGAGGGGCACATCCAGAGCAACAACAAAAACAACAACACACATTAAAATACCCACGTTCAGGCATTTCAATTCAACGAATCAACCCAGAATCAACAAGCAAACGCTGAAATCCTTCAGCTGCAGAACGTGATTGAAATGTTAATCAACTATTGCAGGATGTATTTTTTTTTTGCTTTGGGAATCCTGCTTTTCTTTCACATCCTTCCGAACGGATGCAATGCTGTGCTATATCAATCAAATAACAATTTTCACGTTCAATTGTTAGACGCGGGGTTATTTTTTTTTTTTGGTCGGTCATTCGTTTAACTTTGAAACGAGAAATACGAAACGTGAGAACATTGAACATGGACATTATAATGGTCGTATTGGATGATGCATGAGTACGTTAAACTAATCGATAAAATGTTCAAGTGCAGAATTTTTAAGGAGATAAGTTCAGCCAAATGTGACGCATGGAGTAGCTATTAATGGGAAGGTAGGTTCTAGGAATACAGCTTCCTTTTCCAGAAAAGCGTCTTTGACACCCTGTAATGTCCCTTAATCAACTACAACCTGACTTAATTTTAATATTGCTTACATTAACGTAAATTATAGAACCCCTTTATAAAATTCCTTAAAATTATGTGAAATAATCAAGATCCCCAAGGAAAATTTAAAGCTTTAAACCACAATAATCCCATCAGAGTTTTCGACTGCCAAACAGATGCCTTATCAGCTGAAAGTAGCAGACAAAGAAAGGATCCTATCCCAGGACACATAAGAAAAACAGTCTATTTCCGTACTGCTATGGTGTTCCGTATTTCACCCTTTTCTTTTTGCTAGCAAAGCAGGTGAAGGTGGCATTAACCTGACATCACTTTGTCCAGTGGTTTATTCTTTTCGTCTTCATAAAAAGTCAAGACGTCTTCGTTTTTTGGTAAACTATTTTTCATTCTTCTGGTGTGTGTTATATTAGTATATACCTTAGGTAGGGTTTATTTGGTAAAAAAGGAGAAGGATTAAGGAGTTAGATTTGAAAGTTCTGGCATTTAGCCAGATGAGAAAAAAGTGATGGCTTGGGATTAGGACTGACGTCTGGAGAAGCAAAAGCTGAGAGATAGGTGGGTATTGTCTTTTTTTTTTGTGTTTTGTGGTTCCAAAATGATTGATGATGAGGATGACGGATTGGACTGAATTTAAAAACAGTCCTTATGGGAGTTCCTTAAAGAAATGAAATTGCGTCCTTGGCTTTAAGACACCTATTATAGGTAGGGTTAAAGATAAAATTGGGAGTAAATGACTCGAAATTCTATGAAGAGGTATAGTATTACTGGAATAATTGAATTTAAGCATACACGTTTTTTCGTCCATCTGTTTTCCTGACGCACAGTGCACATTTACAGTTGCATGAGTTTTATAGTAAGGTTATCTTTTTAATCCTCTTTTTAATTGAAAATGGATAACCAGTCATGTACCAAATGCAATCTCACCTTTATCCGCTGGAATCACTTTTCGGGGGGGAAAAATTGTGATTTTAGTGGAATGTAGTTTTTTAAATTTCGCTTTAACAGAATATCCATAATTTTGTAATCCAAATTTAAGAAACCAATTGATTATTTCACATCTCCAACTTCCATGTTAGTTTCGACAATTACTGAGTTTGAAATACTTATATGTTCAAGAAACTGAAGGAACACTTTTTTCAAGGCGCAATTTCATGAAAATTCTTTAGACAATTGACTCATCCAAAATAATTATTTTTTACATTTAGCATTTTCCACGTTTATAAATGGAAAAAAAAATTACAAACGTTCCGTACAAATTTACATTCCACAGTTTTAATTTCACTGCTATCCCCAGAAATCATATCTAGGAATTCTACCTTTAATTTCACTGGAAAATATGAAGTGACGTGGGAAAGTATGACTTATGTGTCAAAACGTTTAATTTTTTAAGAATTATTATCTGTGGAAGGTAAAGGTGTGAAATCCATGCCAATTGTACATATTTTTAAGGATTTTCGTCTTTACGAAAAAAATGCAGTGGGTTTTATCAAAAACTTCTAGTAATGTATAGAAATGTGTAACATATTGTTTTATTGTTATTGTGCGGGTGGCAATGGTACAGTGGATGTAGTGCTTGGTTGCTCAACCTGAGAGCTGTGCGTTCAAACCCAGCCGAGGGCAGCAATTTTTATTTATTTTCCAAGTTTCAACTGGATGCCACCCGTGGAATTTCCATGAGATAATTATCACCTAAAATCTCAAACCACTGTACCACCTTTCTTTCCTATCTTTCTATTCCTTCTCTTTCCTCGCTCGCACATGTTAATTCATTATAAAGGTATTAATATCCCTTTGAGTGCGAGTGCATTATAAAAAAAAAAAAAAAAAAAAAAAAAAAATATTGTTTTACATAAACGAAAAAAAAACAACAAGTGTGGATTTCACAGCTTTGCCGTCCACAGTTTATATAAAAAAATCAATGATTTGAGCTAAGGTAATGTCGTCCTATTTCCCTTAAAACTGTCCCATAATGTAGAATAATACAAAATTGAAAAATTCGGCTGGAAACGATTGTGGAACATATTCATTTTTAATTCCACAGTGGGTTTGTTTTAGCAAAATGAAAAATACTGGATGGAAAATAATGTGATTTTCTATATGAAAAGTTAATTTCAAATCAAATTGTAAACTAAGTTTTAAGACTAAATATCAATTGAGTGAAAATGAAAAATCCATACAAATAAAATTTCACTCCTGTAACTTCCAAAAAAATCATATTTGACATTTTTAACGCTCTTTCACGTCACCCATGTGGTCACAGATTGTAACCTTAAAAATCTGGCTAAGGAAAGTTTGTGGAAAGTATTTTAATTTTAATTCCCTAGATGTGAATTCTAGGCTTTAAGAAAAAATTTATTGCAATTCATGTTTTGCTTAGGTGTAGTACACCCTGCCTTTGAAATGAAAAATTAATACGTTCCACAACCCTGCTCCGCCTATATGGAAGCACTATTTTTTTTTTTTTTTTTTGTTAAATTATTTTAAAATGACACTGAAATTTGTATGTGAAAGATTTGTTTCTCCTCAATCCTTGCGTGAAATTAAGTGAATACATTTTTTTTAGGCAACAGCATAACTTGCTTTTAATTTAGTTTTTAGATGCATTTATTTAAAACAGTTGCTTTAAGGCACATCAATGTCATTAAAATTATTCTTACACTCCACTTTTCAAAAACACAAATATAAACTTCTAGTATTTTGCAAAGTCAGGATAAAATTTCATTTATTCAAAGCAAAGCTCTGACAGAAGGTAGTTAGATAGTTCTTATAACTTCTCTGCGTGATGTTTCACTTGCTACTTAAATCAAATGCAGATGGCGTGTTGAGGAAAAGTTGTACAACTTTCACTCACTGCAGCACTGGTTTGAAAACTTTGAATTTTCTTTCATATTAATGAGACTGGAAGGGACGAAATTTTTGAAACTGGAAAAACAAACTTGTTCGGTTATTTAATAAACTCCAACTCCAACTAAGCGAGAGTGTAGTCTTTTGAACATTTCAATCGTTTTCAGTCACGGTGATTGTAGGTAGCCCCTCATTTCCTGAATATTATCACTATTGACGTAACTTTTTTTCAAAAAGGAATACAAATTAGAACGAATATTAACTGCTTATTCACTGAGAAAAAAAAATCAATAAGAAGGTTTAAATTTATTGGAATTCAAGTATTTCAATTCATAATTAGTTAAGGATTCATTGAATCCCAAACAGTGTACAGGATTTCACCAATCAAGTAACAGTAACTGAATTTTTCCAAAATAATTTTCACACTCCCTTACAACTCTATAAAGGAATCAAACACAAACAATCAAGAGAAATCACTTTAATTGGGTCAGATACCTTTTTTGCTTTTCCTGGAAACTTTCAGCTTGTGACATTTTAAAGCTTATCCTTCCCTTATGATGGATAGCCACTTTGAAGATAAACAATTTCTCGCCTTCTTAAGCACCAATTCAGGACAGAAAATCAGATTCCTCCTCCTCATTCCACCAAAATATCCACCCTTATAATCCAGCCTAGACGACCGACGTGACTCACGATATCCAGCATCGTCACAGAAAATCCATCACATTTAGCTCTTCTTACAATGAAGTACTCAATCTTCATTAATGTCATCATCAGTGTTGCCAGGTTGATTTTAATTTTCTTCCTCCATTCATCTTTCCACCAGTGATCTATCTACTCGTTCTCGTTGGTAGATTGTGGTTGTTGACAAAAATAATAACATTTTCTGACTTTCATTATATTACTTGAATTAAAATTTAAACAAGGAAGAAAGGATACTAATTAAATATATAAAATGGGTAAACCAAAACGGAATTTATTTTTGTTTTCGGTAATTAGTTAGACTGACTGATAATCTTTTTTTTTATTGCTTCAAACCATTTTCTCGACCCTGTATTGTATTCCTGGAAAATTGAATGAGGTATATTTAAACAAACATACACAAGGCAGTGTTTCGATGGAAACGGACATTTTCTTTTAAAGACTTACTTTTGTAAGAAACTGAAAATATCCTTTCTCTTCTCCTGGGCAGACAATCTATTAAAAAAAAAAACAAAATAAGGACACTATAATGGAGCTACCATTTGCAAGGACTTGGACTTGGCAGATAATTTCGAACTACAATCTGGGAAATATCTAAATTTTTTAGTTTTTTTTTAGTTGTAGCTGATCCGAGGAACTAATCGCAATCAATCTTCCAATTTCAATTCGTTTAATAATTTAATAAAAGTCGTTTGTAATCTCAATTCAAAACAATTAACAAAGCTATGTTTTAAACCATATTTTTAATTTTGTTTTCATGCGTGCAGACAAATATACACAATAATTGTTCACCGACACGCGAACACGTGACTTACAGCTGTACATGCATGAAATACCGCAACTATAAGGTGTATAAAAGGCCAGACGCTCGAAGGAATCGCAAAATATAGAAATTTTAACGACATGGCCGTAGGATTCATAGGGATACGTAGAACCAAAACAACTTCTCTTTGATAATCGTCTCGTGGCGCTACCGTTCACAAATTTTTCTATTCCATTGTTCAGTCGAAATTGGTTGATTTTATACATATGCATCATGATGTTGGCAGAATCTCCCCCAATTGCAAATTGTGCAGTGGTAACCTAGGCAATTTAAGCGAATTCAAGAAAATTGGATTATTGTGTCAATAACTACTTTTCCATCAACAACAACACATACAAACATAAAAATTTTGAATAAAAATCCGTCAATTCCTTGTTTAATCCTTCCCATTTTCCAACAAATAAAAACTTTCACACCAGATGTCTACTGTTTGCATTTTTAACCGAAGTCACAATATTGAGAATATTTAAAGTATACGTCATCAAAAATCAAAATCGATCAAAATTGTTAGGCCGTTCTTGAGATGATATGTAAAATTTAAAGCCGAACTTTGGGAGATACTTGTTAAAGGCAAAATTTCGAATTCCGTCTCAAACAAATTTGCTCATCGCTGTCATCAGTAACGTTCCCTGCTGAACTAGTTAAAGTCTTTTTTTTTAAGAAAATAGTTTAATTTTTTTTTTTTAAATTTCAGAACACTCGATTTTTATTAAATTAAAACAACATCTTCATCTTTTATTATTATAGATCTTAAATAATAAAAATATTTGTATTTGTGTCATATTCCTAGAAAACCCTCATAACCGTTTCAAAACCTTAACCCTGTTTCTCACCAAAGATTGTCCCAAACAATTATTCTCGAATTCGACTCGTCTTTAAGTGTTAATTCCCTTCAATCCTTATCATTTTCAGAAACAATAAACTTTGCTGTTCTATTTTGTTTCTCAAATATTATTGAATTTTTGTTGAGAACGAAAACTTGGTCCTTGGTAGAAGAAAGTAAAGCTGCAGTATGGTATCCCTATATAGTATTACAGATTTGCTTGTTTTTCTAGTGCAATCCATAATGCACAATAGTCCGTTTTTGAATTTGAAATTATCGACATTTGTAAGTATCTGGTGGAGTAGTTATAGAATTGTAAATGTTTGATAACCAACAACACAACCCCATCAAAAAAAATATGGATATGAAATTTTGCGAAAAAGTTTCTCCAAAATTCAGAAATTCGTGTAGCATTAATAAGTACCTATTGGCACATCGATCAAACCTCGAACATTTTACTATGAAAAGCACTCACAACGCAAGCAAAATCAAAAAGAATAAAATTCAATGTTTTTGTGGAATATTTTTAATTCGTTTCAGTTGTGTCGTTTTGGATATTTAATTGAATTTATTTAATAACCACTTAAAAAGACTTTTCAGGTTTTCACAGAAAATTCAGCGTGTGAGTTAATGAGATGGAGATGATAATTACTGTGCATTGGCAGGAAAAAGGAAGGAGCCTTCGTTTCCGTTGCGTTGCCGTTTGCCATCATCATCATCGTATAACCAACGTCATCATGGTCGGTACGGTATTTCCTGAATAAAACGATATTTCACGATTGGCTTTCACGGTCTCTTGTTGAACCAAAAGTGTCCGGTTCCGTCTCTACGTAAATAAATTGATTAAAAACTTTCAATGAAGGTAAATTGAGGAAGACCAAAAATTTAATTACATCACAAGCGAGTGTTTTTCCAATTTCTTCACTATACCCATACCCATGTCTGCGTTTTGGTTTATTCGTGGGCTTACGTCATGCAGGACTTCCTGGAGGAGAAGAAAAATTCATAAAAAGAACATAAAACTATGTGTCGGTAGGATTAAAAATCGTGAAAACACCGAAGACCGACGGACGACCGAAAGCACAAACTTAGTAGTACAACTTAGTGTTTTTATCCTTGAGCAATAAAAGTATTGGAAGCCAAGTGCGGTTTGCAGTCGCCTTCTGGCAGAATCATTAGAAGAAGCTAAGGATAAGGATACATACCAAAATACAAGGTGCTTTGGAAAGTTTTTCTTCTTCCAACGTGCCCTTGGAAAATAAGTGGGAAATCTATTAAAATTAATTATTTGCAAGTGGTAAGGTATACAAGTCTTTTCATTTTTTTTTCTCTGAAGTAGCATTTCAATCAGGAGAACTTGAAAACGAGAAACTTTTCTTGGAGTTTTCAATTGCATTATAGATGAAACTTTCTTGCCTGAGGATGGATAAAATATTTTATTTCTAGTTTTAATCGGAGCACTATAATTTTTATTAAGAAGTGTGGGAAAATATTTGCCTCTAAACTTTCATGTTTACCATAAAAAAAATTATGTAAATTTCTATTCTTGAGTTTGCATTTGGTTGGAGTGAAACGATTGCAGTTATGGATATAAACTTAAATTTGCGATAAACTGTTTATAAAAAAAAGAGAAATAAGTTGGCATGAAGCAAATGAAATTGATCAAACAACGACTTCGGCGGTGGGGCGACGAACATTTATTTATGGAACAAAATACTTAAGAAAAAAAATCTCCTTCCAGTGCCTGTTTTAATAAGAGATGAATTAAATCATTATATATTATAGAGTCTAGAGTACTGTCCTGTTATCGGTTGACTGTAGTTTCCTCTAGCATAGGTAAAATTTAATATACTGTGAAGGTAGTAAGGACTCCTAGCAAGCAACGGTGAAGAGAAAAATGACAGCCTCATGATATGCTATAATCTCTTTAGCAATGATGAAATGTAGAATTGGAATTTTTGGTGCAACTAATTCAAGCAGATCCGAATTAAGTAACTTCTACTCTCCGTTAGCCTCAATCATGATTTGTACCCAAACTAATTTAAAGCTCCAACACAACCTTAGTGACGGTTATCAACGAACCAAAAATTCCAGATTTGATCCCTTTCACTAAAACGAATGTTATTTCTAAAACAACTGTTGGCATTTTCCGTTCACTGAATTGTTTTTAAATCTGAACTCATAGTCAAGCAGAGATATAAAAAAAATGTTAATATTCCAGATCCATACTATCACACAAACTATGATGGTCCTTAGATTAGACTAGGACCAATGCTTCAAATTTATCCATTTCGAAATATTTTCCATTTATTTATAGCCTCGTCAGTCTTTTGAACTTTGATTGGATCTTTTCGCATTCGTGGTTTCGGTATGAACCTAACCTGTGATGAAAACTCTCTCAATTATAAATATCGAAGAATCGTATTAAAATACCTCCAATTTCATAAAAAAATCGATTAATTTATCTTTAATATTTGATAGTCCAAACGGATGCTGCTCTTTATGATACAACTATGTCAGTGATGCCAAAATATCAAATATCATCTCATCGTTTGGCATTTCTATGCAACAGCATAAGCAAAATAATTGATGCTCATTAATTGTGTTGCTACCATTAATATCACAGTTCATCCACCAATTATCCCCCTTCAAGACCCCCGATTATAAAATGAAATCCAGCACAAAGCCCCATACCATCATTTGGTTATATCATCAACTCAAACTATCGATTTTTATAAATATAAGCTGATTGAACTGCAATGTTGCGGAATGGACAATGAGAACTATACCACGTTTTCCCGGCTCTATTTCCTCCGGGGAAGTATATTTGTCGCCAATGGTATTTAGCAATGGATAAATTTGTTCATCGGCTATCCAGTCTGCTGGTGTGCTCTCATTGTTCAAACAATGTTCGACATTCAATACGATACCTAATGGCAGCAGGAACAACAAAGTAATCAATTAGCGTTTTTCAATTTGTTAAATGAAAACCAAACCTCAGGGCTGGAAGTTGCAGCGTGGTTCGTGGGGATGGTGGGCACTATATATTTCAATTATGATCTTTTAAATCTAGTACCAAACCGAGGAGGTGGACAGGATGTAGTTGAACAATCATACTCGTAGGCAACAAAAATATGTATACTTTGAAAGTTGTCATGGGGATTACAAAAAAAATAAACCATCCACACACCTCAGGACCCATTTTCGGGTTAGTGGGTTCGATAAAGTAAAATATTATGTGTTGTTGGTGGGAAAATAAATATTTGGACAAATTAAACAAACATGGCTTTGGATTCCTATAAAACTCTAGTGGATTTTGTATGATATAGTTTTTCCTCTAACAATCTAGATACTCAATTCGAGTCTCCTGACAAATTAATCTAAGAATAAATTTATGAAAAAATCTATATCTATATTTAGCAGTAAGAACACGTGAGCTTATTCGATATTCATCACGTTATTCATTAAGATACAAAAGGTGTACAAGATGCTGACAGGTAATACTTTTTTTTTCAGTACACCAGTATACAAATCGTATCATCTTGGTATGCTTCTTCCAAAAATAAATCATTTCAAGACGAGTTACAGTCAGATCATCCACATGGTGTCAGTAAGTTACATGAATCCTACTTTTTTGGTTGGATGATATATTCCTATTCAAATCAGGTACACGATATCTATGAATAATAATATAATCAATGGAACTTCAACTACGTTGGTCCTTCTATCAGACACATCCCAGGAATTCATTTTGTATTTAAATAGAATTTTTATTATTTTTCGCTGTCGACGTTTCTTAGATGGGAAAATTAAGCTGGCAGTGTATGCATGACATGGTATGTGTAGTGTATGTATGTATGTTTCTTAGAAAACACTACTGCAATTATTTCTTGGGAACATTAAAGGAAACAATTATAAATGGAATACACCACAATAAATACAAATAATTCCTAATTTTTGAGGTTAATCTGAAATTCCATTAAAATCTCAAATGAAATTCGTGAAATAAATAATTTGTATTGTTTAAGTTAAAATTCTATGTACCGATACTATATCTTTATAATTCTGTTTTTTTTTCTAGATTTCCTGAATGGGTGATTAGTAACATTTCATTCGGGGTAAGTTGTAACATGTGAGAATATAATTCCATATGAACCAGCACTGATCACCGGAGCCATACGTTTTATAAAGTAACTTTAAAATGTATAATACCAAAAAATGCAAGGACTTACCTAAAACCAGAACAGATAATTACGCGATTCTCCAGAACTGCAAGTGGTTTTTTGCAGTGTCATATTACCAGAGACGGTCTGGTGTAGGAAAATTCAGGGGTCCATTTTTTTTTCAATTCAAGCTATGGCTGTTTTCATTGATAAAAACTTTATTTAATTGGACCAAGAGATATAATTTTCCTCGATTATGTTACAACTAACCCCCTAGACGGGATAAGTTGAAACAATACAATTTGTTATAATTGCCAAGATATAAGTTTTAACCTATTTATTTTCAAAACCTTACCAAAAGCACATCGGGCGTGATAAAAAGCTGTTTTACTTTAAGCATCACTCACGCCTCCATTATTTCTGTGAAATAAATAAAGTGCACGACTGGGTCGGACGAACTTGCTCTAGTGTGTGACATTGCGGTCCTTGGGTTTTGAAATTGAAAGCAGGGAAAAAATGATTATGAAATTTTATTGATCACTTAAACATTAGTTAAAACGTTTTTTGGAAAAAATTAAGTAAGACATCTGTTTTCGGTTACTGTTTAGAGTCAAGAAATTTTGTTTTCAAAATCGTTCGACCAGTTTTTTCAAAAAACTTTCTTTTTTTAAACTTTTTGAAAATACATATATTCCAATTTTTTTTTTTGAGTATGTCAACTTCTAGCACTTTGTAGTTTTTATCAGAAAAATACAATTAAAAAAAAAATTAAACCGTTTTTGGAAAAAAACAAAATTTAAAAAAAAATTTGAAACTTTTTTAAAAAACTCAAAAAAAAGTTTTTTGAAAAATTTAAGAGTTTATATTATTTTCTTTTATAAAAGGGCTTCTACATAAAAAATTTCATCGAAATTCGTCAAGTGGCTTCCGAGAAAATCGGATTTAAGATACCCGGTCCTATGGGAGGTACCGTTATAAGACTTTTCCTGAAAAATCTATTCAAACCAAAACATAAAGTTTGCACATAAAACACTATTCAGAAAGTTTTATCAAAATCGTAGTAGCCGTTTTTGAGAAAAATTAATTTTTCACTTAAAATCGTATGGCAGGTACCGTTAGTCTTAAAGCTAGAATGCTAATTCCAAAAACCCCTCTGTAGGAAGTCATAATAATACTTTGTACCAAGTTTAAAGCAAATCGGCTCAGCCGTTTAGGCTGTAGGTAACTATGCAGACAGACAGACATACGGACAGACAGAAAGACAAAATTGTCGGGCCCATTTTTTGCTTGGATTGTTCTAAAAGTGGATTGTAAATTTGTGAATTCCACGTCGATATTTTAATATGAAAGTATCGTTTTCGCTCATTGAATTTTAATTTCACATACAGCGTATTTTAATTCATTCATTGAATTTATAAGATCAATATGTTGCACAGTTTTCATTCACAAGCTAATAAGTACTCAACTCTCGTGATATCAAAAATGAATACTTGCCACAGTCTTTCCGCGGATTATTTTTAATTTCGCCATGTGCAGCCAACAATCTCATAATAAAAACATTGTGTTTATGAATTTGAATCATTTTCACTTAATCTAACACTTACCAAAATCAAACCAAATTAATTAAGTACATATTTCAAATGACAAAAGACAGCAAACATACTTCAAAAATTATTCACTTTAAGAACCATCAATACACCACTTTGGTTACAAAACAAAAAATACGGTAAATTGACAGCGAAAAATCTTTTGAGGAAAAAAACTGCCTACATAAAGGAAAATTTACATAAATAATCCTTTTCATCTGTTCCGCAGGGGGTCAGGAAGAAGGTATTTTACATACCATGGAGCGAGATCCCATCGAGGTGTTAGTATTGCAAATGGGTTTTCGGTGTTTCACACTATCCTGGTTCGGTGTGGCTCTGAACTGTTAATGTATATGTGATTAACTGGTTGGTATTTGATGGATAGAAAAGAAATCAGGAACCAATGTGCACACGGTATAAGTGTGTCCATTTGTGGTTTTCGAATTAATGGGAATGTAATTGCATGTTGAAGGATGCCTTTCAAGTATTGTCTGCTCTGTATCCTGTTGGAATAATTTATCGAGTTCAAAAATGAGAGGGGGTATGTAGTATGTTCCGTGTCAAGTGTTGAGGTTTTGGGGCATGAATTTGTTTTAAAGATGTATGCTAAGTTCTCTGATTAGATTCCCTGTTTCAACTGAAATCAAACATGTTGTAAACAGGATACATATGGATGCTATCTTTAAAGCCTTTGCAAAAATGTTAAGTTTTTTCACTAAAGATCTAGTTTAATCAAACTGATGTAATGTTTGCGTTATGCATTTCATCGATTTTTTGAAATTTTATTTATGCCTCCACAAAACTACCGGGTCACATTTTTGTCTACACTAATATTTTTTTATTATTTAAGCAATAAATTCACTGTCCAACTGCGTTACATTTATTTCCAACAAAAGTTGTCATATCATATATCTTGACTATCTTTGGACAGGGAAATCCCACTGAATATTGTAACCGAGCCAAGAACAACAATCCTCATTGATGTAACGCAATTTGATATAATGTTTATTGTGTATCCTTGATGGGAAAAAGTGGGATGGTCCTATTGTGGTAGATATGGATACGGCTTGGCAAATATCATATATCCTTATCGATATCGAAATTGATAGGATTAACAACTATCAACATGAAAATATTTGTTCCATTCACCCACTGATAATATATGACAAGGATAACGATATACATAGACGTTGTAATAATTTTGTTTTGTTAGAGGGA
Organism: Platycheirus albimanus; assembly: GCA_916050605.2. Lineage (NCBI taxonomy): Eukaryota > Metazoa > Arthropoda > Insecta > Diptera > Syrphidae > Platycheirus > Platycheirus albimanus. The sequence continues at coordinate 12,169,133 of OU696697.1, read as the reverse complement.
TTTTTTATATCCTTTTTCTGTATATTTTTACCAATTTTTGCTGTATTTTTTTTATTTGTAGTAAGTGTGTGGAAAAAAAATGTCTTAAAAAAATACTTTTAAATATTTCCTTCGGTATCTTCTATGGTTTATGTGATAACTTGACTTCAGTAATGGTTTGTTTACCTAATCCTTGCTAATCTTTAACATATTGAATTCATTTTTAAGGCTACAGTCATAAATTATATAAAAACTATAAAGCAAGGAATTAATAAGACTACGTTCAAATCCTTTATGGTGAATTATATACACAGCTTAATTAAATAAATACTCAATTGAAAACTCCTTTGTTTCTGAAGGATTTTAAACTCAAGAATTAACACTAATGTAAACACAATTGAACTTTATGCATGGCATTGTTTTAATTCCAACCATATATTGCTGCCACCACACGCGCATCATTTTCATTGCGATAATACAGCCCGCAGTTAGTATTTTAATTTTCCTACAATAAATATTGGTTAAATGGTACAGGCGTGTCATATTATGAGCTTCACACTTAACAAGGATAATTATTGTCAAGTGCCGCCAGCGAAATAACCATCCTTCCGACAACATGTTTGCTACACCAACGCAATAAAAACAATTTTTTACTCCTCGACTATTTATCCTTTGAAAGAGTTGAATACGAGGAAAGAAGGTGTGAATGTTATCCCGTAGGAGGAAGCGTGGGTTGTATATATGTTTCTGATGCAGAATTGGAGAGGTCTTTTTTATTAAAATCTTTAGAACTGAGGTTATAAAATTTCTTTTGCCAGAAGGAGGATTTTCGAAAACATAGTTTTTATCAGTTTAAAGCAGATTAAAACAATCCGAAAAATATTTTCAAAATAAAAGAAAAAGGAACCGAAAAAAACATTGACAAAAAATGGGGGAAATAGTCGGTTTCGAATAAAATTCTTAAATGCCGCATTTAGACAGTCAAGAAGAGTTTGGTCATTGGACTTTGTATCCTTGGTAAGACTCCTTGAGGTTTCATTTCAGAAATTTTTCAATAGAAACATTTTGTTTCAACCAAAACGGAGTCACATATCTTGCAGTCATTTATTGCACTGTTGAATTCTACTAGTAAAGCAATGTTCTATAAATGTTTGTGATAAATTACACTAATACTTCTTAAGAAACTATGAAGAAGATGAAAATGGGGGAAAAATGTGTTTGTGCAATTCACTCTATGTAAAAGTGAAAGTCAGTTTTGGGCGTACATGCAAAATTGTTTTATAAGGAAGACAAACAAAAAATTTTGAACTAAGAATGTGAAGAAAAGAGGAAAACTAGAATATAAAATATACTGTGTAATATGTTCTATATCATTTTCTCGCCAACTCAATCCCATATATTTATGTGTTTTTGTATCTTTGTCGTGACGCATTTTTGTTTCATCGGGTTCCAAATCACTATTCTAAACAGGTTTCACTTCAAAATTTATTTGAGTTGTGAAATACACAACTGATCGACGCTCTAACTGCGGACGAAATATTGAACTTATAACAGCCATCCTTCCTTCAAACACAAGAAACTACACAAAATATTAAAATAATATTATATTATGTTTTGAATTGTGTAACTCTAATCTATTTATAAAAATATCTTGAAGTCCTTAATTTTAAAAGTTATAATCAGCACATGTTGTTCTCTTATACTAAATCTGAAAAGTGTTATTTAAATCACTACAGAACACATTTTTTGAATTTGAAATAATTTGTATTGTGCTGCTGAAATTAAGTATAAAAGGGCGAACGAAATGTGAAATTATTGCAGTGTGTTGAATAAAGCGAAGCTGTTATCATACAACGAAAAGTGGGAGAAACAAATCTTTTATTTATTTGACAAAGTCAGTCATTGCTTAAGTTTGTAATTTCTTTTACATCATTTTGTCGATTTTTTAACTGTTAATCTTGTAAGAAGGAATTGTTTAGTGTTGGAGTATATCAACATAAAGGAATTTGTAGTTTTCATCGGTGATACTGAAAATCCAATCTGCTATAAGCCCTCAAAATACGTATTCGAAGAACTAAGAGTAAGAAGAAATCATAGAAAACTAAAAAAAGGTAAACAAATTAATAATTGGGTCCTACAATTCCTGTGTTTAAAAATTGCATTTGAATCGAATGTGTATTTTGGGAGAATCTATAAGTGGTATCGTGGTAATAAATATCCAGTAAACTTTATGCAAACCAAAATATAAGGCATTCAAAACTGATAGACAAAAGAGCAACCAGAAAGTACCCTCGAAATTGTTTTGTGAAACTTTAGAAAAATAACCTCGATAAGCTAGACCCAAAAATTTAAATACAATTCAGACAGCTGCATAGGAGTACAGACAAGCTCACGAAATGACAAACTGACAGAAATTTTCAAATACATTTATTGACAACGTTATGTGTGCCATAAAATTGTATTTTTGCATCGATTTTATTAGAAACGATCAAACCGATTTATATTAAATCTTTTATCGAAATAGTTCTTTCTTTTTTTGTATGTTAACTTTGAAATGTTTGTTTTTTATTTGCTTAAATAAAAATATAATCAAATTAAATTTGGATCCTGAATTAAATGAAATTTATTTTAAGAATAAAGTTCAATCATTTTTATTTGCGATTATAGGTACTATAAGGCAAGTTATGCATTCGTAAAAAAAAAAAAAATTCTAACAATCAAACATAACATTACGATGATAGCGAAGACGAAAAAAGATGGTCTAAGAATTCTGTCCGTCTGTATGTCTGTCTGTCTGTCTGTCTGTCTGTCTGTCTGTATGTAGACCTACAGCCCAAACGGGTGGGCCGAATTGCGTCAAACTTGGTATATAGACTTTTTTAGGTACTGTACAGAGGGGAAATTGAAATTTTTTTTTAGCTCAAAAAATAACGGTACCTGCCATACAACCGTTATTTTAAAGCTTATTTTTCTCAAAAACGGCTCTAACGATTTTTATTTAAAAAAAATCAGTCTTGCTTTTTAGGTACGACCTATCATATGGCTGAAAAAAAAGTTTTAAAAAATGGCTAAGAACGGTACTTTCCATAGGACCGTTTTTTTTTGCTTTCGACTAACTCGAAAACGACTAAACCGATTCTTTCGAAATTTCACACACACATAGCTGTAGGTAGCTCAATTTTTATTGCATACCAATATTTTTGAAAAATATTTTTTTGTATTTTTAAAAGCATTTTTTTTAAAAAAAATTAAAAAATTAATATTTTGAAAACTGCTTATTAAATTTTTTTTCTAAAAATTTTAAATAAATGTATTTGCTGAATACCTATGATCTGGCGTTTTTGAATTTTTTTGAAAAATTTTTTCAAAAAGTTTTTCAAAAAAAGCTTTTTTTCTCAAAAACCGCTCCACAGATTTTTATAAATTTATTCTCATAAATTCAAATTTATAAAAGAAATAAAATGGCGTACTTTTTTTTTCAGCTCAAATTAGTTTAAGTATTTATTTAAGAATTTTGAAAAATTTATTTTTATCAAAATCTCAAGCCCCAAGACCACTGTCACACATTAGAGCAAGTTCGTGCGACCCAGTCGTGCATTTTATTTAATTTATACTTAAGAATACGTTTTTAGCTATTCGTTAAATATTTTTAAAAAATACGTATGTACATATACCAAAAAGATACTTAAAATAATATTTGAAATATAGAATAAGTATAAAGTTACAGTTTACATTCCACACTAGTGCAATAAATTGATAAATAATAAACTCAAATTTCGAAAGAACAATCAATTTTTTATAAATGAATTCACAAAAAGGCGGTTGTTTACAATATATCCTTATATTGTTCATATTCCGAATTCCTCTAGCCACGTGTTTCGGAAAAAAAACAACACTTGCGCAGTTCAAGGAAAAGGATGCAATTTTGGAAGGAAATATAGCAAAAAGGAAATTCCTAAAGAGAACTCTCTTTTCTCCCAAAACATGAAAATCACTCAATAATTTTACTCTTTGAAAAGGAAATTTCACAGAAATAGTAGGATTTTTGGGAACTCAATTTTTCTGAATTTAAACCTCTGAATGAATTAAATTCTATTTTTAAAATGCCAGTGGTCCCTTATATTTACGTTAAGCAGCACAGGAGTTGCTAAGGATTTTCGAACGACAAAAGCAAAGCCGACGTGGGAAATAAAATAACTTTTTTTGTAGAATCAATTCAAATAACATTTTAATTAAAAATAATTACGAGGGTGCTTTTAAATATTTTAATTTTATATGTATGTGTTGTCGTATAAACTTCAAAATCAATTCAACTATTGAAGAGAAATTTTAATCTTAAAATGTTTCTTCTTGTTTCTAGATAAGGTCATCATCTTCAAGAAGTTAATGGCAAAGAATGTTGATTAAAGTTAAAAAAAGGTTTCGTTTTAATTTCTTGATTAATTACTTACGAGAATAACACTTTCAAAATTGTTAAGCAGTCTTTTAAAATGGCTAGTTAGTTTCTTGAAGCTTTTTTAAAACATTTAAAAAATGCGTAAAATGACAATTTAATCATTTTAAAAATGTATACTTTTAAATGAAATTTTAAAAAAAGCATTCAAAAGTTGTTTTAACAATTCAAAACATTTGAAAAAAAAGTTTCTACTTCTGTTTATCCGCAAACTCCTTCTAACCCAGGAAACGGATTTCGATACGGCTTTCACCATCATTCATAGAATTTTTTCTTCAAGGTTAATATGTTCTACCTTCAGTTACTTTTATCCTGAAATAAACACTGAAACCCGTTGCAATGTACTTATAAAATAAATGAGATCGTTGAAATGAGCACCTAAGGGTATGCAACACTCTTAGGTTGACTTAATGAATTCTTTGTAGCGCACATGTAACAGAAAATCTGTTTTTACTTTGCAAGGTGTTTATGGCAATGTTTCCGAAGGATGGATACATTATTTCGCAAGGGAAGTCTCAGGTAAAATCCAGTTACATTCCGTGACAAAAAGTATCCAGAGGGCACCTGGATCCCATACCTTTAAATCCATTCACAGTCCATGCTCATAATGAATAGCATCTGAATTGTTGGTTTTGAATAATACTTGACAAGTTCCTAGAGTCAATACTTCACATGAACGAAAAATCTTGAAACTTTCGTTTCGATAAAATAATCCTTTGTTTTTGACCTCATAGCTAATTTAATAGATGTGCTTGATTTGCATTTAGATAAACATTTGTTTGAAAAACAAAAAGTTGTTTACTACAAACTCCTCATTTTTTTCCAAAAGTTCTGAAGTGTTTTCCAAAAAAAAAAACACTCCCATGTGACCATAAAGCTTTTGTCGATATCTTGGGGGACTAATAAATTTAATTGGATTCAGGTCCATGTTCGACCCAAAAGGATATCTTGCTATGAGCTCTACAAACCAAAAAATAAATACAAAAATACGACTTCCTCATTGGGATGTATAAGTAAGCAGTATCTTTACCTACATTATTTGGTTTTGTCCATTTTCGTTATCCGAACGGAAACCACAAACAAAATTCCGTTTAAACCCCTCCAGCTGACAAAAGTTTTTCCTGGTTTGGTTTGCCTTCCTTAGTTCCACACGACTGCAAAACGTTCAATGTTTTGTCTTCAACACACCAAAAAAAAAAAAAAAGGCAACCAGAAAGGAGTCATGGAGATAGAAGGCCTTCGGCTAAAGGATCCAAGTCAAAAAGGTGCACTCAAATGGAAGCTGCCCATAGTAAGTTCCAACAAATCTATCGACCCCCCTTAAATGAAATATACGGGAGGGGTATTTCAGCCACTAAAATGCTGATTATAATAGAGTTTCCATATCCCCAGCCTCGGGCAGGAATGTAAGGAATATTATTAGAGGAGAGCCATAATAATGGGTGGGATTGAGTGTGAATGTCTGGAAGGGGTCTTCTAACATTGGTTGATGGTTGTTGCACAACACCAACGTGTGTAATTAGTATTCCTGGCATGTAAATGGACAAATTTAATTTCAGCTTGCTATTTGATTTCCATACCATGAATTCTGAAGGGAGCAAGAAATAGCATTGCTTTCGTCGTACGGAGCCTTGGTAGCGAGCGTGCTGAAGGGATGTGTTGTTGTTTTTTTTTTTTGTTGGCTGGGAATAGAAATACATATAAATACCCAAGGGCACACTGCATTAGTGATAGTGAATCAATTGCGGAAGTTGTCCTTCAGCAAGGGCAATAGCAATGAGAAAACGAATTAGTTGGAGTTTACGAGGATCCTTTCCAATCCTAAATCCTACCATTGTTTTCCAACCGGAAGGAATGATTGAAAAGCAATTACATTTTGGAAACTTCATTAACGGTTTATTGAGTTTTCATTTACCTTTTGTCGTTTATCTTTTTGTTTTTGGTGAAGTGATTTCAATTTTTAGGGGTGAAATAAAAAACGACCGTGATTTGAAATTTCAACAAAATTAGGTGATTTTTTTCAGCTGTTAACTTTATTTTTAAAGGACTTGGCAATCACACAAATAGAGATCATTTTAAAGTACTCACTTAAACAAACAAAAAAACAAAGCAATTTAAAAATGGAAGGTTTCAGTTAGTAATGTTATGCATTACCTCTCTGTATCAGAAAATTCAAAGTATCGTAGAGTTCTTTTTTTTTTGGGGGGGGGCTTCTACTTTGCTGGAAGCAAAAAACAGCCCATTGTGGCTTTGTTGGCTTTCAGCCTTTCTTTGAAATGGCAACATGTTCTATATCCAATAACAGCTGAAAGTTTATAAGAGTCTGTTTTTTCTCACCTGTGTGTTTGTGTATTCTTATGTTTTCGTTTAGGCACTTTTAAGTCAATTTCTTAGAAAAAATAATGAAAAATTTTCACTCTTAACATTTTTTCAATAAATAATTTTTTTTTTTAAATCGGTGCATAAATAGGAATTTTCGAAAAATGCGACCGCAAGGCCACCTGGATGAGTAATTAAAATAATCCAAGTAACTCCTTAGTCCAAAAAAAGGGTCCGAAAATTCTGTCTTTATGACGGTCTATCATCTCGGTTGCCTGAACGAATGGACCGATTTGTTTCATACTTAGTATGTATTTAGGGCTTTTATGATAATTTCATGATGATTTTTTTTATTGTAGTTCTAAAAATAACGGTATTTCCAAAAAAAATCTTTGATATGGAATTTACCGATTTTAATAAAACACTCTTTGTGCTGATTTCTAAAAGCATCTTTAGTTGAAATGGATTTTTCGGGATTTGTCACATGTACTTAACATTAAAACACGTTTTTTCAAATCAGTCTCCTCATAACAACAGAACTAACTTTAATGAAATTTCAAATCAACAAAGTTTTTAACACCTTTGTTAATATTGGATTTCAAAGTTTATTAATCCCAATGTTCTGAGTTGTTTGATAATTTTGTATACTTCTATATATATACTTTTGTACTTCTGAAGTACTAAACTCAGTAGTGCCCTCCACCACACCAAAGGTTTTGACAATTTTACTTGAAAGGTATTTTTATAGAAGTACGTCTGCAATGCACATATTTCACCGGGTTATATCTAAACATTCATTGGCTAGTCGATGCATGGTTCAAAACCTTTCTTGCTTAACTGGATTCAGAATGGGCTTACTGCAATAAATATCTTTGACCTCTTTTATCATACCCAAAATTTTAAACTTTTAAACGAAAAAGTTTAAAATCTGCTTAGAGCAGAATACAAATCGCAATCAACAATATTCACCCATCCAAGCAGTCTTGTACAACATTATTGTGACAATTCATTAATTTTTTTACACTCTCTCAACAGGAGGCGCTATTATTTGCTGCTTTCATAAAATCATTAAGAGTTTGAAAAGTAAGTAAGCCTTAAAACAAATTCCATCTAACAAAAAAGTTAATCCGCAGCAAATTATCTTTTCTTTAAGAAACATGCTTCTTATTTACTTTTCCTAGAAGTTACTGGTTTTCACAAAGAAAAGTAATTGAAAAAAAGATTTTGGGAAACGATTTCAAATCCCAGCTGTCTCATGTCTGTCATATCGTCAAGTGGTGTATTTTTTTGTATCAAACAAAAATAAAAATTAATTGCTTGGCTGCTGCCGCCAGACAGGGAGATTCGGTTTTGATAAAAGTTTGAACAGTTAATCCGTTCTTAAGATTTTCTCCATATCTGAAGCATTGTTTTCAACAGGACAATTCCTTTCTTTTCCTGAAGTTTTCCCTTTTTCGGATAAATCATAAAAATCCTTTGATAACTTTGTCTTTTAACTTCTAGAAATCTGCTAAAACAATTGTTGGAATGTCCAACTTAGTCATATAAATTACAAACAGGACATAAACCAGGACAAAAACTGGTTCAGATTTATGTCAAGATTTATGCTGATAACAAAAACACGGGGCTGTGCGAAGGCTGTCATCCTGCAAAGGGACAACTAAACTTGTTTTCAACCTTAGGTTTTTTTTTAATTCTGCGTTTGATTGATGACTCAGATTAACTTCCTAAGATTTCTGCCTTAGTTTTATTTCACGGAAATACTCAAATACGGGCAATGAATGAATAAATTATCAATTATATGCCCTCACTATTCAAGGATATTTTTGTATTCTTAGAATAGATATGCCACAAAATGCAATTCTCATATGAACGTCGTATATCTTCTTTTAAAATATTCGCACCTGATCCCATAATTGAAGCCTTGTTAACTCCTGGATTTTGGCCGAAATGTACTGTGGCGCATGAATTCAAAAACATCCAGAAAAGAAATAACATTGCCCGCATTTCTGACCTACTGCACCTCCAAAAAACTAATAGTGTAGGTACTATCAGAATGTCGGCGGAATGAAATCTAAACTAAAAAATTCTGCATAAACTGTGTTGATGAAAATTTTGATGTTATTATCCTCACTTAAAATTGGCTAAACTCAAGTGTTCTTGATTCTGAAATTTGCCCACCCGATTACAACGTTTATCGAATTGACAGAAATCCATCTAATAGTATTCATAAGAAAGGTGGTGGTGTTTTAATCGCTGTTAAGAGCTGTTTAATTTCTGAACTCTTTTTACCTGATAAGTTTTTAAACTTGGAACTTTTATCAATTAAACTAACTGACAGTAATAACTCTTCGTATGTTATTTCTGGTATTTATATCCCGTCTGGTTCATCGGCTTTTGTGTACGAAATGTATTCCTCAGCGATATCGGAAATAGTGGAATTTTCTGGAAATTCTCTGGTATTTATTTTTGGTGATTTTAATCTGTCTAATTTGAGGTGGTGCCTGGATGAAGATAATAATAACACCTATAATGTTATCGAGCATGGACCAGAATATGAATTGAAATTTATAGAAGTTGTGATGTTAGCTAGACTTAATCAAATTAATGGACTAGAGAATGAATTCTTACATCACCTTGACCTTATCTTTACTGATTATAATTCTTACTGTGAAGTCTTAGACGTTAATGATTGGCTTTTGGAGAAAGTCCCACATCATAAGGCATTTCAATGTTCTATCTCTTTCTGTATGGAAAAAAACGAAATGTACCTCTTAACTCTTCATATAAAGAATATAATTTAAAAAAAATTAATATGACAAAATTAGAAGAGTTTTTTTCAAACCTTGACTGGACAAGTGTTTTGAACTCTAACGACGTAAATGTATGTGTTACAAACTTGTATGCAATTTTAAGAGATTGTCTTAATTACTGTGTTCCTGTTAAAAGTACTCGTAAAGTCCGTGTTTCTTCAATTTGTTGGCTGAATAAAGATTTAAGACGTGTACGAAATCTGAAGAATGTATTCAATAAAAAATGGAAAAAAACCCATAAAATAATATTTTATAATCAATTTTCTTACTACAGAAAACTCTTTAATAACTTATTGAAAACGACTTATAAAGAACACATATTTAAAATAAAGTGCAATATATTGAAAAATCCAAAACTATTTTGGAAGTTCATAAGCTCTAAAAGAAAATCATTAAATTTTCCAGCTGTCGTGTAGTACAATAATACATCATCTTCCTGTGATAAAGAAATAAGTGATTTATTTGCTGATTTTTTCCAACAAACTTATACATCGTGCAATACTAAATACTGTGATACCACATTCCAAAACCGATTAAACTGTGATATACCTTTATTAAGACTGACTGAAGAAGAAGTTGTGCAATATATTGACGATTTAAAAAGTACATGTTCGTCCGGTCCAGACAGTATTCCGTCCATATTTGTTAAAACTTCTAAGTCTTATATTTGTTCTGTAATCACCTACATATTTAATTGTTCGCTGTCGTCTGGTGTTTTTCCTGATTTGTGGAAATCTTCGTTTATTACACCACTTCACAAGTGTGGTAGTAAAAATAGAGCTGAGAACTATCGAGGAATTGCGAAACTTTCATGCTTACCTAAGCTTTTTGAAAAAATAGTTACCAAATACATTCAATTCTTCTGCCAATCAATAATTATTTCTGAACAACATGGGTTTTGCATGCATAAATCTACGTCAACAAATCTCCTGGAATTCACAAACCAAATAAATATAAATATGCAAAATGGATTTCAGACTGATGTGTTTTATGCTGATCTTAGTAAAGCATTTGATAGAGTAAGCCACTCTATACTTTTAATAAAATTAGAACGATATGGATTTTTGGAGTGGATTATTGCTTGGATCAAATCATACTTAAATAATCGTTCTCAGCATGTTAATTACAGAAATTGTATGCCAAAAACAATAAAAGTATTATCGGGAGTACCTCAAGGAAGCCATATCGGACCACTATTGTTTTTACTATTTATAAATGACATTGCGGTTCACGTCCTTTACTCGAAAATATTAATTTTCGCTGACGATTTTAAGCTTTATTATGCATTTACAAATCGAGGTGGGTACCTGTTTCTTCAACATGATATTGACAGAGTCTTTGAATGGTGTATTTCCAATGGTATGGAACTCAACAAAAACAAATGCAAAGTTATGTTTTTATTGTTAATAATAAAAATTGTAAAATTTTAAACAACTTAGACATCAGTCTGAAGTTGAAATAAATAAATAAATAAATAAATGATAGATGCCTGGTATAATTTGATTAATGAAAAAAAAAAAACAGAAAAGTAAAGTTTAAATGACGTTCTGTGTAAAACTCGTAACGAAATTATTTTATTTTATTTTATTTTATTATTCAGTTGATTCATAGATTTTTTTTTTTACTCAGCCAGCGCAGAGGGAGTGTTTTGTGGAATTTATATAAAGTGAAGTATTTATTTCATTAACATTTTATCCAATAAAGTTTTGATTCAAATAAAAAAGGATGTTAAAATGATATTGCAATTTCTGCTGTTATTCACGCAGTTGTTAAAAATAGAAAACAACATACCATTCAAAAATGTTTCTAATTTAGTTTGGCAAAAAAAAAAAACATTGAGTGAAAATTTCAAAGTGAAAAAAAGTTTCAATTGTAGCAATCCGAATGACTTCAATTAACTTAAATTGTTTTTTTTTTTTTTTTCAGAATAAAACAGAAAATTTTTCATTAGATCTAGAAATTCCTTTGTTTGATTTAATTTGTACATATTTTATTACGTTGTTCTACTTTTAGCTTTGAAAAAAAAAAAAAATGCCTAACCGTGATTGTGGTGTGTGATTGTACACAAAAAGGACCAAAACACGAAAGTAATTAGAAGAATTTTCTCATCTAGAATCAAAGTTTAAAAATATCATCATGCTACTAACAACTTTGATAAGCTTCATTCATGGTTTGGAAATTAAATCTCATCCAAGTAAAATGTACATCTATATCTTTTGCTATTTATAGACTTTTTCCATGGATTCCAATTAGTTTTAACTTTTCGGTCAAAAACTTTACCTTTCAATCTATATCCCACATCGAAAATAATAAGCAAGCAAAGAAGAAAAGTTAATTTTCAATAACGATGACGTATCGATTTCATTCAAGTTTTCATCCTCGCCCTTTATTCAATTTAAAACCCCAGTAAATATTGTTATGAGCAAAAAAAAAAAACAACATGTTGGAATAGTAAATCTACACAAATAAAGAAAGGAAATGTGAAAAAAGTCTGACCATGTCCTTATTCCCCTCATTAAAATAAAAGTTTGGTCGATTGACTCATTTCCTAAATAATACCCATACTAACCCAATGCTTAAGCAAGGAAGTTGAAATGTCCTAATTATATCGATATCAAATTGGTTCTTAGTTTTCGTCCTTTATTTTTCTATCAAAAATGGCAAGGGTGACCAAGCATGGCAGAGATGGAGGAATTTCACCAACATAGGAATCCAGTCATATGTATATACATACAAAATGATGATGGACGGTGGCATCCAGTTGAAGGTGGATGGTTAGCCCTATATTAGACCGCACTTGCTTTTAAAAGCATCAATATACAGTAACACACATACATACAATAAATAGTAGACGATAGTGAGGAAGGAACGAAGCATGGCACAAAGAGGAGACCTAGAATGTAAAATACATTGTTCCTAATATATAATCTATTTCACTGTCACGCCAACTTAATCTTTTGTATTTATGTTATTGCGTCTTTGTCGTGACGGATTTTCGTTTCATCGTGTTTTGAATCACAACGAAAAAGATTATCATCAAAAAGTTCAGACATTTCAAAAATATTTTAGTTCGAGGTTTGTTTTACCTGTGTATTCATGCACACAGAATTATTCCCGATGTTGGGCTCTTACAAAAATTCGTCTACATCACTTAAAAAATTCACCTTATTTCGGTTGTTTCAAATAATTTATTGAAAAACTACACCTTTTCGTCCTTTTATAACCTTTTTGTTCAAGCAAGACTCTACGCTGAAGTCTTTTAAGAATCTGGATAGACATTCATTAACGGTTAAGGTTTCTTTTTTTCTTCATTATCTGAATCCTTTTCGAATTTCTTAAGTTTTTGTTGATGATTTACGATTTCATGACCTGTCACACATTGTGGTTATGAAGTCGGTCTTTCGACTATTTTTTTTTTTTTGGAAATCAACTTAGTGTGGGCGTAAAATGAGTATGTCTTGATTGGAAACTATGATAGGTTGACGTAGGGTGTTAACTAACCTATATTATATAACGTCCATGATTTAATTGTTTTTCGAATTCGGATTTTGTGTGCTGTAGTTTGGTTTGGGAAATCAATATTGGCTTAAATTTGCATACTGAAAGTTAATACCGGAAGTTCTAAAAATAATGATGAATGTTTGCATTGGGCCATAAGCAATATGTAGTTAGACAAGAAATATGTATGAATGGTTTAAATTTTAACCACAACCAAAGGATGAGATTTGTACTTTTTTGTTGGACTTTGGACAATGAACAGTTTCAAAAAGTAATTGATGGGATTTATTTATTATCATTGTCAATTTTAAGAAATCTGAAGAAATCACCAAGTCCATCAATTCCAAATCCAACGCAATTTCTGATGTTAAACAGTTATCCGACAACTTTGACTAGTTTTCTTGGACTTTTAGATCTTATTGACTACTGAAGGCAGGTCACCTAGGTTTCCCTGATTGCATAAACAACCTCTCCGATTTTGCTACACTGAAAGATTCCACTGGCTGATCTTTCATGTACCTTGTGATCCAGTTTACAATAATTGTTTACAGTGTATATTCATATCATCAAGATTAAAGCTGCTTTAATAAGATTCTTTTCATACTTTTAAGGGACTTAACTGCAGAAGGTCCAAAGTCCAAACCTTATCGAAAAAATTTGTGTGTGTGCAGTGTGCAGAGCTAATGCACACAGAATAATATCTCTAAATAATTATATCTGTGAAGTCTCGAAGCAAAATACCTTTCGTTCCCCTTTTTTAATTTTGTTTCCAATAACTTATATTGCGGCCTATCGCAATTTATTAAAAAAAAAGTGCTCATACGCCACAGTGTTCAAAAACTGCTCAAATTTTTATTTGACAGAGCTTATACTGCGGTTACCCGAAAGCTTTTACTTCGAATTTAGTGCTCCAATTTGTTTGTCTGATATCAAATATCGATTTTAATTTTTTGTCAAAAGTCCATGGTGGTCAAAATGCAATAAAATCATGTACAATGAACATAAGTTGCAAAATTTAAAGAATTTAAAATTTATTCACAGAAAAATAATTTCGCAAAGTGAATTAATTAATGACGTTTGGCAGCGGCGGCCGGCCCGACGGTCAACTATACCAGAACAGTGATTGTGGTCAAATTGGATTCTGATTTCAGATTTATTAAACAAATTTTATTCATCGACGTAATGGCCAATTGGAATGTATTGATTAAACATTAATTTCGCTGTCCTCTGAGCTTGTTGTTTTTGTTTTGTGTGTGTTTGTTTTTTAATTTAATTTTTTATTTATAAGTTTCCAACACGCAAATTATTGCTAAGTGTGTTGGTGGTAATGATGAGTGAACATTTTAAAATAGCCACTTGTACGTGGTTTTTCCAGAGTACACTACACAGCACACTGTGTGTTGTTTTGAATGAGTTGGTTTATTTAATAATCGAATTTTCACATCGTTTTATTGGTTGGAAGGCCACATATAATCGGGATGTTTTTATAATAATTATTGTGTTATGTTAATGCAATAGTTATGTTGAACAATCAGCTTTGAAGTAGGTACATTCAACTCTTGGGACAGACATGTTTTTATGTATATTTTTTTGTAAATATCGGTTTGGCATCATTTTCATTTTGATAAAGAATTAAAAATGGTCCAGAAATTGTATTCAATATTTGTTTTCACTTTCAGATAAATGATGCTTTAATTGCATGAACTGAACGTGCAATCATTCAATTTGTCGGGTTCAAAATGGAATGAATGCAAAAAACGATTAAATTAAAAATACTATGAGATAATAAATTCAGAATTTTTGTCGTATTAATAATTGTTATTTAATAAATTAGTGTGAAATAAAGAACCAATTTAACTGAAATCAAAGTAACTACAAAATTTGCCAGATTTCAAACGATTTGAACAAAAAGCCTTCTGAGCAACCAATGCCTTGTCTAGTGATAGTGAATTACACTCTCAAAAAAAGTGTGCGGCAAGATAATGAGATAATTTATTATAAAATCCAGTACAGTGTACTTTATCTCATTCTCTTGCTGACTTAGTTCTATGTATTTATGTGTTTCTTTCTTTGTCGTGACGCGTTTTCGTTTCATCGAGTCACAACAACTACGGCTCTAAGAAAGTTTCAGTTGAAAAGTCCTCGGGTGGATTAGAAGAGACCTACAATATTCCACCAGACTCGAATATCTATTAAAGATGGACTCTTCTGTATAATTTTTATTGTTGGAGGATTTTTCTTTTCCTCGGAAGTACTGGCAGTACTCAGAAAAAAAAGTGAGGTGGAATTAAATTCGACTCAATAACCCTCACGCTACGGGGCACTACTCTAGCTGTCTCACCAATAACTTATTATTTTATAATACCTATGTAAATCATTTTTATGGAAATATTGTATTTGAAAACTCCTACCGAACGATTTCAACTATTTTTCCTGTTGACCATAATCTATTGATAAAATATTCATAATCCTTGTGCACCATTTTATAGAGATGAATCATGTCTCTCTATCATCCCATGCATTTGTAATAATGAATGACAATTTTTTTCAGCATAGCGGAGTCTGACATACTTGAGAATAAATTTGTGAATACTGCAAAAAAAAGGCAGACATTCCATATCATTCGGGAATCTCTCCCAGCAGCAAGAATGAACCACCATCTTTACAATGATCGAAACACAAGTCGCAAACATGGAATTTTCTAAAAAAAAAAAAAAGGGACATAAAATGCATACGAGACCAACATTCTGCTGTCAACGATGGTGGGTTACATTCCAATCGATGATGCAACGGAAGTGATAGCAGATGTCTTCTACTAACAACAACTGATGTTTGATTTGGAATTCATTACCTTACACCTGTTACTTACTCGTGAGATAAAAGAAAGGGTTTTTGAAAACCTGTAAAAACATAAAATTAAAGGAGCACAGAAAATGTCTTTATTTTTAAGGCAATTCCAGTCTTAAGTCCTCTTTCGTCCTGATTTTATCATTTGTTTCTTTTTATTCACATTATTTGTCATAAAGCTTTCCCAACCATGCAGATGTTCTTCTTTAAAATTCATATCCAGTCTAGGAGCTTATATTTATCTTCATACAAGTTCCCTATTTATCGTAGCACATACCAGTAGAAGTAGTGAATGTCAAAGATAGACTAGAATTTCATAAAACTACCCTTAAATAGTTCGGATTAACGGAAAATGTTGGTATAGTTTGAAATGGAAATTAAAACAGGCTTGCCAGGCGTGAGTTTTATTGGTTTTAAATTTTATTTATTTTTTTTAATAAAATAAAACTTACTCAGTTGAAATAAGATTACATTTAATAAAAAGAGACGCTTGAAACTCATGCTTCATATAAAATTATGAAATTTGTTCCTACCACTTAGAGAACCACACTTAATTAGGTCTTAACATGCATATATGGTGAATTTTTATAAACTTAATTTGACAGATGAAATCCTAACGCAGCTTTGGTAGTTTAAGAAAGTTTAAACCACCTCATTTTTGAACATACTGAACAGAGTATATTAATTTAAAGTATTTGTTTGTTTGTTTAAAGAATTAAAATATGGCAACACTGCGCATTAAAACTGCAGTTCACTGTGTGAGACAACACCTGGTGACACGTCTATCATCATAGATGTTATGCAAAAGTTTCCCTCCAACAACTACTGTGACGACGACGTCTCATGCTCACCAGAGAAGGTTAAATTGTGGTTTAACAGCTTTGGGGCTGCGTTGTTGAAGCTGGGGTAAAACTACCCCAGGAGTAAGGATAAAATTAAACCTCATTCTTGGTGTACCTCTGAGGTGGAATAATGCGACTTGAATCCAGATTATAGGAGGAAAATTACCTTTTCATTGACTTGTTCAAAATATTATAATGTGTGACATGAATGGAAGATTATCCGTGTATCTTTTGTTGCTTGTGATTTCTTTATATCCTGCAGCGTATAATGAATTTCTGTCAAAGGATATCACACAACCGGTAGTGTGGGCAAGGACGTGCGTGTTATTTGAATTTCTTATATTTAATGGTGTTGACTCGTGGAGAGATTGCATGTCTCAATTCAATTTCCACGTACAAAACTAATAGAAATTATAAAATCGATAGAGATAGAACTTTACTAGGTACTTTATAGGGCGGAGATATAGATATGTTTAATAAACTTTATAAATCAAAATATTTATTAAAGCTTCTCCTATCTAGCAGGAGTTTCCAACAAAAGTTTTATGATTCAATTTGTATCTACCTACACACATTTCGTGGATACAATTTTTAGATTATATGCTTTCAAGGTATAAAAACAAACTGAGGATCTAATGATTTGAAGTAATTTCATGCTATTAGCTTAACTATAAAAAAATCCTAGTTTTCGTGTGCGAGGATTCCTAAGAAAATATAAACTTTGAAATCGATTATATTTTCTTGCCGAGCTCTATTGTTTCTTTGATTATTGCAAGTCCAACGGACGCTCATGAATATTCCGGGATAGCTTTTAAGCGTCTCATACCTTAAACTTGGACTGAGCAAAAAAGATACAAAATCTAAACGCTCCAAATAAATATTTTACCCAGCAGGATACGGCTCGAAGGATCAGATGACAAACTGAGTATTCATCTTTAATGTCGGTATCTCTTCAAAAAATGCAGGTAAACAAACATTTTTGTGGTTTTATGAAACCACGATGCAAGTGAAACTTTTTTTCGGATCATTGGCATTTTGCACTGTTCTTGGTTTTTCCCTTGTTTATTTGACTCAATAGCTGTATCGGTGTCCTTCTCGATCTAGTGATCAACACCAACATTTGTAGCGTACACTGATCAAACACACATACCGTGAAGCACGGATGAGTGAGAGTTTAAATGCTACGTGGTCAGCTGATGCGAACCATCGGCTGGCCGGCGCCGCCATATTGCGACGTGCAACAGATGAACGAAAAAATTTGAGGCGATGGAAAAAAAGTTTCACTTCAAAAAAAAAAAAAAAAAATACATCGGAGACATAACATGAACCGGTATCTTCAACACCTAGCGCATTCCTCTTGTCTTTTCCGCTTTTTTCTTTAAAAAATTTGTACACGCCCTTTTTGCTAACGCAGCAAGATTCCTATAACAATTAACCTGAAACCTCTAAACCAAATCATATGGGAAGGATTCATAATTAAGAATCCGTTTAATAAGCAAATTGTATCTTTGGAAAGATGGAATGGAAATTTATGTGAGTAGATTCTTATACAACAATATAACTAAAAGGTGCAGCCTTTTGCATCAATAGACAGCGGCCATCAAACAAAATTTAAGTTTATTTTTTATTGAAAACGCTGCCATCCAGACCACAGACATACATATACAGACCGCCAACTCTTTATAGTTTCTCCTTTGCCTACAAGCTTGATGTGCATTTTATTTTGAGTATGTTTAAGCTCTCTCTGAAGCTTTCCCGTGCATTTTAAATGTTAAACCAATACACAAGAAAATAAAATGCACAGGCAGAGATATACATATACGGTGGTGAATAAAATGTTTTGAGGGTGTTCAAGCCAAGGGAAGTACGAGTTTCTGTATCTGTATGTCTGTGCTCCGGACTGTGAATTAAAAAAACCTCACCCCATTCATCACTCACCACTTCATAAATAACTTTCTATTTTTTCCCGATCTTTGATTGAAATGTAAATACTATAAATTAATCATTGTCAAATAAATGTCAAGTAAGGCAAACATTTAACAAAGTAATTGGAAACAATTGAAATCACGTCGATTGCCATTATCACCTTCTCTAATCCAAAAAGCCAAACACAATAATCCAATGAGAACTTTTAATTAATTTGTCAGCTATTAAATTATTTCCTAGCACGCTAAGAGAACACACAAAATAAATTAAAAAAAAAGTTATCCTCTATACTTTCGATGTGACTTTATTTTTAGCTTTATTTCACCCACAGGGCCACAGGGAGCACATACACTCGTCTAGACTTAACAGAGCTGCTAATCTTAATTTCAAAGTTTCTTTTTGAAACAAAGCCTTAAATCTTAATTTTATGGTTATTGTCGAAAAATTCAACAGTCACAGATTATGTATCCTTGAAAGTAAACATGTGCTGGAAAAGTTACTGAAATTGTGGGCTAAAAAGATTAACGGATAAGCGAAAAAGTTTTGTTTAAAAGGAATCAAAAAATATAAAATGTTAAATATAATGATGCCCACACAAATTCACAAATTGGTGTTAAAAGAGGCAAGCTCTTTAAATCGTAAATCAAAATCAAGCCTTATATTGCAATTATTTAACTTTGTCATTCTCTTTTTTTTTGCTCCTAGAAGTCCTTTCTTCACAGTACTGTTGCCTTATCGTGAATTCAAAGGATACCATCATAAAAAATATGCTTTTGTAATATATAGGAAGGTAAGAAAACAATAAGTTAAAGTGAAGTGGCGAAATCAATGAACCCATTACTCAAAAAAAAGTAAGGATACTGCTGCTATAAAAAAGGAGCCCATAAAGTTTAAGAAAAAGGATGAAATGTGAACGCAGAATGGCAGGAAGTACATAAAACCAACATAAACGGAGTTGAACATGTGTTGTTATATTT
This sequence comes from Platycheirus albimanus, assembly GCA_916050605.2. Taxonomy (NCBI): domain Eukaryota; kingdom Metazoa; phylum Arthropoda; class Insecta; order Diptera; family Syrphidae; genus Platycheirus; species Platycheirus albimanus. The sequence continues at coordinate 12,149,479 of OU696697.1, read as the reverse complement.
TTATTAGCGTCAAGTCCTTAAAAGTGATTTATTTGGCTTATCGCGGTAAAAAAAAAAAATAGAATAAAAGGATTTCTGTTGAATTTGTTGGTTGTACAAATGAAGAGGAGGAAAAAAAAAACAATCACACGGTAATCAAATAATGTGTTACATAATAAAATGTTTCTAATTAATTTGTATTTGTTTTTTGGGAGTTTATTAAATTATTAGGTTTGAAGTCGGGTGATATAGCTAAGAGTGGTATGGCTCCTTAGTATGATCTCTTTTTTTCTCTTAGAATGAGGCAGGTACCAATGAAATGCAGGACATACGGTTATTTAAAGTTACATTACTTAATAGGTTGTGTTCTCTCCTTTTGCCGCAATAACTTCCGCAAGGCGTCTGGGCATTGAATCTATTAAGCCTTGCACTTGCTTTCGTGGAATGGTACTCCAAGCCGTTACAAAGTCCTTGCAAGTTTGATCAGCAGTCCTGCCAATGTTTTCAGGAATTTTTGATTTCACTATGTGCCAAAGATTTTCGATCACTTTCAGGTCAGGACTTTGTGGGGCCATTTTAGAACTACTTGACCCATTTCTGCCAAATACTTTTTTAATGTTCCAGGCTGTTTGTATCGGCGCATTGTCCTGTTGAAAGATAAATTCGCTCCCCATATACCTCGAACTAGGTTTAGTGACGGGTTATTTGATATTCATTTTAGGGTTGGAATAGTAAAACTTACTCCCATAGGTACCGTCCAAGAAACAAGCAGTTTCATCAGTCCAAAGGATGCTCCACCAAAACTCTGGTGGTTTGTTGATTTGTTCCCTTGCAAATCGTAGCCTTACTTACTTGTTTTTGGGTATTATATGAATCTTTTTCTGGATAACGTAGGCATTTATTTCGATTTCTTTTAATCTTCTTAGTAATGTTCTCTCACTAATAATTTTGTTTTTGCGATTTTTTTTTATGTCCATGAGTACACTTTTAACACTTCCGCGTGGGTTACTTTTGAAGGAGCGAACGATTTTAGCATATTCTCTTTTTGATGTAACCCTTTTTCTGCCTCTACCAACTTCATTTTTTACACTTCCACATTCGTTTAACTTAGAACTTAAATTATAAATTGTTTTCCCGCTGCAACAATATTATGTAGAAAGTGCCACTGCCGAAACACCACCCTGGAATTCTGCAACAATTGCGGCTCTTTATTCGATTGAAAGCTTGGTAGCTTTTGCCATCTCGTATTACTTTTCTCAAGCATAGACCTAGCAAAACTGATTGCAATGTTTGGACAACACACAAAATATCACTAAACTAAAGAAATTAAGAACCGTTACTTTACTTATGCAGTTATTTGCTCTTGTGTAAATAATTTTGCCATTGTTCGATGGGTGTGTAAATAATTGTGCCACTGAGTTTTCTATGTTTTGTACAGTTACTTGTTGGAACTTGATTCTTTTTTTAAATTTACTGTTTGAATAAATCTGCAAACATTAAAAGTGAGAAAAGTTTATAAACAATTTGTTCTTATTTCAAAAGTTTTTCAGCTTTATAGGTTGGGTTAGGTGCGAACAATGCAATGTGTAAATAATTTTGCCAGTGACTGTATATGGCTATACTTCAATGTTACAAGGGCTGTTTCCAGATTTTCGTAGAAATTTGAGCAGTATATTAAGGCCAATGGTTTATCGGTTGATAGTTTGATTGCCTGTTCCAGTTCCGGTAATACTTTATTTTTAGAAACCTTGGATAAAACAAACGATCATTTCTCATGTAAAAATCGTACAAGTTTTTTTAAACCACTAAAAGATTGATCCTTTTCGATTTGATAAACTCTCGCTTAAGAAAATAAATAAATCACTGCCATACAAAATAAAATAAAAAAAAAAAAAAAACACACCAATACTAATGCATATGCTGCGGGCTCATTTTGATGTTATAATCTTGCCATGCAGAAGCCATTAGATATAAAAGAAAAATAATTTATTGTTTCGTCCTTGTGATAGATCCTGAAACACATTTTTTTTGTTGAGCATATTGGCGTTGTAATACCTCATCTTTAAACAAGGAATAACAAGAAGATTATATCCATAAACACGACATCTGCACATAATGTTTTTCTATAATAAATGTTACTTTTTCTAAAAAATAAATTTAAAAAAAAAACATAAAGAAGCTCCTTAAGGAAGTTTTAAGGATAATACAATGTTTTTCATATCATTAGGCTTGATACGAGTAATATGACACATACAAATCCAGCGATGACATAAGCGAAGTCAGTTTTTATAAAAATTGTTGAGGCAATAAAATAAAATAAGTTATACATTTATTGATTGTGGCAGGAATCGGGAAAGAAATCGAGAGGCTTTTAAATGTATCAATTGCTTTTTATATGACCAACATATTCATTATTCATCTGATGCATAATCTGCATTTTTTTTTTTTGAGTATGGAAATAATATCATTGGAAATAAATTCACTTGTTTCGGTGAGGTCGTTTGCCACTTATGGTGAGAAATAATTCCCTCTAAAATGTGTGTAAAATTATTTCCCACCTGAAATTTAAATATCTTAAAAAAAATCAACCAGCCGGTGCAAACATAAATTTAAACCGAATTGTAAAACCAATAGCTTTTTGATTTATTTACAAAGAGATGAATCTTACCTAATCGTTGGTATAAAATCCTGAATTTTTGAAACCTTCCAATGGATGGATAAAACTCAAACAAATGTCCGTCCCCAAATTGAAACAAATGAACGTAAGGTTCTTCTGTTTTATGAGTTAGCAATGCATATACAAATGGAGAGTCTACAGAAAATTCATCATCACTAAAAAAATATTTCCAATGCTATATTTATTTTCCAACAATGCTCCAGCGAAATAGCTAGATGCATTCCTCCCCTGAAACAATTTCCCCGTAACACACGCACCGCACCGCTAGGAATGCCTATCAATTTACCCTTGAGCCTAACTTCGGACGTACTGTAAAGTACAGAGACTCTTTTTTAGCCGCACTACAAGAATGTGGAACGCTTTACTCGGCTCAATTTTTCCCTCCTATTATGATTTACAGACATTCAAAACCAATGTGAATCAGTATCTAGTTTTATCTCCTATCTAACTTTCCTAAACGCTCGCACTGTGTTTATTCATGTTAAGGGTATTAATAACCCCTTTATTTTTCACGTTGACTTTATATTATCCAAAAAACCAAATCCTGAAGCTCTTACCGTTCGATACAATTCACGTTAAGTGAAGGGTTTTACACGATGTTGGTGCGTTCTTATTCTAACCATAGTCAACATTTGTTGTTAAGTCAAAAAAAAAAAAAAAACAATAGTTATATTGTCATTGTTGAGATTTGTTGGATTTTTTACAAACCATTTGGGAACGATAAGTCGTAAGAATTTGTTAAACTGACCACTTTTAATATTTTTTTGTTTATTAGGGAACTGATTGAATTATTCTTCTTCATCGCTCAAAACTGGCGAAAAATCCATTTTATTCTTTCTTGTTGATCATCAAAGAAAATAAAGACGTTCTTGCTGCTCAAACGAGAATTTGTAATTTTTTGGTCTGATTTTTAATAAGGACTTTGAATTGTTTAAAACAAAACGTCCAATTTGACAGATCAACAATATCAACTCATATAACTTAGGTGAGTTGGAAATAGTAAAAATCGTAACTATTTGACACTTCAACGTGAGCTTAGGAACGCTGTTATGACATAATAAAGTTGTAAATAGTAACTTATTTGGATTAAAGGAACGCTTTTATGTTGACTATTGTTGACAATTGTTGACTATGGTTAGAAAAAGAACGCACCAAATTTCTATTGAGTAAGTTTTTTTTACACGACGTATGAGGTATGACGTTTAAGTTTGATAAAAACGTTTGCTCTTAGTTCCTTTTGGTTCTGAATCGGGCATCACGAGGAGGTTAATTGGTTAATATTTTGCTGACACCTTTGACCCTACTAGAGAGTGACAATGTGACGCAATGTCATGCAGCTGTTTCATCGCTGTGCTTGATAAGGTGATACCCAACACCCATTCATTTACCCTCTTTTCGATAGTACAGCAGTCAACATTTTAATTTTATTAAATATTTGTGAATTTGCAAACAAAATAGTCCAATAAAATAATCAATCGATTTACCAATTTTATTAGTTTGTTTGTCAATAAATAAATGACATGCAAAATCCACATGACATTTTGGAGTTTTCCCACAACTCATCAGTAATCCAACCACATCAGACTCACAGTTATAAGTTATTCAAAAATGTGTTTCTTCAAATATCAACATAAGCCCACTGCTCTGCCAGGTTCGATTTCCCATTCATCCTTAATAACAACTACGTATTGTAGGTACTCATAGATATACAAATAACAAAAAAACACCACAAATACATTCATGAAAGCAAACTACCTAATCCTGGAAACCTCATTCACCGTCACCATCACCATACACCATATTCATTGAAAGCTAATCGAAGTCATGTCCTGTGCTGTGAATGACGTGTGTTCATATCCTTATTTTTTTGGGATATAACTATACACCGACCGGTGCCGTTTTCGATTCTTGATTCTGGCTTCTGGTTGCCGAGAGTGATGGAATTTTGAATATTTATGGAATTCGTTGATATTTTGAAATAGATTTCAGTTGGCACATCAAATGCCAGAAGCTATTTGATTTCATCACATTTGATGGATATAAGCAATAAGGACTTACATAGGTACTCCTTGACAACTAGGAGGACTATGGAAAGAAAAAAAGGTATGTACAAAAATTTCCAAGATAAATTATTACTTTAGGCAGGGAAGTTGTATAAAGCTTGCTTAAGATCCTAGGAGAAGAAAAAGCATCTACAAAGTCCTTCCTCAGGACGGAAAATGTGTATGTATTTATTTTTCAATATACTCGTAGAACAGAATTAAAATTTTAAATTTGCTTCCTGGTTTAATCTTGTGTCTCAAAACTTTACCAATTATCGAGAACCTGAAAGGGTGAATAAATATATAACGTTTGAACGTCCAACATCCACAAGTTCACAAATCACATTGAGGATAGCCAAAACTTTGGACAGGAAGCACTAAAGTTCTATTCTATTGTCCTGTTGTTGTGAAGTTCAAAAAAGGAAAGACAATTGAAAACATGGTAATTCTCATGGCAACTGGAATTTAGCTTCTGGGTTGATTGTGGGAATTTTTCCTGGTTTTGTTTTTGAGGTTCGTGAAAATAAAGTTTTTTCATGCTTGTGTTGGCAGATGCGAAATTCAAATTTATCATTGACTGGGCTTGATCTTGATTTGCAAATAGATTAATTAAATGCGCATAGTAATTTTAAAATTTTACACAACAACGATTTTTTGATTAAGGATTCTATTAATTTCAATCGAATAGTAGCAGGAAGTCGAAATATTCCTGATTGTATTAATTTTCGTCGAATCATTCATGGCTTCTCGAGGAAGTATTATTTAACAGCGAATTTGTCTTTTGTGTTCATAAAGTTAACCAAAGATAGATCTAATTTTATCATTTAATATAGGAAGCTATACAGGTTCCTACAACTTAAAAAGAAGTAGTTTCACAAAGGAGCCAACACAATTTTCCTGTTTCGACTTCGATGCCATCAATAAAATTAAGAACCACTTCTTTCTGTGAATTGTATGTTCTGTCGAATGAAAATACTAAAATTTAAATAAATCGATTTTAGAAGATAGCGTTGTTAAAGGCAAAAAGATTCATTCCGACCATATTTTCAATAAATTCAAATTGATTGAGATTTAGATAAGAAACCAACAAGCAACCACTATCTTGAGGATAATTCAGCTGTGAACTTTTAATGATTCCTTATTGATGCTCCAGGATGAGTTTGAAGAACTTCTTTAAACTAAATAAAAGTGATTTAAGGATTTCCCAGAAGAAGAAGAGGAGTTTTTTTTAAGTTTTTCATGGAATCCAAGATTCAGATAAATGCAAAACAATTAACTGATTTTATTTATCATATTGGGCCGTCCATTATAAGTAGGCTTATCTAAATGGTACATAAGTGTGATTTTTTTAGACATGTGGTTTTCAAGAAGAAAAAAAAACCCATGTAATTTAATGTTATGGCCGAAAATTTAGCTTTATAATAAAGATAAGGGTTAGGATTTATGTTTTAAAAATGGGTTTGGGCAAGTGGCCGCCGGGTCAAGTTCGAATAAATTCCAGCTGAGAGGCCCAATTTTCGACCACTTTTTGCAGCAATTGATGCCGTATGTCAGCAATAACGCGCCGAATATTCTATTCCAAGGCGTCAATCGTCTCAGGCTTATCTGCGTAGACAAGACTTCACATAACCCCACAAAAAAAAATCCAACGTTGTTAAATCGCACAATCTTGAAGGCCACGTCTTGTTGGATCTTAAATTCAGTCACATCATCATCCTCCAAATCAGGCACGAAAAAGTTATTAATCATGTCTCTAAAGCGTTCCCCAATGACTGTAACTTATGGCCGGCTTTATTTTTGAAGAAATATGGACCAATAATTCAACCGACCCATAAAGCATACCAAACAGTCAGTTTTTGTGGATGTAACGGTGTCTCAACATACACGAGCATAACCATGTATTCCCAAAAAATTTGCACAATTTGGAAGCGTTGTCCAGACGTCAATCTATTTATATGTTGAAATGCCAAACTAAACTAAAAATAAATCACATGACAGCTGACAATATGGCCGCTAGTTAAAATAGTGTTGCCAACTTAAAGTTCTAAAACCGTAACCTGTCATTAAGAATTTTCTGTTTTTCAAGATGATAGCTTATCAGAGTTCCCATGACCATGAAGAAGGGACAAAAGTACAACTAGTTAGTTGTTTAAGAGGAAAACTTATTTTTCGGGAATGGGCTGGACAAACAATATTTTCCATCCACTCTGAAAGAGACCTGTAGAATTATATAACAGCTGCGTGTGAGGTCTATTCCATATACTGTTCAAAAATCCCATGTTTTTTTCTGTGCTCTTGGAAATATTTGTACAAATTTTCATGATGATCGGGTGAGAAGTTATGACGTAAAAGCCTAACAAAGATAGTTAAAATTTGTTTAATATCCTCGAATGCAAATATTGAAGCAACCCAACTTTGTTCATCCATTATTCTTCTAATGAACTGGACCCGCATCAAAGTTCAAGAATTTCGATCAGGCAAACCTCTCCTTCAATACGTTCTTTTTTCCATGAAATTTACCATTTTTGTTTCTTCTATATCGGTACCTCCTTAGAGACTGGATAAATAATAGCCCCAACATAAAAAAAACAGATAATTTCCTTTTTAACAAAAAAAAAAAAGGACATTCCTTGCCAGAACATTAAACAACACTCAGCAGGTCATCGGGAGTAGTATCCGTGTCTCTTCAAAATCCTCATCTGTCTCAAACCCCACAACCAAGAATATTCCAATAATTAATTTTACGCTAAAGTACTGAACCGTGTACTCCTTAAGGCGGCCGCTGGCGCTGGCACTGGCTGGCTGATTCACTATCCATTATCATCATCAACCAAACCATCATCATGAAATGAATGCAGAAAATAAATGAAACTCATTATTTCCTTGTCTTCTTCTGCATGTCCTTAATGAATTATTAAGTGGCGTTTTCTTCAATTATTAAGAAATGAATGAGCCATACCAATAACTACAAGTAGTATTGTCCAGGATGACAAATGACGTTTCATGGATAAAATTAATGAACAATGTAAGAAGGATATTGCCAACAATAAGCGAGGATTGTCCCTGTAAAATATTAAGTAGGATTGCTCTTTTAAAATTTAAATATTCGATTTATGTATTTCAATGATAAACATTAATCCTAGATGTTATTTTAAGGAACAAAGAAAGAAACCAGTTCAGGGTTCGTCCTTTCATGTTACCAAAATAACCAGTTAACTGAAAGGAATGAAAATAAAATCGATTTCAAAGAAACATATGTATGGTTTCCTTATCAAAAGAAACTTCTTCCACACGTCGTCGTCACGTGCGTCGGTCGCGTTGTAAGAAAACCCATTTTCCATTCGAGAAAACCCAAATTCGGTGCTTAGCTCCGATAAAAATATATTTATTTTTAGTCACATTCACCCATATCGTTATATTGAAGGTCCTTTGAATTGTGTGTTATCGGATTTTATTTTAACCGAAATCAAGAAACCGTAAAACCTCCATTCTACGGACGGAACCATCTGATATCCCATTCTTTCTTGAAACTATAAAGATAAGATGGTGTTCTTTTTTAGTGTGTCTTGTGCATGCCCTCTAAGGCGACTATGATGATGCCAACAAGACCACGGAGATTTAATAAATTTAAGTACCAATTCAGAAAATTTTAATATTACTTTTCATGGAACTATGGTTATTGTAACATAAAGTTAAAAGATAAAAATAAACACATGCTTCTAGTTGGTTACAAGGTTGCTCTTTGGGTTTTTTGTCAGTGAACTTTGTTGTTCATGGGTTCCGATTCCGAGGACCTTTGTAGTGGCCACACATATGCAAACATTGCCGTGAGCTTGCATTCGCCAGCTCAATGAAATTGAATTGAAATCCTTCCATTTACAAATGATTATACTATTTCCTCACCTCACTCTCTCTGGATATGGCTCATTTAATGCCGAATACCGTCTTTTTATATGAACGAAACTCAAATTCAATTTTCGTCTTTCGTAAAACGAGAATAAAACTATACCGCCAGCCAACACAACCTGTTCCCATGCTCTCATGGTGACAGCATTGGTTGAGTAAAATAACTATAATGACTTTGTCTATTTTTCATATTTTTTTTCTTTGTGTACATAACTCACACTCAGTTGTGGTCAAAATATTCATAACAGACCGCAATAAATAAAATGAAATCAGAGCACCGAAAACCGGACCTGAACAACCCGAGGAATTTGAATTATCATGTAGATACATAGTAAGATTAATAAATAAGACAAACACTGTTTTTTTTTAAATATTAAGCAAAAAACAATGTAAATCGTTAGGCCCCTTCTGTGCCAACAAATGTAAAAACCAACCATTATTATTTAAGATATAACATTAAGTTAAGTGAATTGAATATATGTATTTTGTTCAATAAATAATCTTTAAATCGTTAAAAAATGAAATCAGAGAAAAAAGTAATTTTTAGTACGTTGGTTGGGCGACTGCTGTTGAGCCAACAAGATTTAAAATTAGTTATAAGTTTAGTTTTAGTCCAAATTGTATATAAAACAAATTGAAAAGTATAAATTATTCTTCATTAAAAAAAAACGGAGATGAAATCAGAGTTTACCTGTATTTTTTGTGAACGCTAGCTCCGAGAACAATATTAAAGCTCCATAGTTTTAAAAGACTATTTCTCATCCCAGAGGTTAATTATTTCTTGGTGTTTCCAAAGTGTCCATCACTATCTTGGTGTTAGTCCATAGTTAACAAGTTATGTATCAATTGTGTTTAGATCTTTTTTCGGGTGAATCTGTTTCCAACTCGATCTTTTGGTGTTTTGCGAGTTACAATTGTGCCCTTTTTACTTGCGATTATAGGTACTACTCGTATAAGGCAAGTTATGCATTCGTACAAAAAAACGTTTTTTTTGGACAATCAAACATAACATTACGATGATAGAGAAGTCTAAAAAAGTGGGTCTGACAATTCTGTCTGTCTGTCTGTGTCCGTCCGTGTGTATCGGCACCTACAGCCTAAACGGCTAGACCGATTTGCTTCAAACTTGTTACATAATATTATTATGTCGTCCTACAGAGGCGTTTTTGGAAATAGCATTCTAGCTTCAAAACTAACGGTACCTGCCATACGATTTTTAGTGAAAAATTGATTTTTCTCGAAAACGGCTCCTACGATTTTGATAAAACTTTCTGAATAGTGTTTTTTGTGCAAACTTAATGTTTTGGTTGGAATAGATTTTTGAGGAAAAGTCTTATAACGGTACCTCCCATAGGACCGGTTTTTTGAAATCCGGTTTTCTCGTAAGCCACTTGACGAATGTCGATGAAATTTTTAATATAGAAGCCCTTTTATAAAAGAAATAATATAAATTCTTAAATTTTTCAAAAAAAGTTTTTTTGAGTTTTTTAAAAAAGTTTCAAATTTTTTTTTTAATTTTTGTTTTTTCCAAAAACGGTTTAATCTATTTTTTTAATTTTATTTTTCTGATAAAAACTACAAAGTGCTAGAAGTTGGCACACTCAAAAAAAAATTTGAAATATATTTTCGAAAAGTTTTTCAAAAAAAAACTGTTTTGTGAAAAAACTGGTCGAACGATTTTGAAAAAAAAAATTCGTAAAAATTCAAAAAAGTAAAAGAAACCTTACTTCATTTTCTATAAAAAATGGTTAAGGTATTGATTTTTAAGTGATTTATAAAATTTCATATCATTCTTTCCCTACTTTTTTTCCAAAATCTCGAGCCCCAAGACCATTTTAACACATTAGAGCAAGTTCGTACGACCCAGTCGTGCACTTTATTTATTTTAGATAAGAAATCCTAGTATTGTTTTTGAAATATACATTTGCAATACGTATTACCGCGAATTTAAATCTAATTATACTTGCGTGTCATATTTTCAAACAGCTTTGATTCAAATTTTTAGAAGTTTTTTTTTTTTTGGAAGCGTACGAATGGTCGACAAAAAAAATGTCGACTGTATACAAAATTCAAATTTCATCGACTGTCAAAATGTCAACTGATGTTTGATCGACAAAAAAAAGTTGACAATTTTAAATCCAGACTATGAAAATGTCGTCGAAAAAGTGTCGGTAATAATGTCGACATTTTGTTATTTGGATTGGATCGCAGTTAAAATTTTTAAATTATTTTTAAGTCATAGTGTAGCAGGGGTGCTAGACTGATCGACAGCAGCAAAGTGAATAATGTTCACATACATCAGGCACCGCAAATTTTATAAATCGACTTTATAAGAGTCTACACTTTGATCAGTCGGCATTTTTACCAATCGACTTTTCGAAAGTCGACATTTAATAACCGATTTGTTTAAATCGACATTTCAAACATCGATAAATTGTACCCAATCTTTTTTAAATTAAAATTGTCCTGCTGTGGGTGTTGTTTTATACCATGAAACCATTAATTTAAGTTCAGAGTTTCACATTTCCGCAACCAAGAGCTATAATTTTCGATCCCGTCCGATAATTGCCCCACAACCGTCTCCTCTAATTAAACTTTTGCTTCTACAAGACACCATTATACATCCAAATGCAAATGATTTTGGTGGCAATCAATTGTGTCTAACACAACCATGATTGGTATGTCAATTACATCTAAACTAATTGCATACTAGACCGTTTCAATATATTTTAAGACCGGATGGCGTTTAGCCATTAATCGTAGAGGTCCTTGTGCATTTTAGTCGAAAGCATGAGGGGAAGATTAATATACTAGTAGGTGTGGTACACTATATAACATACCGAAACAAGGAAGTCATATACCCAACACAGATTGCATTCAATTTCCTTCTGTCATATTATTGAAATTCAATTTGCATATCAAATAGATACACAACACAACACACATCCCACAGGACTATATTGGAGATACAAAACCAAAACAAAAAAAACCCACAAGTTAACACTCAACACATGGTGGCGCTACGCTCGCTGGTGGTGCACAGTCAAATACCATATTGTCAGGATAATTTTATTTAAATACTTTTTTTGTTTGTGTTGAAAAATCAAAAGATTTTATTATTACGCAGCTTGAACAACAGTCGATAGCAATAAATTATCCTGTTGTCGGTAAGCTGTACTACAACAACAGACACTGTTGAGATAGAAGTTGGAGGACTATTTAATCCTGGTTGGTCTTTTTATTTTATTTTCTTCTTTGGGTGTTTTGTGAATTAAATTTTAATTCATTGATGGCTACTCCCGCACAGCCAGATTGCATTTACAGCCAATGCAATGCATCCATATTGGCAGTGAATCAATTAATTTACGCTCGATTTAGCCGAATATGTTACACACACATATTCGGCCGGAGCCAAGCAGTCCATTTTTATCGCAGAACTTACGGAGCATATAGCGTATTGGATGTTTAATAAGTCCGACATACACAATACTGTTATCTTTGTCAATGAATTAATTTTATTTCTGTTTGCCATGCTTGAATAAAATCAGTAGCGTATGTAAATAATGTGAAATGTGCATAAGGCAGTATGGAGAAAATGTCGTTAACAAAAAAAAAATCGATTGTAATAATTAATCTGTGATTTTGTAGCGATAATTTTGAGATATTTAAAGGCACAGTGTTGTGAAAATAATGAACTTTCAACCAAATAATAGTGAGCTACTTTAATTAACTGGTTCGAAATTAGACTTCTTGTGTTTTGTCTGATATTTACACAATTCTTTGAAGAAAATCAGAGCCGACCAAATATCAAAAAATGCCAAACCGCACAATTTTGTAAAAACAATCAAGCATTGTGACTTTTTGTTAATGTTTTCCAGAAAGCGTTAGCATGGTTATTTTTTTTTTAACTTCTTTTAAGCTGACCTTGAAGAAACTAAGCTTACACTTATCACATTTCTCACGTTATTATTCCCATTCCTCAACCCATGGGAAAGGTTTGCAAGAGCTAAATAACCACCACCACCGACCGCTGCAATAACCGAAAAACCGCCGCCACCGACCGCCACAATAAATTCACCACCTTCATCGAACAGCACGAGCATTCCATACAATTATTCATATAATATGAATAATAGAATCACCATCACGTGACGTAACGCCAATACTGCATTTTACTTAGGCAATTCCGACTGCCCCTCCACCCCGTACCGCTGATTTGGACTGCCCTCCACTTCCGATTACCTAAACCAGAAGAGCAGTCAAATAAATTCATCATTCAAAAAGAATTACACATTTGCAAGTATTTTTAACTTTTGACTTTATAATTCACAGTCTCTCCTTTCAGTAAAATTCCATAAGTAGGAGTGAAATTTGCATGGCAAATCAGACTCGACATCCCAGCCATTGGAACTTGGAAGAACATTCTATTGCAAATAGAGTACCGGGAATAGAGATCTCAACCGAAGGTACGTTGCGGGAAACACCAGCAGAAGCCTCACCAAGTTTTTGTTGTAAAGTTTTTTGTCAGCTTTCCACTTCACTGTTGGTCGTAGTGTGTAGTGTGTTGCTGACCCGGCACTAGCCCAACCCGTTTAATGTCGTGGAGCTCTTCCTTTTTAGAGGAATCTATGCAGACTTAGTGTTAAGGAACCATTTATTGAAGTGGACAGTTTCTCGGAACTCCACAGACCTAGCATCTAAGATATTATAAGAATTGGATTGTAATCTTTTATTTTAAGATTATCATTAAGCATATGAAATAAGCAAATTAAGATAAATAAAAATATTGTTGTTTCGGAATTCGACCCTCTTCAACCCTGGCCTAAGTACAAAAAAGCATCACAAGACAGTAGTTAGTGCTAACTTGACTGTGAAGTTAGCATTACTAGGGGTTAATTTTTAAAAATGAAACGCGACAAATTATTTCGCTTCACGACAAATTTGCAGCTAATATTCGGCAGTTAATCCAATAAAAAAAATTTTAAATTTTTTTAATTTTTAGTATTTTTTGACTTTTTTCAAAAATTGGCTGTCAATTTAGTATAAATAATAGGGGTAGTTCAAGGAAAAAAAATCGGAAATTTTTTAAAATAATGGGGATTGTCTACGACAAATTCACGACAATTAATGGCATAATCAGTTTTTAATTTCGTGCATTTTTGGGGGGTGGTAGTGCTAACTTGACTGTCAAGTTAACTTGACTGTCAAGTTAGCACTACCAGGGGTTAACTTTTATAATAGGGGTTGGAAATTTTTTTTTGTTTCACGACAAATTTACGACAAATTCACGACAATTAATCCAATTGTTCATTTTAAAAAAATCGAAAGTGGTAGTGCTAACTTGACGGACATCAATCTGACCCACACTGTACCTTAGACGCAGTTGCATGCACAAAGGGAAGAAAAAAAAAGAATTATAGCCAAAACATCTCTATTCATACCCTTCTCTCTTCCAAAGACATGAGTTACACTTAGCAGAGTTCTCCTTCGATGATCTCAGCTTGGTGAGGTGTTCGCTTGCATCTTAATTTGGTATCACAATTTACCTAGTATTGGGCCAAAGTGTGACAGCGGTTTTCCAGATAGCCACCTTAACCTTATCTGACCGAAATATTAGGGAAGATCTTAATTCTTTTGTTCAAAGAGCTCATGGCGTGCCAAACGGTACTTCTGTTTGAACTTTTTTCTGGGATCAGTTTTGAATGCTGTCGAGCTATTTATGAGAAAAGACTTTTGGCTGGAAACCATTGCAAATACTTTATTTCCTGCAAAATGGGTGGTTTTTCATGAATTTACGAGTGGGAACTGTGACTAATTTTCTAGAAATTTTTTCAAGGATCTGTTAAAATATTTTTAAAAAATTATCAAACTACGTTTTTAGTTCTCAATACTCAAACAATAACGGAAAAGAATTGAATTTGTGACTATGACTCTTTTAAAATTTTATTAGAATTAGGAACTGATACCAACTTCAAAAAATGCTTGCAATTCAAACCATTTCGGTATTTTTAAGATTACATTTTTATTCATTGAATCACGCATATCCAACTTTTCCCTCACAGACACACCCTTATCCTGTGTGTCATCGATATCCTTGCCCACCATCAATAAAAACCGTCTGTGAAATAGTTCATTTCAAATTCATGGGAATTTAACAGTGGGCGTCAGCGTCAGCTGACAGGGTTAACCATTCAAGCTGAATAATCCACTTGATTAACACCCAGACTAAAACTGAAAAGTTTGTATATCCAAATCCAATTGTGGCCACCTGTGAGAAGTGTACTTGGTACTTCGGTGTGCAAAAAAGAGGGTAGCACAACGTTTCTACGAAACACTATTACGTCATCAAGAGTTTTCAATGAAATCGATTAAACATCAAAAAATCATCAGTATATTTTCAAAAAAAAAAAACTATCGGTAGCATCTGTACACTCTGTAAAACTCGTTGTTTATTTTTATCTCTTAATTTATTAATTTATTTGCTTAGAATAAAAAATAACTTTGAACATTTAAAACTCATTTCATGAACGATTATATTTATATCCTTGAATTTCAGCAACAAGAAAGGGAAACAGGAAGACAAAGTCATTACCGACAAAGAAACATCGGATCGTAAGTTTGAAAGAGATAACTTTAGTTCAGGGAAAGGAAAGATTATGAACTGTTGGATTCTGGTAAGTAGGGTGGGGCAATATAGCTTTGAGTCTGTTCCCGAAAATGATTTATTTACTATGTTGTTTATCCTGAAAACCGACGATAAAGAGGCGAAACCATAAATATCCTTTGGCAAAAATATTACTTTCTTTCGTTTCGACTTCTCTCTTTTAGAACAGCAGTTTTCATATTCATCAATTTTATGAAATTTCTGAAAACACAAACATACCAAGGAGCGATAAAAGAAAGAGAGAGAGAGTGAGATAGACAACTGAAGCTGAACCTAGAAAGCAGATCATTAAAAACGCATTACAACACACAAGTTCTCCGGTTCTTTCAGAAAGTTGAATTCAAGATGGAAAGGCTCTAGATATCTGGAATGTTTTTAAAGTACACAAAACAAAACTATGTACACAGTAGCTTACTCCACAGCAAATCAGGAATGCATAAGGGTAATATCAGCATTCTGAAGAATTTATTTCGGGGTAATGTTTTTGAGTGGCACTATGAAATGTATTTTTTCAAACAGAATGTATATTTGAGTTGAAAAGGATAAAATTACATTTCAGACTCCTTAAAGGACTCTTGATGCCAATTAAAAGCATCAACTGGCACGTCTAAATGAGGATACAAAGGATGAGGAAACTTTGCAAATATTGAAAAACAACAATTTTGAAATACCAAAATCACTTCGCAAACACAAGGACCATACTTTTGGTTAAAGCAGGAATTTTGATTAGATTCCTTTTGATGTATCCTTAAGCAATATAAATTTAAATAAATACAAAGTGCATACTCTATGCTTTTTTTCAATTTTGTTGCATCTAAGATACTATGTATATCAAAATCTTTAAGTTGATGCACTTCTATTCTTTGAAAAGTCTTCTTAACCACAAATATATAAAAAGAGTTGTGATTTATGTATCTAAATACATAAATACAAACAAAAGAAATTGTTTCGCTGAGAAAAACGTCATAAATGGAGATTATTAAGACATGTGGTCCTAAGTAACAACCCTGAGGTACATCTAATGTTTTCTTGGTTATAGCCGGTCCGGTACCCACTGCTGGGCTTGTTTAATAAGAACTTCATAAAAATCATCCTCACTTTGATTTAAAACAGATTTTCGTAATCCTCTGGATAAAGTAATTGTTCATACACGAACCCTTTTAAAAGTTACTAATATTGTTACCCTGTTTGTGTTTTTGTCTGAGACACCCAGGCACACGCCTCATTTAAATAATTTTTAAGATTTCCTTCCTAGCATGCTACTCAGTGCAGTTTTACTTTTGATACCAAAGCTTCCCTTGGGACTTAACCCGCACCTGCTATCACAACCTTATATAACTATTTGCATCTTAGAAAAGGATTTAAATTTATTTTACCCAAGGCTTCGAACGGAAAACGTGTGCATCCCTAATAAGATGATTTTTTTTTTTAATTATTATCATTATAATGACTTGTTTTAAACATAAGGAACCCCTCTATGTGTTAGTGTGCTTGCCATCCTTTTTCACATATTTATTTTACAGGATAATCACGCGAAAGAGAATTAAGCAATTTTATGGGATTGATTTTTTTTTTTTTTTTTTTTTTATAATGCACTCGCACTCAAAGGGTTATTAATACCTTTATAATGAATTAACATGTGCGAGCGAGGAAAGAGAAGGAATAGAAAGATAGGAAAGAAAGGTGGTACAGTGGTTTGAGATTTTAGGTGATAATTATCTCATGGAAATTCCACGGGTGGCATCCAGTTGAAATTAAAATGTGATGCAAGTTCAGGTGTGTAAGTTATCACCAGATTTCACTCATACAAAGAATGACTTTAGGATACCCTTTCCTGGCATACTTTGGGAAAAGAGTCTTTTTAGAAACCTCAGCGAGGAATACAATTCTGTTGCCCTTTGTAAGTGTATAATATCCTAGTGAGGAAAATGACAGTGAGGCAGACAATCCTCTTTTGGATTTGTTTAAAAAGATGATAGATGGATTTTCAAAGGAAGATACAAGAACCGAAAATTATTCTTGTAGAACAGTTTGATCAGCTTGTTGTCCTTGCAAATAATAAATAGTCCTTTTAAATAAATTTTCTTAACAAAACTTAACAAATCCATTTACCGGAAAAAAGGCGAACTGTTTTTTTCTATTTCCTTGAGGTATCCATTTCGTTACAGGACGATAAACCTTCTTCTAAAATTGAGATAACAAAACATTTAAAACATGACAATTGACAAGAGGACACAGAAATTCACAACAGCAAAAAAAAAATGTACAAGACAAGAGAAATGAAAATGGAAAAAGAAATTCAATGAATGAGGCCATCATCATCAGTATTGAATGCAATTTAATGTCAAACAGTCAACCAAAAGGACGATTGTCCTTTCTTTCATGCGAAAAGGTTTATTTTACAATTTGTATGTCAATGCTCTTCTCTTTATTGTAATTCTGGTTCTGATGAAACTCAAGTGCAGTTCATGCAGCACAAGTTGACCTGATTACTGATTTCTTTTATAATTCGAATTCCATGGGCAATTACTGAGGAAAAAAGGTATTGTGAATTTGATGTCAGTGATTACAGTATTTTTTAAGTTATTTATAGAATTGCATAACGTTGACTTGAAACAGATATAAAACTATTGCATTTAATCGGAGAAAAAGAAAATTAATTTCAGGAAGGAATAGAAAAAAAAATTGATCTATTTGGCTTGGTTGGATTGGATTTCAAGGGAAATATACATCAAACAGCATCAAATGAACCAATTTTTTAATTGAATCAAATTCATTCATTCAAAGGTGAGTTTTTCTGAAAAGAAGACTCTCACTCTTTTCCTTTTTTGAATTCTTTACTTACAATTCACTGACATTTGTATATTGGCGGGAATTGCAAAAGGATTTGATGTTCATAAGGTATTCGTTGTGCGCAAAATTGTGTTACTTGAAGTCACAACCGATTTACGAGCCAACTGCGGACCGAAAATTGAAATGTTGGTCGCTCCTAAAATATAACGAAACTTACCAAACAAAACTGGAAAATCATTTAGTTGAAAGAAAGGTTTCCGCACTTTCTGTTAGAGAAAATTGAAGCGTCCAGGCGTCTTCTGGAATCGTTAATTATTCTCAAAAACGACTTTTTCGGCGATTCTAAGAGAATTCTGAATCCGCCCAAGAAGCACAAACACATGTAGGTAATGTAACCCAAATGTTCTCCACAGAATATTTAATTTGGAGTGGCAATTTTTACCCAGCAGTGTCACTACTATTCGGAAATTCCAAATGCCATTTTTTGATTAAAGTATCTTGGTGTAAATATTCGAAATATTAATTTCAGATTTAAGAAAAGTTGGTTTTAGTGTTTCAGGTAGATTGAATAAAAAGTATGAAGAGTATAACTATTTTGGCCAAAAAAATCATCTTTAGCGACTAAGTGCATTTGTAGACTATTTGTAGACAATTTATTCCAGAAGGACGGAGCTACTTGCCAAACAGCAAACGCCTTGGTTTTGAGGGTAAGTAATATCGCTCGCAGATGTGACGGGAGTTGGCCACCAAAGTCATGCAATTTCATCCCGATAGACTTTTTATTGTGGGGTTTTCTGAAGTCGCAGGTCTATGCTAATAAACTGCAATCGACTGATGTCCTTAAGGTGAACATAACGGATCATCTATGCAGTGGGCATTTGAACTATGAAGGGGCCAGTTATAACGATCAGAAAACCCAATCGGAAAAAAATTTCTTATATTGAAAATTTAGTTTAAATTATGATTTGATTTAAAACACAAATGTTAAACTGATGATTGCAACCAACTCAGGGAAATTTGTTTGCTAATCAAAATTTCATTAAACTTATACTTATTACTAAAAATGCATTAATGTATTTTTCTGATGGAATTTCTTTTTCCGTACCTGCTGAATTTCATTTCGATCACAATGGAATTCCAATTGTTTCTGTTCTCCTGAAAAATTATCCGTCAGAAAAAAATGTTCGTACGTAAATTATCTGTCAGAAAAAATTCGTCGTATGCTATTTCTATCAGAAAATTGTTTCGTCTGCTAGGTATTCAATAAAAAAAAAATTGTTTATTCGTACACACCAAACTAATCTCCTTTTTCTTGCTCCCTCTCACTAATACATCACAATGGTTGGTATCTTTATCGAAACTTCCATCATTCGACAATGCCGAAAATAAATACACTGCTACGTGCAGATAAACGCTTGTTTTGTGAAATGTCAAACAGATACATTTTTCTGACAACTTTTTTCTGATCGCTATAAACACTGAACGAGAAAAAGCTGGCCATAAACTTGTAATGACAAAATTACATTTTCGAATTCAAAGACTCAGGCACTTCATAGAAAATTCAATTTCTTGAATAATGCATCCTAAAATTTTCAGTCCCGATATCCTTGATTTCTTTAAACCTTAAATAAGGTAGTAAAGGCAAGCAGAAATAATATTTATTTACCGAGATAAGAATTCATAATTTTTTATTTAACTATGCAAATATTAACATTTGCCTATTATCTTTCTAAAAAATGACCTGTCAAAAATTAATCAACACTCCAAATGAACATTGGACGAGAAATAATGTGATTTGATGAAGTAATATGCGTGATTTGAATAATAATTCAAAATTGAATCATTAATTATGTTTCCCATTGAATGTAGTGTTGTAGATGAAGTCAACAAAAGGGCCAGCAGGCGCATGCAAGGTTGTCACTCAAACTTCAACCTTGCCATTTTATGATGAAAGTTTTTTTCAATACTAACGTCATGAGCGAAAATACTGCAAAGATTAAGGAGTACCTAAATTCAAAGCATAAAGCACATATTTGGCTTATCTTGTATATCCTTTCGCCTTATCATTTAAAACTGTCAAAACGATTTTGAAGGGTTCAACAATTTTTTTTTGGAGATACAACATTTTGTTCAAAGTCATACCAATTGTCCTCTTTTTGGAAGCTTTAAAGGTGATTAAATGTTGAAAATCCATCTCCTTAAAAAACATCCTCTTCTAACCCTTCAAAATGGCAGCCCTTTTCCACCCAACATAACATATAAATGAACTGCAACATCTATATTTTTGCCACACCTAATGAATTGAACACAAGTGCATGCTACTAAAGTCGTAAATTATATTTGAGTCACCCTATTCAACATTAAGTGGCTTTCAAGTAGCAATATTTTACCATACCCAGCTGACATTTACATCGATAAGACATCTCATTCATCAGAGGCAGCCTGAGTGGCTTTCTAGCTTCCTGTGGCTTCCCCATAACCCAAAGTGTGCTATGCATACCGTACATTCATGTACATAGGACATCATACAAAGCTACACATTCCGTTCGCTCCATTTAAATTGCATAGACCTTTTCAGGACTCTTGTGTCACACACATATGTGGTGTCTTCGTGGAACACAAGAGTGTAATTTCAAAGTTCCAACCATAAAATGCAGCATAAACCCCACTTTAAAGCGAAGAAGTTGCATTTGTTAATGCAAAAACGTATTTCTTTGTAATGGATTATGAATAATGATGAGACTTTCGAAGTGACTTCCTCCCGCTGCGCTCTGCCATTATATTTCTTTGTCAACTTGAGTTTTACTTCAACGTATTGGCATAAGGGCACAACCGATGCGACGCGACGCACAAACGACGCACGATGCTGACAACGGTCCTAGAAAAAAATGGAGGAAATTCTGTTAGAAAACGATTGAGAATTCAATTGGATGACTATGACTATATGAAGCTTGAAACCGAAGGAAGACTAAGACTATGATGATGATGACAACAACAACATCAGCAAGGACCTAGAAGAACGCGCAACGAATTGAAAAACCCTTGAAATCTAATGACACGAAAGAGAATAATGACAAGGATAACATCCAAGTTGCATGATAAAATGCCGAGCTTGTTCAGCGATTACTCGTGCATGGCTGCACTCGGTGATGATGGTGTTGTTGTCGCCCTTGTTCGAAGAAAGATGCCCAGGCCCACCATTTTCTTTAAGGTGGTAGTTTGTCACAATGGATTCCTTAGTGATTATGAATAAGAATTCCGCAGTCGATGTAGTTTAAGGACCAAACATCTTTAATCACTATGATTGGTTTGTAAACAGTGCAGAAATGCACACTGTCAGCGGTTTATTTTTAGAAGCTTTTTGTTTGATAATCAAAAAAAAAGAAAAGCTCTCATGGCTTGGGTCTCATAAATATTCATTTGAAAAATTCAGCTGTATAAGTAGGGGGAGGGGGGTGAAAAAAACTTTCAAAGCTAATTAGATCAACAACTTTAAAACTTGAATCCAGTGGTGTTTGACAGGTATGCACGTAAATGTCAGTTGTTGTAGGTAGATTCACTTTGTTTTTTTTTTGTTGCCAACACTTAAAGGCGTCTAGACATTGTTTTTAGTTTGGCATAATGGTGTATGATATTGCGAACAAATCAAATGGGGACTACATTTCTGCACGCCATGAAAGAAAATTATGAATTTTTTCAGCGATATAAAGGAGTAAATAGATAATAAAGAAAGTCTTGTCCACTATTTTCAAGTTATTTAAGATCGTTTCTTTAAATACAAATGGAGATTTGGCAATCCAGGTAAGAGACCGATTTTTCGAAGTGATCGAAAAAGATCAGAAAATGGACGAAGTGCTTTCACATGAATTTGACGTATATGTTCGCACTGCCGAAATTCAAAAACCAATAAATATCCCCATAAAGTCATTATGTCAGCAACTTTGAAAAGAATAAAAGTCCAAATAATGGGCAATTACGTGCATTCCCGTCGGCTGCCATTTTATGAATAAACACAATCCAAGTATACATAAACCATTTTGTGTCGTTAAGATTCGTTCACTTTCGAAACACACAAACAAAAGCGTTTGACGGGTATGAAAATTTGACAGTAGAGCTTTTTGTAGCACGATATAACTTATCTCGTTCTGCAGATCTACCTTATCGACACTGATATTGTTTGACATTTCACTTTAAAGGATTAAGTTGTCTTAAAAAACATTGGTTCCAGTGAAAACTGTGAAAATAAGAAATTAATAAGATAAGTGATTAAAACACAAATAAGTGTTTTCAGTTGTAAAAGAAAATGTTGAAATCCCTCTTTAAGTGAGGTGCCCCAAGCGCCACTCACCTTAGAGTGACACTGGCGAGACTGATGCATGCGAATTGTCCAGATAGAAAAACTAAGTTTTCATTGAAATATCTGACACACAACAGCGTAATTCAGCAACCATTTTGTTAAATTTTGACATACAATTTATGTCAAAAATTCGTTGATTTACTTTCTAAACAAAACAAGTTTTGAAGGCGGGGAAAAAATTCAGCCTTAAATTCGAAAATTAATCAATTTAAAGGAATTATGAATTCTTGTCGAGATTTTTGGAAACATAATAATTTATTAAAAAAAATATTTGGAAACCTCAGTGCAATCATATTGTTACTCATGCTCAAGAACTTACCCCCTATCTTCGAAACAATAAGGTGTTCTTGGGAAAAAAAAACGAAGCATATCAGCTCCTGTCAACTTGAAAACTTACCGTCGCGTCGCTTCAAAAAACAGTTGACAATCCTTGCTTGTTTGAAAACTATATCAAAGCTGAAGAAATTTACCTTAGATATACTTTTATATTTCAACATGGTGATGAATTAAGTATCCATTAAAGAGAAAGGGGGATCGTTTGACTGAGAAACGCAAACTATAAATGAGCCTTGGTGGAGGTCCCTCCACTCTTACTTAACGAGCCCGAACCAACCATCTAACTGAAATGTATTTCCTTTTCTTCCCTTCTGTCACATTGTCGTAATAATTTACATTTTTCGCTTCGTGTCATGTCGTTACATTTTCATGATGTCCTTAATTACGAAAAGGACACTTTTTCCATTGAAAATGCCAAAAGCGCGACAATGTTTTTTACTTCCTATAAATACGAGTGAGTAGACTGCACTTTTTGCCTTTTACCAGTTTACTCTGCTCTGTCTAAAGTGTTCAGTCCATGGGAGAGGATGCGCTTGCTTCATGGTTGAATTTTGCAGATGGCACAACCATTTCTAAAAATGGGTGTGTTTGTGCAGTCTATCGTTAAGTGGTATATTGGGAAGGATAATGTTGTTAAAGAGAAGAAAATGTTAACATAATAGCCAGTGGAATTAATCATTTAACACTCTTATATAGGATTTCGGAATCTCTGAGTCCTTCCTAATGTCCGGGGTCCAACGTGAATTTATAGCTTAAAGATGGTCATTAGATGGTTTGGCATTGGAGCATAGTCTAGGGTTAAGTAAGCAGAACGTAGAAATTAATTTCCAAAGGGATTTTTTGATTTAATACTTTGTGTTAACTCGTCCCAAAAATAAAGGAGAATTTTAGTTGGGAATTTAAAAGCTAATAAAAGATCCTATATGGCTTTGGTGTTGATTTAAATTTAAATTTTATTTTGATTCTTAAGATAGGCAGTGCATTTTCTGAAATAGAGACAAATTGGGCATTGTAAAAGACAGATTTTAAAAAAGGAAGGCAGAAATATTCAAAACACCTTAGGAATGGTCTCGACTAAAAATATTTGTATCACCTTCCTAATTAGAATCCTAGACACATTTTTTGAAGGATGTTATATTTTCACGACATTTCCATTATGCCATTGTAAAAAACCAAATATTCATACAGTTGTTTAAAAAAACTCAACCGTTGATGGTATTTTCCAAAATGCAAAGTCCTTCAGGATGCCTTTCAGACAGAGAGAAAATGCAATTTCCAATTTGCAAGCCTGTTTTACAATTCAATAATTAAACCCAACGGCATTGCCTTAGGACGCGGATGCAAAAAGCATCCTTTCGTGATTAAAAAGGAAAACATCGATGGAAGCTTTGATTGATTAGAAACCGGAATGCTTAGCGGCAATAATTTATATTTCCAAACTGCATGCCAGAAATAAAATTGTTCAGTTGGGATGCGGATTGGTTTTGTGTTAATGGCGGTTATCCTTGCGGTTTGATGAAAATTAAAACCAAGAGCAGGAGAGGCATTATAAGAACCAGACAAGAGACGAGAATAGTCTAGGGGAAATATAGTGGCTAAAATTTGTCTTGAATGGTTTTATCAAGTTTCCAAATATTTTCAACCATTTAATCCATAAAACTGAGTGGCGTTTTTATTTCATCTAAATTTTATTAAACACTCTTTGTAAAATTTTAAAATTCATCGATACAATTTCTAGACAAAATACCACAAATGCAACAATCAGCATTGATATCCAAATAAAATAGATTCCCTCCAGCTCTCCCTGTCCAATGACAATCTCCTTAGGGCGATTTGTCGACTTTAAATAAGAAAAATTTATAGTTTGCCTAAACCAAATCTCCAAAAGTCCAGCTGAATCGATTTGTTGAAGAAGCAAATTCACTCGATCCACCAAAAACGAATGTTTCGTGAAGTAAATACAAAGATTTTGAAGCATTATCGAATCCTTTAAAATTGTCAAAACCCCAGCTTTCATGTGTTTAGCTGAATAATATAAAACATAGTCCAAAGGTGATATGACAAGAAGTCGTTCATCGGAATGCTTCTCCAAATAAACAAATAAAGGATTTTCTTTACCCTCGAGTTCTATGATTTTGTATTGAAGTCCTGTGTCGGAAAAAATACTTGTTTGAGCCATGGCATTATATCCTGGTGTATTCATTATGATAGTGTAGCCTTGTTCAACAACCTCGCTAATAGTCGATGGAGCCCTTCGGAAAAGATTGTTTCGTAGAAGATGGAAAATGATTCCAGCGTAGAGTGAGCGGATGACAAGGCCGAAGAGGATCCATGACATAACGTATATTCGACTTGAACACTGAATTGGCAATGTCCATGAAGGAAGTCCTAAAGTCCATGCGATGAAGTTCAGGCATCTATTTCGAGGTTTTGCTTGTACCACAAAAACTGAATATTTTCCAGTCCAGATTTCGAAAACATAGCCAATACTGAGTATGACGATGAAGGATGTTATTAAAGTGATTGAGGCTCTCCATTTAAATGGGAACCACAAAATTCTTGGTGAATTATAATTTAAAGAGTTTCGCACTAAAACACCAACGTTCGAACACTGGAAATATATATCGGACGCTGTAAGAATCCTGCTGCGCTTTTCGGTAAACCAAAATGACCCTAGACTCAAGTCAGCACTTCTCATGATAAGCTAAACAAATGCATTTTATTTTCAAATAATGTCACAGAATCAATTTTAATTACCATTTTAGTAGCTCCTGTACTAATCTTCTCAGATTTGTCACCCCTCTCTTCGTTATTTGGTGGTTCGGTAACTTCAATAGTGAAATTCATCAAAAGACTCAACTGTATCAAAAGCTGACCCTCAAAACCACTTATAGCTTCGCTACTATTTTTAGTTCGGTCCAACGCTAAATATGGTGGAATGTCCCAAACAGCGCTTTTTATCGGACACTTGTGCATGTTCTTCAGCTTCTGAGGAAATAATTCAGCATTCATCATTTTTCCATTTCTGAATCGATTAATCTCAACTGGGATGACTTCCCCACAATGTGAATCAGTAAAAGGATAATATGTGTAGACAATTATTTCTCCAAATGATGTCTGTATCACAACGTTCACATTGATGATATAATTGCTCCAACAATAGCGTAGAATTCCTTTCAAGTCAGCTTCTAGAAATCGATCTTCGTTGTGAAGGAAAATTTGATAGAACTCGTTGATGTCACCATTTTGAACCTTACCAGCAAGGTCTATGTTACTGAAATGATAACATTTTACAGAATCAATTTGTGTAAGACATGAATTATACTTACAGAAACGATTTCAAGGAATCAACCACCAACATATTGAAGATTCTCATCTTTGCTCCAGCCAGACTCGGACTGGCATGTGTTCCTTTGTTCACTACAATTTCAGTCTTGATGTTGTCATACGAACCGAAGAGTATCTCACTAAGATCCTTATAGAAATTCTTCGTCTGATCCCGTTCATAGGACATAATTATGATGAACGAGGAACCATGTTGTACGAAAAACTTTTCAATTACATAAAGTAGCGAATGAGCGATTTCATCGTTGATGTTACGGTCGCTGAATTGTGCATGGGAGTTTATTAAATAAAATGCGAGTAGTGGCTGAATGTTCATTCTTGATAAACTGAAAGAAGTAGTCGGTTGAATGCCTTTTAAAGAACCAGTAAATCAAGTTATTTATGGGAAACAATAGACAGTCAGCCAAAACCACTTAAAGGCTGTAATTAATCACGAATATAATTTGATAGAAACTTAGTTTCATAAAGGTCCTTTGACAGATACGAGGATTGTCTTTGTCTGGGTTGGTTTTTTGAAGGTCAAGAAGTTAACGACTTCATGGCTGATTAAAATAGAACTAGTCCATGGTCGTATATCAATCTACTATGCACTAACCTATTCTAGAAATATGTTCACCAATTCAATCAAACATCAAGGTTGAAGTTATTGCTACCACCTTTGGCAAACCTTTCGAGCACACAAAATGATTAAGGCTTTGGATGTACTACTGCACAATTGATGTGATCTCGAGTCCCTTTCAAATCTTCATTTTCTGTAAAATCTAATATCCCTTAAGGCACGCATCTGGACTCTATCGTTTTTGTGAAATATCCACCAATGAGACAGAATTAAGCTAACATGACGATTTCCTAAACTTACGATGCCTAATTCTGCAAGAGAATTCGAAAAACTTTACTGCTTGGTTTCAAAAGATCATAATGATCCACAATACAAGAATCAAGTACTAGCCTTTTTTATACCCGAAACTTTTCGTTTTTCGTGCCATTATATTTATTTATTCATTTTACAGGACAGAAATTTATGTGTATTCATAAGTATGTCACATTACAGAAAAATGTATTTCTTAGTGAATAGAAAGGTTGGTGAAGTAAACCTGATTAGCGCGTTGGAGGTGAAGTACATTTTTATGTAACTTCTATAAAATCTCACAAAAAAATTAAACGGAATGCTTTAAATATGCGACGGATTTAATTGACGCGTGTGATCAACTCTAACCTCAATGATATACGAGGATGAAGAAATAATTGCCTTCAACCCAACTTAACCACACGAGCTTAATTTCCTGCAGAATTTATTTGAACGCAACATTTTGTATGATTAAACTAATTCAAATGAAAATGCCATGACATTGCTGCTGCTCTCACCTCATTTCACAGTTCCGTGCATATTTTGCAGGTATTTATATAGACACACATACTCCAGGGTCCAGGTCCAGGCTATACGATATGATATAAACATATTGGTATACAAAGTCAGATAGAGTGGTCTGGTCAGGCTATCCTACTTACATATATCCATATCTATGAAAAGATGCCTGTATCCTGTTTGCAAAATTTATTCCATAGTTGATAAATCCCCATTTACTTTACTGAATACTTAGCATAGGTGTACAGTACAATGTCCATATAGTGAACATTATGTTGCTATATATATAGAAATGTACATCGGACAAAGGACTATAGCTGTCCAGACTTAAGCCAAATTAGTGAGCGACGCAGAGGGCTAGTTTGTGTAACGAAATTGCTGTGATGATGCAGACGGATAGCCATCACTCATCAGGTACCTTTATAATGCATCTCTCTGTTTAATTGAAAATTCATGTTGCATTGCGATGAAGCCATTTACGGATTTGAGGTTAAGGCTTACACACTATAGTACTATAATAGATAGCATCCATTCCATGGGTAGATAAGGTATAGACATTAAATTTCCGCAAATCCATCAGGTTGGTATCACTCTATCATTTTGCAGTTGAACACTTCCGAGTAGTTTAAATTAACTCTACATTTTGTCTAGTCCATGATGAATTCCTGTCTGTCTGACTTAGACAATTTAGAAAATTGAAATTTTTGCAAAATTCCAAAAACACTTGTGATGAATTGGACCAAGGATTGTGGAAATATGCTATTCAAATGTGAATACCAACGTATATCAATAAAGTATAAACGTCAGCTCTAGTAGTCTAAGAAGAGCAAATAAGAAGATGGACGATGGACATGGAATACATGATCCATTTTGAGGACAGGAGAGCCAAACGATTGTCAGTAGTCAGTAGTCAGTAGTCAGTAGTCAGTAGTCAGTAGTCAGTAGTCAGTAGTCAGTCGTCAGTAGTCAGTAGTCAGTAGTCAGTAGTCAGTAGTCAGTAGTCAGTAGTCAGTAGTCAGTAGTCAGTAGTCAGTAGTCAGTAGTCAGTAGTCAGTAGTCAGTAGTCAGTAGTCAGTAGTCAGTAGTCAGTAGTCAGTAGTCAGTAGTCAGTAGTCAGTAGTCAGTAGTCAGTAGTCAGTAGTCAGTAGTCAGTAGTCAGTAGTCAGTAGTCAGTAGTCAGTAGTCAGTAGTCAGTAGTCAGTTGTCAGTAGTCAGTAGTCAGTAGTCAGTAGTCAGTAGTCAGTAGTCAGTAGTCAGTAGTCAGTAGTCAGTAGTCAGTAGTCAGTAGTCAGTAGTCAGTAGTCAGTAGTCAGTAGTCAGTAGTCAGTAGTCAGTAGTCAGTAGTCAGTAGTCAGTAGTCAGTAGTCAGTAGTCAGTAGTCAGTAGTCAGTAGTCAGTAGTCAGTAGTCAGTAGTCAGTAGTCAGTAGTCAGTAGTCAGTAGTCAGTAGTCAGTAGTCAGTAGTCAGTAGTCAGTAGTCAGTAGTCAGTAGTCAGTAGTCAGTAGTCAGTAGGAGGGAATTAAACATTGCTATTAGTCAATTTTAGTTGTCACAGCAAATATCAACAACTTGATATTTTCGAAATGTTTAAAAAATAGGAAAGAAAAAAATATTTTAAAAAAGATAATTTGAATCTTTGACAACCTTATTCTTTTCGGCTCAATAGCTCATTAATGTGCAGACAGAACTGATTTGTCTTGAATTTCCTAAATTGTTTTTATCTTTTTTAGAACTATTTAGTATTTAACAAAGAAATCCGTGCTTGCTTTTGCATTAAAATAAAAAAAAAATGTTGCTCCATTTTTGTTATTTAAAAATATTGAAGTAAAATATTTAACAGTTAACAAATACTGCTAAAATTTAATTTCAAATTCGATTTCCGAAAATAAATCCTTGCAATGATGCATCATCCTCCATTTAGATACATTTAACGTTCCAACCACAAACCACTATCTCTGCATCCTCTGACAGCCATCAACAGAACATTTCAAATTTCATATACTTCAGACTGGACTGGCTGGCATATTTGTTAGTTGACGGGTAGGTAGATATCTTCTCTTTATTTTTCTGTTTGAAAACAGAAAACCCATTCGAATTATTTAACCCTACCGAACTATGATACACCAATTTCCGGATGATGATCCTCGGCAACACTACAGAAGAATCGTTCGCCACGCAGAAATTATTGTTGACCATTATGCCCATCACCACATGGATTAGGTTTGGTTTGCTCTTTTCATTTCCGCTCAGATTAGTTTAGAGCCACAACCTCCGGCACTAGAGGCGTAATAAAAACATTGAGTTTTCTTCCTGGACTTCCTATATCTACCATCAACCAGTGAATTTCAAATGAATTGCAGTTTGATTGCAATTCAAAAGTGTACTTCAACGCGAATATTTTTGAATTTTGAATTTCCTGTTCCGATTTTAAATTTGATTCGGGTAGCATGCAAGTCAAATATGCTAGCCAATATTGTCGATGGCTCCGTAGCTGGATCTGGATGGGTAATATCCGCTAAATTGAGAAATCAAATAAAATAAATCGCGAACAATACGTTGAATTTTTATATCCTGACTCCTGAGTAAATTGCTTCTGACACCCCCACGCAAGGGAATAATTGTTGATTTGTTTACAAAACTATTTTCGTCCTTGTTGAGTGTTTCGCCCTAGAACAAGAGGAACAAAGGGACATCCTGGAGTAACCATTATACAGTGCCGGATTAAGCAAGCGCGGGGCCCGTAGCAAATTCTTTCAAAGAGCTCTCGATCTACTACCTATGGGGTTTTAAGTATAAAGTGGTAAAAAAACAATTCAATACTCAATACGTTTATTTGCTATCTATAGGTTACAATTTTGTGGGTAATTAATAGTGTAGTAAATTACTATAGGCGCTGTTAGGCTCTGACAAGTTCAAAAAGCCTGAGATGAAATTTCCTGGCAATTTAGAATAATTTTGATAGGAAACTAACAATTGAAAACTGATGATACTACACAAATTATTTTTTTCAATACATATTTCAGAGTTTAAGTTTAATACAAAGTATATTATATTTTTAGGAATAGCTAATGTTATATTTTATCAATGGTATACTTTAAATAATGCTTATATTTTATATTTATTTATCTGTTCCCTTATTATTTTTTAAACTTTTACAAAGTAGCTTTTCTAGATTTCATGTGGGCAAATTTAGAAATAATACTACCAATTCGTATCAATTTTTTTGAGCAAATCATATTCTATATTCATCAAAGCGAGATAATTCAGACGTTCTTGACTCATAGTATTCCTTAACTCATTTTTTATGCGCTTTAATGTCGAAAATGAACGTTCGCCACTGCAGTTAGTGATCATGAGAGATAAATAAATGCGCAAAGCAATTTCTAAATTGGGGAAACATGATTCTACTGAATTGTCCATTAGGAATTTATAATATTGAATTTCCAGAGCTTCGTTTTTCGTACTGTCAATCGCACTAGCCACATCCGTTTTCAGCAGCTCGGCAAACTGCACTAATTCGTTGTCTAGGCTGTCTTCCAAATCATTTTCATAAGCACTGACTATAATTAATGTTTTTTTTTAAATCTCGTCTGCTGTAATAGATTTTAACTGTCGAAATATTCCAAAAACACTAGTTAGTTTTTGATATGCTTTCATGCGTTTGTCTAAAGCAGATAGTGTGTTATCAATAATGACAACAAACACCACAATTTCAAACTTTTTACCAGGTGTTTATTTCTCAACAAATTCGTCAATTGTACTATAACCGCTAAAATCATCGTACTTTGTGTTCCGCTTGCGTCGTCTTGAAGGCTGTTGCTGATATTCATGACAGCTTGTCAGCTCTTTGGCTTGTGCTTCAATATTTGAAAATGTAGATCGCATTGTTTGGACATATCCATGTAATGATTCATAAAGGCTGTATCCCGTATTAAGGTCTATTTTAGACGATTGCAGCGACGCACTAGTTGCTTGCATGCGTTCTAGGATTCCATTCCACGTAATTGTCATTATTCCCGTTTCCAACTTATTCATCTTTGAAACAAGTCCGTAAGCTTGATTACGACACTCTGACTTTTGATCTATATTATTGGAAATGGCATCCAAAACTTGCTTGATAGTGGTAAAACCACATAAAAGTGCCTTCGTAGCATCAGCTCTGGCGGACCACCTAGTATCCAACAACCTTTTCAAAATCGGAATTTTCGAAGTAAGAGCTTCCGTAAGAAGACTCCAACGATGTGTAGAAGCGGAAAAAAAAATTATAGAGACTCTCGCGTCTAGAATTTCAACTTCTTTGGTTCTGGAAATAGTTTATTGAATGCATTGCTCTTTATGAATTTGGTAATGATCTTACTATATCAGGATTACGAAATGGTTATGGAAAATTCAATTTGAGGAAATCTCTCTTTTAAGATTAATATTAATAAGTTATATTTTATAATTAATATTTTAAACCAATTTATTACTTTAGTAATAAAATATTTTTTTTCGGTCATAACTTCTATAACCTAATATACTTATATTCTAGAAAGTAGATTTTTGGTATATGGTTACTAAATTATACTAAAAATAATGTAGTCTGTTAATCTTACAAATAAAGAGATAATTTTAACAATTAAAATCGACCCATTTCAATTCTGCTACACATCCACACTAAGTGTCGGGTAAGAGTGCTTGCATACGTCAGACTTTTTGTAGAGCTGATTATCAGGCCGACTGAAATTCTACACATTTATGCAAGCAACTTTTTGCAGAACTTGTGCGTTTACCGTATGAAATTCGTTGATTTATTTACGCCAAGGAAATAGTCGGGTACCGAGTGTCTGACGTGGATTGTCTTAATACGAAAAGTTGTAACGTTTCACGTTCTTGTGACATCAAAAAATTCAATATACCACATCTTAATAAGTTTCACTAAAAAAAATTACGCTCAGGCAGAGATGAGTGGATTTAAATATGCGGGGCCCCCTTTAGCGCGGGGCCCGTAGCAATTGCTACTCTTGCTACGTGGTTAATCCGGCACTGCCATTATACATTACTCTAGTAAAAGGTTTTTTGCAGAGGTGTTTGTTTGTCAATATTATTTCACCAAACAAAGAAAATGTCGTCATGTCGTCAAAAAAGCTTAGTTCGTTTTTTGTCTGACTCGGCAGGTTGACAAAGTGCTCAAATTTAATTGGGAGAGTGATGAAGCTTTTAAAGCGTAGGCCTGCAGAAGGTTCCAAATAAAATATTGGCAAGATGATTAGTTTAGTATAAATAGAGCTCATGGGGGCTATCATGGGATCAATTTTAAGAGCTTCAAACTTTAGGGTTTCTATTTTCGTTTACACTTATATTTACCTTAGCCAACAAAACACATTGAACGTTTGGCAATTTCTTTGAAATTTTGAAGTCAATATTAAATTTTATATTTAAATCATAGGTACTAGGTACTACATCTTGGGCCTTGAGGTATGAAAACACAAGTTTTAAATTTAAAAATTTGATCGTTTCGTTAACCTTGAACTTTTACTAGCGGTCTTAGGTAAAAAAAGGCATGTTATGGGTAAGTGAACAAAAAAAGTTGAGATAACAATCACACATGACTAACGAATATGGAAATGTGGAAAAAAGCAGGTCTGTAAAATGTGTCCATCTAGCCTATTTATTAGTCCCTCGGAAATAACTTTTAATTTTCACTCTTGGTCCAAAAACAACGATACCTGCCATACAATCGTGAAGAAAAAGTTAAATTTTCACGAAAACGGCTCAACGATTTTGATTGGAATACATTTTTCAGAATTTTTTTTTATAACGGTACTATGAGGGGTACCGTTAAAAAACAGACTTTTTATTCAGGTTCTCTCTTAAACTATTCTATAGGCTATAACTATAAATAATTCACTGAGACAGTTTTTCTTAACTAAACCTAAAAAAATATACAAGTGCACATTCTAACGCACACGCATGTACTGTACAAACGCTTGATCACATGTTTTTGGCTCGGCAGCATATGTACATACATGCTAAGACTTTGAATATACAATTTCGTGCAATGTTTTCTATCTCATACTCATTCTCTTCGCCAGCTTAATCCTTTATATTTATATATTTGTCTCTTTTCCGTGACGCATTTTCGTTTCATCAAGTTTCAAATCACAACGATTCTAAAAAAGTTTCAATTCAAATACAGTTTTGGAAACTGGAAATTTAAAAAAACTGTCGTTCATTTTATTTATTTTGCAATATGACAATCGTAAGAAAGTAGAAAAATAAGCTGTGGAAGGTTAATGTGTGAAATCCATGCCGGTGTATTTTTGTATAAAATTATTATTTTTACTGGAACTTGAAAAGTGATTAGCTACTTCTATTTTTTTCTTAAATTTAAACATTTAATAGTCCTTGATATGATAGCACTTTTTATTGTTAGCAAAAATGTATTCAAAATCCAATCCAATATAATAAAATTTAAAATATAAAATACTCGTAGATACACAAATACTTAATCCGATTGTGAAAACATCAACCCTATGTTTCATTGTTTCAATTGGTTTATTATTAGTGAAACTCCCCAAAGGAAAATTGATGTTTTGTTTGAGGTCATTTCGTCCTTTTTTGGTTCATGATTTATTTTTATTTATCTTGTGATTTTATTTCTTTTACGCATTAAGTAACGAAATTAATTTATATTCCCTCGGGACCATTTGGTTGTGTTGTTTTTTTGTCTGCAAAATCAGAAAAATGGAGCCTCTACCAGTGTATAAAATTTATTTAAATAAACATAAAAACATTAAATATGTTTTCGGTTCCTTTGTATGTAATGTATTTAAAGGTCTTTCAGGAAATTAAACTGCATTTGCTGCCGATTCGTTGAACGATAAATGATTAATCACTTGGGAATGCCAATTTCTGCTGAGGTTTTATCCCTTAAAAAAAAAAACTGATGAATGATTAAGTAAGTAAGGTTTTGTGGAGTTTCATTTTTGAAAAGAGATCATTATCCTTTAAAATATTTAAATGAACTCAAATGACTAACGAAGGGATAATTTTTGGTGAAAAATTGATATCAACATCAAAAGAGTTGTTTATATCTTACCACGAAAAGCTATTGTTCACCACTGTTGCCTGAACTCATACACCTATGATTTTTTTTTATTACCCTTGTTAGGTCCTTTGTATGATTTCTTGAAACATTTCTTTTTTGAATAAACTTCAAAAATAAATGCAACCACAGAACAACCCAACAGAATAGCACATATCATGAAGCAACTCTGGAAATCTTTTAAGTACAATGGCTTCATTTCCGAGTCGTTTTGAGTGGATTTTAAACTTCTAACATTTAACACCGAACTTCGCCAATACATTATTATACCACTTTCTATTAATTTTGTGATGACACTATTAAAAGGATCCACTAGATAAGAATCCTTTCGGAAGTATAAAAACATTGGAAATAAAAACAGTCGCTGTGGTAGAAAACTTAATATTCCAGAGTCGTGGTGAATACTGTTGAAATAGTCCAATTGAATTCTGGTATCGATAACCATGCGTTTGGAATCACCATTCTGGAGCATTGCATAGTGAGCATGGAGGCTGTGCTTCAACACAAAAAAGGAACTGTAAAAAAATTGAATCAATCAGTATTTTGTCAGCGATTGCAACACAGAATATTTGATATGTAGCACATAGAAAGCACATTTGTTGTAATGTTTTAAATTCAAATTATTTTGCTTGGTAAAACTAAAATCAATACTTACTCATCTCTTCGGCCCAATGGTCCATCTTTAAGATTCTGCATCAACGGAAGCGGCACATCAATGACAAATCCCAAGTCCAACATCCCTTCAATTGTCGATGGAAATTTCTTCAAGAAACCGGTTTTTAGCATTCCGAAAAGAATCGCCTTGTAGCAACTACTCAATATCAAGGACACTATCAACCATTGAAGAATTGTATTGCGTGCAAATGCTCCTTTTGGAAATCTCACCACTCCTCCACCCAAATACACAATTATCATTTCAAATACAGGATCCTTAACCGTATCACCAAATACCAAATCTCTGCAAGGCTTACACCATAATTGCAAGAAAATTGACGCCAGAAATGTAAAACCAAATGTCAATAAAATCGCAATCCAAACATCGTCTTCAAATGGCAATAGAAGCCTTTCCAATGGTGAATACTCTCGCAGTGGTGGAATTGCAAAAACCATTGCCGTATAGATAAATGCAACACTGGGTGAAAACTGCAGCATTGCCTTCGATGATGATCCAAAGCCTCCAAGTGTTATGTTTGCCTTGTGATTTTTAAGCTTGATGAACGAAAAAGGAATGTTAAAAATGCTCCAACAAATTGACAATCAAAATTCACCAAACTCAAAGCTCCTGTCAATGTTTCATTTTCCAGCGGTACTCCCCGAAATTTGGCATCGAGGATATTGATGGAAAAATTGAGTTTCTTAGCAACTCCATACAACACTAAAATGTCAATTCCACTCACTTTCACCTCACCATTGGCGTACCACAAAAACACATTTGGTGGAAAGTGGAATGCGGCAACTGTCAATGGGCATCCGTGGAAGTTGTCAAATTTTCGAGCGAATAAGTTCATCCTGTTTGAAGACTGCCTTCCATCAAATGAATTATGCAATACCGGTACGATTTTAAAGCAGTAACTTGATGATACTGGGAAGAAAGTGTAGAAATCTACCAGACCAGTTGTTTGATTTTTCACCATGAGTTCCACATTTACAATATAACTCTCGAATAACATGTCAAAGACATTTTGAATCAAGGCCATAGTAGGTTCCTGTGGAAGGCTTTGACTTATCAGTATCAAATGCTTGCCATCGGTTTGATATTTGCGAGATTTAAGAAGTGGCCTTAACGCCTGGAAGCCCTCCATAGAGTCAATCAGCAACAAGGTGAATTTATTTCTTGGTTGTGAAGTGGATCGTATATTTCGAATGTCATTCAACTGAACGATAAGATTCCCGTCGATTTTTATTAGAAAATCGTTTATAATCGAAGCTTGCTGATATGCACTTTGGTTACTTATCGAAGAAAAACTGATGTGTAATGCTGAAGCTGATAGGATATGTGTGTTTTCAACAGCAAACACTAGCGTGTCAGTTAGGACACTATCGTCAACTACTGACTCAAAGCCCTTACGAATCGCAACTGATAGTGTGATTTTTAAAAGTAAAAACAGCTTTACAATATTGAATTTCATATTCATGCAGATTGAAATATCAAAGGACTATGGTATCGAAAATAAAATCACACTCCTTTTTATAATGTGCATGAAGTATTTAATAATTCAACCAACAGTTTTCTATGTATTGTAATAAGTGATATTGTTGGCATACGCCAATATATTTGTCAAGAATGAAGTAGGTATCATATACCACTATGATTTCCTTGAGCTGAAATCACAGTCTTTTTTACGACACCATTTTTTATGATTCAATTATTCATGGTATGATTTTTCAAGTACTCTCGTATTCCCTAATAAACGATATATGGTGTCAGATTCCAACAATTTCAAGTAACAGTTTGAACCCAATTTTCTAAACATTCAATTTTTTTTTTTTTTTTTGTTAAATATAAAAGCAAACTCTATCGGGGATAAAATAATAACATGGAGAAAGGACTATCGTGCTTGAAGCAATTCATTTTTAATCACGCCATTCATAAGTTGGAGTATTAAAAGCCCAGCCGAGTATCATCAATCTTCAAAGACTCTATCAAAGCCATAGAATAATGATGGATGAGCTATTTACATAAAATTACCATACACCAAAAATGATAGGTGAAGGGGAAAGATGTAATCAGATTTCAGATCCAAAGACAATTTTCTTAATTGAATTGGTGTTCCACAATATGTAACAAGCTTTTTTATTAAATGTTTGTGAACGAGTTAATTTAATGGCAATATTGGCGTGATAATTTA
Organism: Platycheirus albimanus; assembly: GCA_916050605.2. Lineage (NCBI taxonomy): Eukaryota > Metazoa > Arthropoda > Insecta > Diptera > Syrphidae > Platycheirus > Platycheirus albimanus. The sequence continues at coordinate 12,112,078 of OU696697.1, read as the reverse complement.
ATATTTATCGCGTTAAAGAGGTTGAAGTGTTTCATTTTTTTTTTAATCATTTACATCCACATGCATACAAATGAATTGAAAACAATTTATTTAACGAAATTGAAATTTATGACAACTTAAATTTGACATAAAACCCATAATCGTAATGACGGGCTTACATTTGCATTAACTCACTGGCGTCTGTAAAATTAGTACGTACTTCATTTTTCCAACGGCAGCGAAAGGGTGAGTTAACTTGCGCCAGTAAATTCATGCATGGCTCGAGTCCACTTTAAAATTAACTTAAGATCGATGATACTACAAAATCAAACATATAAGTTTTGAAAGTTTGCTATTTGCGTGAATCAGTTTCACCGATTTTTCCAGCGTCAGCTACATATCGGTTAGGCTACCCTTCTCACGATACAAAAAGATTGCTCTTGACCTTAACAAGCCTTCTTGCAGATGGATGTATCTATAGCAAAAATTTGACACTGGAACGTACGAATGGACAGTCCCGGCCAATTTTTACTTAAAGTCTAGGTATGACCGTACAAGACCAAATTGCACTGAAACACTACGCTTCAGCGCAACTGCACTGCACTAAGCAGCAAATTTATCTATCAAATCTACCCAAGTTGGTAGCTACCTATTTAAGCATTTCATTCTAAATAAAAACTAGTATTACCAAATGAAAGAAATAACTGTTGCTAACACTGCAAGCTAGGTACCACTGCACTGTTATCTTAAGGTTGTCATATATATTCTCCTTTAGGGGCCAGTTATAGCGATACGGAAAACAAAACCGAAAAAATTTCAAATGGCAAATTTAGTATGTTATGGTTCGATTTAAAACACAAATGCTACACTGATCGATGGCAACTAACTCAGAGAATTTATTTTGTAAATAAAAAATTGAATTGAACGTACTTTTTGTTAAAAAGTAAATATGTTATTTTTCTTTTATACGTATAACAGAAAAATAAATAAATACATTTTAAACAAAAAATATTTGATCATTTAGAATTATTATGAACTTCTCTGAATTGATTGCCATCGATCAGTGTAGCATTTGTCTTAAGAATCGAATCAGAACATACAAAACTTTCCATCTGAAAATGTTTTCGGTTTGGTTTTCCGTATCGCTGGCCCCTTAGAACCGAAGTTTGAACCACCAGTGAGCAACACAGTCAATGGTGTTAGACAACCACACGTTTCTCAGTTTCATGCAGTCTGCCTTACCAACAAGCCAGAGGACTCGTTCTCAAGTTCTCATATTTTGTTAACTTTAGTATCTATTGTTAAAAGAACGCTTTTTGATGTTAGATCAAAATATTTTAATTTGAGTATTTTCCATTTAAATGTTTTAAATGACACTTAGATGCAGATGATGCAATCAAGCAGATTTAATTTGACATAACAAACAAATTCAAATTTGTAATATCTATAACCATGCTACCAAGAGCAAAAAAGATATCAAGTAAATAACTAAAGGTCAGACTTCCTTTGGTAAACTTTCACTAAACGGTTTATATTATCCTTTTTGGCGTTAGTATCTGTTTTATATGGTTCGTTAATGGGGTCTATCTAAGTGCATCCATTAGACAAAATGAACGAACATCAAATCATGACATTGCATGATGTTCATCATTAATTTTTACACATTACGCCTTATTCAAACGTCATGAACCATATTTTCTATGTTCAAATTGAGTTTGAATTTTTCTGTAGCAACAGTAGTTTTTTTCAGTATGACAGTATCACGTTTTCACCTGTCAGACACCTTACTAAATCATCCAATAAATAACACACTTCTCCTTGCTACCGTTTGGACAATAAACCAAATTTATGCTAAATACGCAAACGACTTAGCCTTTTCACTTTGGTCAAGAACATCAAACGAACATAGATATCAGATACAGCTGCTAAACGATATTTTGACATCCACCCATGATGCCGATTTGTCATATTTCATTCAGAGCAAGGAAAATTTCGAATGCAGAGACACCTTAAATGGAGGCATTTACAAGTGCTTGCAGCACAAAGATGTGATTTTGATGATTGACAGTTTTGAGTCTTTTATGTAAGTCAGTGACATTTAAAATGACAAATTGTTTTGACGTTTCTATCCCTGCGGAATAGGCGGTTTAAAAATGAACTAGCTAACGATCTGGAAAGTTACCTTATCAGAGGCTATTATTTAATCATTTACACTGGAGACAAGCAACATTACATTGATGTGATTTCACGAATGTTTCATGAGGTTTTTGATGTTTTCATGACAAATGTTAATGTCTACGTAGAAATGTCAGATGAGACCCTGGTCTATACGTTTTATCCCTTCACACCATTTCATTGTCACAGAACAACACCAATTTTGGTTAACCGATTTCGGTCTGAAGACGGCTTCGTATTTCCAAATTATAATTTTTTTCCCCAGAAAACTGAAAACTTTTTTGGTTGTCCCTTGACAGTGGCCACATGGAAGGGACCACCTTTTATGTTTTTCAAACAAAGGCCATATGGAGAAATAAAGGTTTATGGTGTGGAAGGAGAACTCATCAACATGCTTGCAACCAAAATGAACTTCAAGATCAACTTGATAGAAGCGAATAAAAGAGGTCGGGTCTTTCCGAATTTGACAGCTGTAGAAGGTGCTTTCAAACTGGTAAAGTTTACATTTTGTGCTTACTCGTAAATACAATTTTATTTTTAATTTGTTTTCAGGTTATTGATGGCTTGGCAAATGTTACCGTCAACAGTTTTGTGTATTCAGAGTTTGCGCTGAAGGCTATGTTGGCATCGTACACCTATACGAGCTATGCTATAGTTGTTGCGATTCCCCAAGGTCATCCCTTGAGCTCGTTACAAAGACTTACAAAGCCTTTTAAGTACATCATTTGGTCATGTCTAAGCTCAAGTGTCTTAGTAGGAATTGTTATAATTCTTGTAATTCAATTTCTGCGAAAGAAGTCAGTTCGGGAGTTTGTATTTGGTCCACTGAATGCTACACCGTTTACCAATTTGCTGAATGTCTTCCTTGGTGGTCCAGTTACAGTGACTCCACGACGTAATTTCGCCCGCTACATTCTTCTCGTCTGGTTGGTGTATACTATGATCCTTCGGAATGCTTACAGTGGCGAACTTTATATCATGCTCCAAGACTCTACATCATTCACGAGCATTAAAACCATCGAAGAAATGGTGGAGAAAAACTTTACATTTTGGTGCGCAGACAATACAATAGAAGTTGTGATGAAGTCAACTCGTCCTCATCACGTGAGAGTCATAAAGGGACAGCCTTTTCAGTATTTAGCTCAGCTTCATGATAGCGATTCAAAAATGGGAGTTATAGTCCTGAACCCATTCTTGAGAATCTATAACCACATTATTCATGGAAAGGCACCAATTCAAACATTGCCGCAGAAATTTTTGTCAACACCGCTGACAATGTATTTTCGAAGACACTCGTATCTCGCCGAGACTGTTAATAAGTACCTAGTTGCTTTTGTAGCAGCTGGATTGCTTGAGGCATGGGATAGATTTTATCTGCCCAGGCATAAGCAGGAAGATACCGAAAAGGAACCAGCTGTCCTTACAGTTCAACTACTAATGGGGTTGTTCAGCGCATATTTCATATTTTTGGGAGTATCGTTTTTGGTATTTCTAGTGGAAATGTGGTCGAAACGTTCGCCAATATGTAGAAGTATTGTGGATTTTTTTAACTATTAAAACTTAACATAATAAAATTTACTCTTAAACATTGCACTGTTATATAAATAAAAAGGACTTATATACAGCACGATTTTTCTTAAAGCTGATTAGTTTTGAAGTTTAAATATTTAAAATAAAATGAAATAAACTAAAATAATGGCAGCATTTTTTTTTTGACAAAGGGGTGATTGATTTGGAATATCCACGTTTTGTGTGCTGTCTAGAACAGCAAATTTCTACACAATTCTTAAGTTCGGGGAATTAGAATTTAACTTTAATTATTATTCGTTTATAAACTCATTTCTTCAAACTTCCACCGAACTCGAGCTTTAAGGCAGATGCATACGTGAAAATGAACGAATGCCGGTAACGCTATTCGCAAAATGAAGAACTACAAAATATTCTTTTTACTTTTTGACTTAAAAAATGTGCAAGTGACATCCAAAAATTCAAAAAATGACGGCGTCAAATTTATAACTGAAACATTATAATCAAGAAAATAATTTTAGGCTCGATAAATCGATAAGTGGGTCGGTTTAAGGGTCACGGGACATATAAACAACTAAAATGATTTTTAAGCCAATCGCAATTAAAGCACTTTGACAGTTCAGGAACAAATGAAGCTGGCTGGTTAAAGAGTTACAAGGAAAGGATACTTGTTCACAAAATCAGAAACTCGGCCACCAATGAATTCAAATATTCCTGCTCTTGTGTGTATAGCCAAATCGCCAATTTTGCCCTATACCACCCAGTTGCTATCTTAAATTTGAGTCAAAAACTGTTATACATGTAGGGAATAGCTACTCTATTCAGTGAATTAAAGAGATCAGCATTGCCTAAAAACTGTCAAGGTTTGGGAGGGTTGTAGCATAAACGAATAAGATTTTCACACTGAACGAAACCTTTGCGGAAGAATTAACATTTCATAAAATTGGGTTTTGTTTGACATTTGAAGAATATTTCTTAAAAATCTACTCAAATATGAAATACTTTTTGATTTCTTCCATGTTCACTGTGGCACTGTCGTACCGACGAAGAGATGTTTGTCGTCACATTCCTTCATCTGTAGGTAAACTTTGAAAGATTTTATTACGAACTTCAATGCATAAATATAAAAATGGCTTTTAAAAGTTTGAATAAGGAAACAGTTGTTTGTTTTTTTTAAGGCCCACACACATTCGAATTAAATCAAGTTTTTTCATCCCGTAATGTCGCATTTGAAAAGCGTCATGCTTTTCTAAAGAACTTTTCGAAACTAGTGAAACATCAAACGGAATTATGTCACCTCATTTGGCATAAATATTTCAATTGCAATGGAACATTACATTTTTTGCTATAGATACCATTACGTTACACTTTGAAAATTATAAAAAGGTTCCATTAAATTCGATAAGAGCAGGGAAATTTTAGTAACCTTACCTTACTCATTCATTGATTCATTAAAATAAATCGAAATCCATATCGATGTTAGTGTTTAAAGACTAAAATTAAAGAACATTAAAAAACATGTAACCTATCATATACGTTGATTTTCAGTTGAAAATTTATTTTAACATTAGACTGGTACAATATTCTATTTGGGTAATAATGGATTCAAAGTGATTCCAGGCAACTCTCGATTTAGATGTTTTTTAATTCATGCAATCCGATTTGGTTTTAATTGAAAGCACCCCTTCACTTATCAATTGAAACATTAAAACCATCTACAATTAGTTCAATTATTTCAAAAACCTTTTTGTTTTAAACTTAAAGAAAGCTTTACATGCACAAGCACATGTGGCAATGTTAATTATACATTTCACTTTACAAATCATTTACAAATCAAAACCATAAGTCAAAACATCGCAGTGCTGTCAATATGGTATTGAATAAAATCGGTTTCATTTACTTATTTCTATTGATCATTATTAATTCATTTGAAATATCATGTGCAAGAAATAGCTTAAGTTTTGCCATTGCTACTTTAGTTGAAAAATCTTTTGTGACCGATGTAAAAACTTTGAATTTTTACATTAAATGTGATAACGACACCAGATGCATTAATTATTTCTCTGATCTCGCTGATTTGTCGATTAGACAATTTAATGGTAACATCACTGTTCGAATTGGAATGCAAAAAGAATTAACAACGGATGGTGAACGGCACTATTGTATACTGGCTGTGGATTCCTTTGCATCACTTAAACACATTTATAGACAAATAAATTCCTCAAAACTTAATATCCAAGGGAAAATTCTTGTTATCCTTAAGACTTTCCAAATGGATTTTAAAGAAACAATGGCTGAAATTTTATCCGAACATTTAAAACATATTATCATTGATGTAAATGTCATCGTAGAACCTCTGCCAGAGGTTATCTTGATGTTCACTTTTAATCCATTTTTTAATAATTCATGTTCATCAACGACAAATTTGATTAAAAACAAATTTAATGATTCAAAATGGGAGAATGATGAATTATATCCATCGAAGCTGAAAAACTTACACGGTTGTCGAATATTATGCGCAACTTGGAAAAATGAACCATATTTATTTATGACTCGAGATTCAAAAGGACAAGAGAATTTGGACGGAATCGAGGGAAAACTTCTGATTTTCTTATCGCAAGAGTTAAATTTCACGCTATCATTTTATTTTTTAAATGACACTGAAGTCGAAAGGACTTTTGATGGTACAGGATTGATATTTGATGAGGTTTGTAGAATATAATAGAATTTTGAAAGAAGTAAATACGTATAACCATGTAGTTCTTTTTTTTAGTTTTTTTCCAAAGGATATAATGTATTTATTGGATCTTTGCCTCACAATGTTCAATCGGATGAAGATTTCTTTATGCCAACAGGAAACTACTTTGAGAGTGTCATACAAATTGTTTTGAGTATTAAACATTTAGAACTTTCTCCATCGAGCAAGCTTCTGTATCCGTTTTGTGAAAGTGTTTGGTCTGCGATTGTCCTATCTTTTATCTTTGCAGTCTTATTGGGATGGATTTTGAAGTATTTTACAAATGATAGAACATTGATTTTTTTAGAATCTCTGCCTCGAAATCCGTTCTACGATATATTTTTGACAGCCCTGGGAGGTGGGTTTCATAAGGTACCCAGAAAAAGTTTCAATCGGTTTTTGTTTTGCATGTGGTTAATTGAATGGATAGTCTTACGATCAGCATATCAATCAGGACTGTTTTATTTTATACGATCAAATATTATCAGTCCTCCACCAATTGACATCGATGACGTCATCAGTAAGAACTATGAGATATGGCTAACGCAATCAACTTACAATTCTTTAAAATATCTTCCTGAAATTCAAAACGCTTCGAAAATACTCAATGGATCAGAGGTTCAAAACTTCCCAAAGCTTTTGCAATCAAACAAAAAGATAGCCATAATCACACCCTCAGTTTATTTTGACCTTTATTTGAAGCACAATAACCATCAAAGGAGCAAATTTCACGTCATCGAAAATGAAGTCTTTACCCAACAAATTAGTATGTACATGAAAAAGAACTCTGTTCTGTATATTGATTTCAATAAAAAGATTTTGGATTACTATAGTGTGGGCTTGGCACAAAAATGGCTACCGAAATTTATTCCAGAAAAAAAATTGAGAAGCCTCGAACAAAAGTCTGAGGAATTCAAGAGCATGACAATGAAGGAGTTATATGCTGCAACCCATGTTTACATGTATGGAATTTCAATAAGCTTAAGTGTTTTTGGAGCTGAAATCATATTCACAATTGCATCGAGGTCTTACTATGCAAAATCATTAATCCCAGCCTAGTTAAACGGCTCTGTCAAATGTCAAACAAATTAAAAATTCATTTCATTCATCCTAACTAATATACTAAATGTGAATGTTAGTTTTTGAATTTTGTGCTTAACTACTCAACTGATTATTACGAAATATTGTGAACACATTGTCAGAGGTTCAGAAAAGGACATGGGGTATCTTTTTTATACCCAAAAATACTGCCCCCGAAGGAAAGAAAGGCCCGACTATATTAAAAAATACTTAAAATCACCAGCAGCTATTTTTAACTGGTACACCCTGTTTCTATTCACAAAATGATTCCTTGAAAATACAAATAAATCAAACTCATAATCACACCCTCAACTAGCAATTACTTGACCTTGGCCATCTTTACTAAATGGAATCCATTTAAAAGCTTTTTAAAATTGAAACTTTGCAGATACCGTGTTATAAGCAATTATCATATCCATTTGCAACTTACATTGCATGACACATTAATATTCAAAAATAACAAACGACGCGAAGTCCAGATGGACATTAATCCTGTAACTGTCAATATGATACTCAGAAGAGTTTTTGCCGTCCCCATTTGTATTTTCATTTTCACAACTAAAGTTTCTTCTCATCCGGAAATTATACAACAAGCCATCGTAACAATAGTTGAAAAAACCTTTGTGCGTCATACGACAGTATTTAATTTTTACACCCAGTGCGAAGATGAAGTGCGGAGAATTCAGTTTTTTTACGATCTTGTCGATTTTACCATCCGTCAACTCGATGACATTTCTGTTCGACTTAGTTTCGGAGAGGAACTGCCAACCGATAGTGAACGACACTACATTATCATAGCGGTGGATTCATTCTCAGCAATGGATAAACTTTTTCGTGAGATCAATAAGATGCATTTCAATATCGAAGGACATCTTTTAATTGTCCTAAAAACCTTTGATGATCAGTTTAATAGTACAATTATTAAAATGTTTGAATATTGTTGGGAAATCGGAATAGTTGATGTTAATGTCATGGTGGAATCTATTCCAGGCGTAACTTTGATGTTTACATATTATCCGTTCACGCAAAGTTCGTGTGCCATAATTGCACCTGTTCTTTGTAATAGATTCACCAAATTAGGATGGGAAAATGAAGATTTGTTCCCAGCAAAGGTTAAAAACTTGCATGGGTGTCCATTGCGCTGTGCCACTTGGGAAGAGCTGCCTTATTTGCAAATTATTCACAATGAAAAGGATAACCAGGTTTATAATGGCATCGAAGGGAAAGTTTTGGAATTCATTTCATCTCGAATGAATTTCACAATAGATTTTTATTTTATGAATGAAACGGAAATCGAAAGGACTCTCGAGGATTCAGGATTGATTTTTGATGAGGTAAATAATTAAGAATAAATTAAAATTTTAAATTTGATGTTTTTTTTTTGAATTTTTTCTCGATTCTTAGCTATTTTGGGCAGGTATGGATTTCGTGATTGGAGCATTGCACTACAAGCCTACAACATATGAAGACTATTTCAATCCCACAAATGGTTATTACTTAAGTGACTACAGCATCATACTTAGTTCTAGACGGAATAAGTTTCCTCCAATTAGCAAACTTCTATTTCCGTTTAGTTTTTCTGTTTGGCTGTATGTGATGATTTACTTTGGAGCTGGAACAATTGTTGCTTTGGGTGCAAGAATGCTTGCGTCACGTATCAGAGACTTTATTCTTGGATCGATGAATCGCATTGCATTGTACAATATGTTCCTCACAGCTCTTGGAGGTGGAGTGGACAGAATTCCCAAGGGGAACTTTGCCCGTTTTTTGCTATGTACTTGGATGCTTCTGTGGCTGGTCTTACGTTCTGGATATCAATCTGCATTGTTTCATTTCATACGACTGGATGTATCTTTACCACTCCCCGACAACATTGATGAAGTGTTAAAAGAAAACTATGAAATTCTTTTGACAGAGCCAGTTCATAAAACTTTGGATGAGCTGCCTTCGCTTCAAGCTGCTTCGAAATTTCTGAACGGAACGGAAGTTGATAATTTTCCAATGCTCATTAAGGAAACTGATCGGAAGATAGCAATCCTTTCTCCTTATGAATATTTTGGGTATTATAAGAGCATCCATTTAGAGGAAAGCAGTGAATTTTATGTTGTGAAAGAAAACCTTTTTACCCAGCAGTTGAGTATGTATTTGAGAAAGGACTCGTTTTTGGTATTGCCTTTCAATAAATTAATTTTGGAGTATTATAGCAATGGACTGACATTGAAATGGGAACGGGCTTTTATTACATTGAATAGACGTGACGAAAAAAAGGAAGCCCCACCTATCAAAGTTATGACGCTTTTGGAAGTTTACGGAGCGATCGATATTTATTTGATTGGTGTTGCGTTTGGAATGATTGTGTTTGTGGGAGAGATTTGTGTGTATCATTTTGTAAGGAGTCATAGACGATTTTTTAAGAGGTTAAGGAGAAAATTTGTTTTAAATAGAGTCTTTTAGTATTGACGATTAGCTTGCAATAAAGATAAAATATAAATAAATACTAGATTTGGTTTTTTTTTCTCTGCTCTCTTAAGTCAAAAAACCCAGTTTTCAAAAGTACCCCAATGGACAAAGTCTTAGTGACACAACTTTACTATTTCTGTAAAATGTTCTTTGAGATTGTCATGCAAAAAGAACTTATGTAAATTAGGAAAACAGAATTACTCATGAAAATCGCTGTTTCCTTGGGATAAGTATAAGCAATTGAGAGGTAAAGCCAATGTTTTTTAATCTTGACGAAATTTTGAAATGCAAGGGGGCCCACGAGCTGTCACCCTCACCCTTTGGAAAGTAGCTTTTTTTCAAATTATGTAAATGGCTGAACAAAACAATTTCTACACTTTCTTTAGGATTCATATCATTTTGAAGTGTAATTTACTTCCGAAACGTCAAAACAGAATTATGTTATAACGCCACCATTTGCAAAAATTATAGCATCTTCTGATACAGTGACAATTCTCGTGGTACCTTGCACATTTCTACCAGTTATCAAGCTGTTACCTCAAGGAATCTGGTATATCGAAGCCAAAAAGTTAAAGATCTGCACTTCTGCTGTTCATTCGATTAAAGTCATCAAAAATGGCGTTTTTCAGCATGGACGATTTAAGCTTTATTGATTTGTTTTACAACTAGTCATGTTCCTTCAACTTCTGTCTTACTGTTTACCTACTTACTTTTCTTTTTACAGTAGCACAGTAATCGTAGTTAATAAACGTAAAACACTGAACGGTTTCATCCAGTTTTGAACAAAATTCATTCATCAAAACAGTTTGAAAATAAGATAATTTCCAAATGGGAACTTGTTTAGAAAATTAAATTATTACAACCAATTAAAACGCAAAAGCTACTAATAATTTATTTCGAATACCTACAATATAATATTTGAATTTTAATTTAACTTTGTACTATTTCAAGTTGAATGCAATGTCATTCTCAAAAAACATTGTCTTCACTCCAGCCAACGTCTCAAGGAGCGATATTTCAGCGACAAACGTTCAGCAGTAAATGCCAGCAATGCAACAAATGAGCCCATGAACAGCATAACAAACGTTCCTTCAAGCTGGTTCATTGTTAATGATGATCCTCCACTTGGTCCAGAAGGACGAAGTTCTATCAACTCATCGGCTTTATTTCTCGAAGCCCAATAGTCAATCAACCCGAAACTTCGCAAATGACTCAAAATTTTATTAAATCGAGCCGTTAGAAACGAGTGCTTGGTAAAGTACACACAAATCTGATGGGTAAAGATGGTCTCCTTCAAGACATGAAACACACCATATTTCCTTGTTTCCATTACATAGTAGCTCAGGAAATCTCTGGGTAAGGTTGTGACTACCTTGGCATTGGTGTTTTCTAACAGAGGATATGTTTCTTTTTCGTTGATGTTTTTAACCATTACACGCAAACGTCCACTTCGAATCATTGGCAGTTCAGAAATGGTGTCATTGCTGGAATAGCTCACAACCATTAGATAGTTTTGTTGAACTAGTTGCAAGGCAGTATCCGGTGGGAGTTTGGCAAAATTCGAACTCAAAAAATTGTACAACAATCCCTGGTAAGCGTGTCTTAAGACCAAAGCTGAAAAAAGCCAGAGTGTCAATACGAATCTAGCGAAATTTCTTTTCGGTTCCGGAATGACAGAATAACCCAACCAAGATGATATTATGTTGAAAACATTCCCTGAACTGGTGGAGCCAAAAACAAACAACCGAACACTGGGTAGGTAATTTTCCAAAAAAATGCTAAGTACGATTGCTGTGATGATAATTGTCAACATAATGGTCCAGATATAGAAATCAAATGGATACGTCATAATCTCAAATGTTGACCAAGGTTCAGTGTGAGCTTTGACAAAAAATACTTGAAATGTTTGGTAGAAGCTGTTCGAAGCACTTAGTGCAGTTGCCCGGTCGAGAGTGCATCGAAAACAGCCAAGGCTTAGATGAGCTTCTTTTTCCCGCAACTAAAAAAAATGGATAATTCTTTGGTTATGTTTTTTTTTTTTTTAAATAAAACACCCAAAGAAAGCTTACCAACTTTATAGCTCCCGTGACTGTTCCGTTTTTGAAAAACAACCCACGTCTCTCATCTTTTTGAGGTGTGATAACTTTTAATGTAAAATTCATATTCTTTGCAAGCTCTGTCAGCATTTGTCCTTCCATGCCATTGAACCTATCAATGCTAGTTGGAGGAATGTTCCAACTTATATACGGGGGATTCAACCAAAACGCCCCAACCAGTTGACATTGATATAAGTCAAGGGTTTTCGGTGGAAAAACTTCATTAAATTCTGAACCAGAAATCTCAACGGCAGAGGTTGAAAAACATTTCTCTTTGGTAAATGGAAAATAAGTGAAGATTCGATATACTCCTTGTGAGTCCTTGAGCATAAGGCTGACATTAACTATATAGTAGCTCCAGCAATATGAAAATATAGCTTCAATTTCAAGCAAGTAATTGTCATATGACAAGGGGCGATATACGACCAGATAGTACTCACTGAAGTCTTGATACCTAGTCTTTTCCCCAGGGTTTATTCGTCTATAACCAAAAGCAGAAAACAGTTTTATTCAGAATTCTTAAAATAAAAATCTTTGACTTACCTGAATGAGCTTTCTGAGTCCACGTAAATAATATTGAAATAGTCCCAAAGTTTGGAGTGATAGTAGCCAAAGATATCAAGTTGAACCTTGAGACCCTCGATTGGCTTCAACAATTGATCCGAAAAGTCATCGAACTGGTGTCAAGCTGAAATACTCTCCACCTCTGCTGATAGGGTGATGGATGAAGTCCTTTCAGCTATATGTCTGAGACAGATAATAGCAGTTTTATTAGAGAGCTCCTTTGAAATCTGCGGAAAATTCGGTTCAAATTTAAAAGCTACACAAGGTCGAAACCCACAAAGGTATACGACAAATAAAACTGTTTTCGACAACATAACTTTACTTTCTGAGAATGCGTTGACATAACCCTTTTAGATTTCTTGTCTTAATTTTTATGTCATAAAGATACCATTTATGGGTTTCTCGAGGGAATAGTTCAAAGTAGTGTAACTGTCTAGAGTTATAATGGAAGAATCATGTTAATGTTGTAAACTACGAAAATAGACTAAGCGAAATGTCGCTATAATAGGCGTGAGTATGTTTCCTACATTTAATATAAATTTTAACAAGCAAAGTCAATATGAGTAATGGGCCTAACATTTAAATCAATTGAACGTGCATTTTTAAAACTACACAAAATATATACCTACCTTAGATATAAGTGAAAGTTAAAATTTTTTTTTATTTCAAACTAATGTATTCGCTAAAAGTGTATCGAAAGTGAAAGTTAATTAATTTAAATGATGTCGATACATGCTATTTGAAAATTATGTGACACAGATTGCTTATGTCGATAAGGTAGTTTGACTAAATTATTCCTCTCTAATGTCAACTAACTATAGAACATCAATAAATTGTTGTATAGTTTTAAAAATTCTATTTAGAAAGTGGTTAATACACCTAGCAGCTTAGTAGTTGATTTCTACGCAGTTGTCAGTTGATTAGAATTGATATTGAAAGTCAAAATTCGTGCGAAAGAAAAGCCCTTCCATTTCTCGCTTGAAATCTGGCTTCTAGGCAACAATAGAAAAGTATCTGTAGGAAAACAACATGATAGTCTGAAAGTGTATTTTGGCCAGCAATAAGTTGCCAGAAATGTCATTTTGACAGAAAGTTCTTTATAAAATCGCTTTCGATATTTCAATGGTAAGGTAGTTTGATCAGTGAAGTTTAAAACTTATTTCTGCATCAAAACATTCACACATTTTGATTTTTGAGCGCTCAAAGAAATCAATGCTGATTTATGGTGAATTATCAATGAGAAACCGTTCTGTATGTTCCTTTGGAACTTATTTCTTCCCGTAAAACTTCACAGTATATGTGGTGGCTGTCGTAAATGATGGACAGAATCAGCTCTCCTCATCCTCTCCAAACACTTTGTGGACCATTTGGTGCAGGTAGCGCAATTCTGGTATCATCCATGGTCATCCAGCGAATTGAAGCCCGGCTAGATAGTTATGTTTGAACAGCTGTGGGCCACGTGGAACACCTGGTCTTCCAGCTTTCAAATTCGCTTTATCCGTAAGTCTTCTTATCGTATGCTTACCAAAGTTGATTTCTGCTGTGATTTTGGATCGGCTGGCGGACATCAATTGCGGTGAAGAGGTTAAGGGCTATGTCCTCCTCTTTACCACTGATAGAGTATGTAAAATATTTTATGATGATCGGTTGAGTAGTTAAAACTCGCCTTATATTCCGTGGAACGGTGTGTATTTATTTGAAATAGAAATTGTGTAGTCGAATGTACAATTACAAAATAAAAAAAAATACATACTTCTCAAATGTCACTTCCCAAATCAATGTTTTTATTAGAAAAAGATAAATCTAAACTAAAAGCAAAAAATGTTCTTAGTTCCAAAATTCAGTTGATGACGTAAGATGAAAGAGTCTCATCCCCTCTTAATGTACAAATGCTAGAATTTGTTCGATGACCTTTACCCTTCTTGACAGCAACTCCAATAAGAATACAACCAAGGATACAAGTATTAGCCCCAAATAAACATGAAAAGTCCCTTGTAGTTGGGCCAACTTCATTGGTTCTTTTGTCCAACCTTCAAAATTCTTCTCATCAAAATAAGTGGTGTCGATATTGTGTGATGCCCACAAATCAATCAAACCGAAACTCCGCAGATGCATCAGCAGTTCATTAAACCGTTCAATCAAATAAGAATGCTTTGAAAAATATAAAGTAATATGTTGGGCGAAAATTTTCTCGGAAAGAATATGAAAAACACCCCTTCCTGATTGCGTCATTGCGTAATAAGCCAAAAAATCCATTGGCGATATCCCAGCATATTTCCCCGGAGTATGTTCAACAAATTCAAAACTTCCCAGTTCTGATGGATTATCTCGGACAATGTATCGAATTTCATCATTTTGAATTTTCGGCATAGAGTGGACGGAATCAAATGTGCCTCGGGTCATAACCAGGGTATAACCCAAGGATTGTAATTCCGTTAAAGTATTTGGCGGTTTTCGATACAAACTTGATCGAAGAAGTTTAAAAAGTAAACTCTGATAGGCACTTCGCATGACAAACGCAAAGACTACCCACAGAATCAGCAAATATCGGATGAGATTTCCATCAGGTAAGTGAGCTATCGAAGCTCCAAGGAAGCTTGTCACTAGATGATATCCGGAAAGTTCCGAGAACAGTGGTCCAAGTATTTTGTGGTAGGATGTGGCCAAAAGTCCAAAAGTTATTACCAGTCCAACAAAAACTATGACACTCAGCCATGTTGATGTGGTAAATGGGAAAACTAGTATTTCTATTGGTGAATATGGCAGGGAGGTCCTGAGGACTCCGAAAACCTGCCAGGTTTGATAATATGGCAACGCGGCGGTCATGACATCAGCTCTTTCCATAGTGTATCTGAAGCTTCCAAGACTCAAATCTGCAGTGCGATCCTGTAACTATTAGAAAAACAGAACATGTACTTCTTTTCGTGAATACGCACTAGATGGATTTGCACTTAAGCGGAACTGCTCTGCACGCCTGCACTAGTTAAGAAGACTACCTACTATGCCGTTTACTGCATCTGAAGTGCAGTTCCTCTGCGGCATAGTGTGATTTAGCTCATACAAGCTCATACAAAGAATACGTGCAGTTTCGCTGAAGTGCAGTCTTGCCTTGAGCTCAACTTACCATCTTCATAGCTCCACTGGTTGAACCATTTGGAAACCTCTTTCCACGCTGCTCATCATGGGGTGGGATTACGTAATCCAATGAAAAGTTCATCTTTTTGGCGAGAGCTTTCAACAAAACGCCTTCAAAATCAATGAACCGATCAAGCCCTGTTCGATTAGGCAAGATTCTAAAAAACGGAGGACTATCCCACAAAGCAGCTGTCAGAGGACATCCCTGAAGATTATGTAGTTTGTTTGGAAAAATGTTATCTGTTCCATTTGTAAAGGAGCCATTTTGAAATTGATTTATTAAAACCGGTTCGGTGTTTCTACATCTGAGCTTTGAAAATGGAAAATAAGTATAAAGATGGCTGATTTCAGGCGAATGCTCAACGATAACGCTGACATTGATAATGTAGTGCTTCCAGCAGTAAATAAAAATTTTGAATAAGTCCTTTTCAAAAGTCTGATGTTTCGAGTTTACTTTCAAAAATATGAGGTAATACTCATTGAAATCATATGTGCTTGTCTTTCGAGCTGGATTGATTTGCCTTAAAAAAAAAAAGAGATCAGGCACGTAAGAAAAATCAGACAAACCTTTGAAGTCTTTGTTTTGTATATCATTTCAAAGTAAACCGATAGCTAGTTTCAAAATATTTAAAAAAATGAAATCATTTTTTAATAAACTTACTCAAATGCCTCGAAACCATCCACAAACAAAATATTGAACTCCCTGAGTCCAATCATCTTAATATTTTCTTGGTCAAGTTGTGCTGTTGCATAGTCAATCCGTTTTAATACTTCATCAATCATTCCACCAAAAATAATTGACATACTCTTGTCTTGAGCTTGAGTCGAAAACGTCAAAGTTCTTTTCTGTTTTGAAATAAAAACCCGCGTGATATATTCAATTGTCAAAACTGCATTTCGATTTTTTAACATTATTGACGAAACAAGTGGTAAGTGCAAGAAAGTCATAGTTAGACAAACTAGCACGAACATTGACAGCATTAAAAATGTATGCATCTGACAGCATTGAATTCGGTTTTTAATATAAAATGCAAACATTGTGTGTTGAAACCAAGAACTGATGATTTAATAATGACTTAAAGGCACGACAAATATAAAACGTGGTAAAGTATTTGCAACGATGCAACCCTATTTGTTTTAATGGTTGAAATGCTAGTTAATTTACTTACTCGGTTATAGTGCACACTGGATTTTTGAATACCTACCTTTTAGTTTATGTAAATAATTTTTTTTTTTTTTTGATTTGCGATGGAATCTTTAATTTTGTACAGGGTGCAGCAAAACAACTAGATTATACATATATATTTGTTTAAAAATGCATTGCTGCTGTCTATTTTATGAAGATGGGTTTTCAATGATTTATGGATCGAACTACCTTATCATCGAAACATTAAAAGTGATTTTATTGAATATGTTGTGCCAGAGAATTTTTTACTTAAATAATACATAATTTGGAAATAAGCTTAAAAATGACATCAACATAAGCACTTATTCACTGAAAGTTATAAAATAGAAGTCTCAATATAATCCCCGGCCATCTAACAGAGATAGAAATAAATCTCAGCAAAATGTATATGTAAATCTTTAAACTTACTTTCTAGTTCCATTAAGCCAAGTTGTTTTTCTGAAACAAATCATATCTTAGCAAGCGCATTCAAAAATTGTCTAATGTCCTAATTTTCTTGACAGCAAATTTTACAAATTCAACATACATACATATACATATAAATCGTTTTCATAGAATCCCAGCAAACATTTTTCTTCACTAAAAATGAAAGTTCACTTTATGTTCAGCAAAAATGAAGAATCAAAATTGTAATCGAATTAAAAAGAGATCTACATTGGATTTTCATTCACATATATGAACAAAAATGATTGTGATCAAGAAATATACATACAAAAATCTAATTAATCTATCTAAATTTCCTTCACTCTTATGAATAAAAGTAAATGTTAACACACAATTGTAAAGAAAAAGCGCTTAAATACATTCATTTTGGTGATGGTTCTCTAATCATTTATATATCATTTTCAAAGATTCATAAATGAATGCCCATTTCTCAGGAGATTTGATTGGAATTGAATCGTTAGTGAATTCATATCTGAAGGTTTTCTTCATTTAAATGAATCATAATGATTCATTTTTGAAGGAAAATGTTTGCTGGGATGGAGGTCTTGAATTTCGGAACACACTTTTATTGACAGCAACCCGTCAGATATTTTTTTTTGTTCTTGGGAATGTCAATCCGCAAGCAGCAGTAGTTTTCGTTTCGGAATGCTCAATTTTTAAAGAAATTTTATCAATAACGAATCGCTTTCCAAAACAAGATATCTGTAAAAAGAAACTATGGGAAAACGAATTGTTTTCGTTTTTCTTAAAAAAAAACCTTTTACCAAATTTAGTCGGAAGTTTTCTTGCCAAACAAAATGTTCATATTCATTTGGTCTTAATTTCTTGTTCAAAATGGCGACTAAAACGTTTCACAGTTATTTTAGAGATAAATATCAGAATGGTGAAACGTTTCTGAACCATATATCTGAACTTAAAACCTTCACTCGAACTTCTTTGACTTTTCTGAAATATTGTAATTTGCTCGACATAGATCAACATCATAAGTATTTTCTTAAGTATTTTGTATTAATTTTTCGATTTTATTAAATTCTTACAAAAAATAAACTGCGGCACCCTGTAAAGAACACGGTAATATTCCGTACCTTAATTAAAAATTGTTGCCCGTGGTCAGTTTTCGTAATGGAAGCAATTTAAAACTATAGAAGGTCAATTAAGAGGCGTTTTTAACCGATGACCTCCAATAATCGCAATAGTGAAAATTTAACAAAAATTCAAATTAAGGCATGAATGAAAGTTCTTAGTCTTGAAAATGAAAAATATATAGTATCAAAATCGTATTTCTTTTATTAAAAAAAAATGTTAAGGAAAAAATAAACTAAGGCCTTATCACATATTTATGAAGAGAAGACGCCCTCCTCCTGATTGAGTCTTAGGACAAACTTACATTTCCTAGTAAAAGTACACAAACCCTACAGCCTACACTTTCATTGCCAGTTACAAATTTACTTGAGATACGGCTCATAGACACCATAAAAAGGATTCCTAATTCAGATTTCCACAAACTTCATCACCAACACGTCTGTGAATTTCCAATTAAGCCGCCTGCCGCCAGCTCTGGCTAGCTCACTTGGACAAGTACTTAGTAGTCCCATATAGGTTTCATTATCCATCCACCTCCTCGGTTGTGGCCAGCCCAAATCAGTAGTAATAAAGAAATACACCATGTGATGGTGAACTATGTGACATATGATATGACAGGGATGCATTAAAATGTGACGCAGACAATGTATGGTTCAAGGGCCTGATTAAAGGGGGCTCTGATAAGATTTTGAAACTGTGAGGAGCGATCGATGAGATAAGATCATTTGAAGTAATACGCTGATACAGAATTGAAAGATAAAGTTAGAATAGCTTTGGGCTCCTGACCTGAGTATTTTAGGAAATTCTTAAAAATAAAGTTCCAGCTTATAAACTAAGTAAAAATTTGTTTACACTTAAAGAATATTGGAATCCAAAATGTCTAGACCGAGACACTGAGAATAATATGAACGTTACCTTTTAATGGTAGCATGTCAAGACTTTTATGAAAATAAGGGCCCACAAGTTATGAATACCCCACCTGAAACCTTGCTGATGATGATGACGAAATGGACACAGACGAAAAGTCAAAGGACTTTCCCATAAGCAATGTTGAGCAATGAATGGAGTATATGGATACGTATAACGAGTAAGTGAAGTGCAAAGAAATTTCACTCGAGTGCCAATTAATAGCCAGAAGCAAATACCACATTAGAAGCTGTTTTGGGGTGGTTAGGAGTATAAAATATAAACTTTTAGCTTTCAGAGTGCAACTTTTTGGTCTTTTTGATCCCTGTCTGTTGCTTCAACCATATTCTCCTCGTCCTTGAAGAATGTCTCCTCTTTTTGTCGGCAAAGAAAAGATGAAGAAATACCAAGGCTTGTACGAAATTAAATCATTTACATAGTTCGGTTGACTCGGTTTGGTCATAATGGTTACAACAAGGAGAAGTCCATGCAGCAAACACCATCAGGAGCACTATTATTATGATTAATGCAAGGACAAGTTGTTGGCTATATGGCTTTGGCTAAGGACTAAAGTGTATGTCTATCATTATGTGCATGTGTGTGCTGTGCTGTGCGTGTCAGCGTGTGTGGATTTCATCATGTGCACTAAATGTTGGTTTTGATGGTGAAACATTTAGAGTAGGAGGTGTGACCTAATAGCTATCCTTTTATGACATAATTGCTTGACCTCATCATATAATGTGTGTTGATTGAATTTGTGTTGGAAGTGAGGGAAATTAACTTTAAAGTTTCTCCTGCATTTGGAAATGGACGGACGACTAAACATGTGGCTAATGAATTTTAAGTCAGAACTATGACAGATTCAATAGAAAAGGAAGAGTTTGTTTGCAATATTAATGTCCTGATTTCTAAAGATGATTCTACAATATTTTCTTGGAATATTAGAACTTTTCGAGTATCTAAGCGTGTACTTGCTTAAGGTATGGCAGTCTTATCAAGCATACCTTGAAGCACATACAAAACAAGAACCAACTTTTTAAAGCACGCAGAGGAACGTCAAAGACCTCTCTTGAAATCCAGTGACTCAATTCATATACATGGGTTCTTTACACTTTCTTATCACGAAAGTGGAAACCGCAAACAATTAAACCTTTCCGTGTCTTGCGGTAACCAGTTTGGAAAATTCCCAAGATAAGTTTGTACTTACGTGTAATCGTCCTGCGGAACTTAAAAAATTTGAGTTTGTTAATAAATTTGGGTTTTTTTCTAACTGGGAAGAAATATGTTTTTAAATGAACACGCGTTTTGTTTGTTAAGCTCTCACGCCTAAACTACCTAACCGATCATCATGAAATTTTTGTACACACATTGGGGCATATTCATAGATGATGTTTAAGTTGTTGCTAAGCTAAACTGGAGTTTAGCTTATGGAAACTTCATCAGGTAAACTCCAGTTTTTCTTAGCAACAGCTTAAACATCATCTATGAATATGCCCGATTGTCTTTGGAATAGAAATGGACATAATGTCTACCTACATGAGTATTATGAAAAAATTACTGTTATGTATGCCAAGGCATAGAAAGCTTCTTTAAAAATTAGAGTTTTGCACATCATGTGTCATTAGGGCACCTATGTCTTATCGTTTGTTTTTATAATTTAATATTTTCTAAAGAAAAGAAATTCCTATCAAAACTAAAAATAAACACGATAAAATTGCTATCAACTTGATTTTCTGACTAAGGTTTATACACAAGAATGGTTCCGAAGGCCTTCACAACAAAACATCTTAAAAAACACATTTTGATAAGTTTTTCATTCAACCTCATCTATGAGATATGTACATTTAAAATCAGAACAAATAGACGCAGCCAAGATGATGACCAAAACAAATCTTCAATCTCATCGATACCGCTTCAGGTCCACATTTCAACACTTCCGGAAAACCCAAACCAGAAATTCGACCCAAATCGTCAATGACTTTCGATACCCGCTGGGAATTGCTTCAACAGATTACGTCCCATCCCAAACCAACCAATACCAAACAAACCAAGCGCATCACCAAATGTGAAGTGTGTCGTCCGCACAAGCAAAACATTATTCGGGTGTACGATCGGAAATGAAAAGAATTCACAATAAACAATAACATTTCCATTTGACTCAATTATAATGGCCTTAACCCTCAACCTAAAAATATATCTTTACTTGTGAGTTTTACAAATTCTATAAATAGTTCACATTGACAGGTAAGAGATCGTTAGATGTTTGGAATATTTAATGATTGTGCTAACTACTCGTTAGAGCGATCATCGAAACTCAATATTCAAAGTTTTAACTTTTAATTGTGAGAAGAAGGTAGTAAATCAGTAATAACTTTGAAGTTTAATTAAAGCTTTAAGCTATCGACTTTGAATTAATAAATCTTCCTAACCTTATATCAAAGAGCATCTCGACGATCACTGAACGATCACACCTCAAACTCAAACTACCTTATCATTAAAATGGGTTATGCTTCAGAAATTCATTTTTTTCATATAGATTTGACATCAAAATGATGAATGAACTGATTATGTTGCTTTAATTTATCAAATAAAAGTAACATGATTCGATAATGCGCTTCAATGACAGCTATAACTGAACATGAAATGTCAAAAAACGAACGACATAGTACTTATTTTTAAAAAGTCACTTACCAAGTTCCAAAACCATCAAAAATTGTTTATTTTATAGTTAATGCGGAAAATGACATTTAAAGATTGTGAAATTTATAAGGTAGGTATCCAAGTGTGATCGCTTCTGGTTTTGATTCTCCCGCCAGATCCTTAACCAACTGTCACTTCTTTTCAGAACAAGAACTGTCATCAAGTACCCAGACATAAACGTCTTCAGAATCATTCGAAATGCTTCCGGACGATCCTGGACGACCATACAAAAAAGTTATAAATATTTTTGTTTACTTTTGCTTCCAAAAAATCATCTCTCTCGCACATTCAAAAGTCAAAACATCAGTAGTTCATGATGATTTGAATATGTAGTTCTATTTTTTCTCAACTCCATCCCTATGCCGCCTTTTACATTTTTTTAATAAATTGTGTGGAAATAATCAAGTGTTGTTTGATTTATCAGAACCTTTTCGGTTCCATTCTACTTCCTCTCTATTTTTAGATTTCAAAAAAAATTCTTTAGATAAACATTTTCTCCACTTAACAATTGCAGCTGCACCATACAGATTCGGATACTGTTCCACATGACGTCATCACCCACCACAATTATTACAAACATTAAACAACAAGAAGATCACTTGACTCATATTATTATTGGCATCTCTGTCACTTTCACTCTGTCTATACCATTCCAGCATCCAGCCAGTGCCAGCTCCAGACTCCAGTGCTGGTGCTGGTGTGTACTTGTTCTAAGTGATAGCTGCTAGTGCAGAAGGAAGGCAAAGACAACCCTTGTGCCTAGTGCGGCGCGGTGGAGTTTTCTGGCCTGATGGCGCACTTTACTCATTGCCCTTATCTCAGTGCCTTACTGACCGCCCATTGATTCGAATCTTTTGTCTGAGAAGGCAGTACTTTTTTGTGTGTTCCGTATTCAATGAAAAAATGAAAATTTTAAATTAATTAACCAGCCGCAGCCGCACACATTTAATTTGTTTTTTTTTTCGCGGACACAATCGTCTTGGTCGATCCAAGATAATCTTTGAGAGTCTTGCAAGGAACAAGTGTTCGACTCCACCAGCCACCACCAAACGCGGTAGATTGTACAACATTCGCTTCTGTAAAGAGTCGGGGGTGTTTATGGGCTATTTGTCGTCGCTAATGACTTAATTCATTTCCCAGACCCAAACTGTGGATACGAAATAAAAATAATCGCCAGTAGATCGGCCCCAGTCTCTGTCCGGCCCGTAGAATATTTGTAGAACTGCGCGAACTTACTCTGTGGTGACTTGTGACTGGTGACGTTGACAGCTGCACAGAGTGTAAATATTAATTAAGTCGCTAGAGCTGTTAATAATATTTATTAAAAAATTAGAAATAACTGTTAATTGGTTTGACCCCAACGAAACGAACGTCTGTCTGAGAGACAAAAAAACAAGTGAGAGTTACTGGACTGCATTATTGGCTGTCCAAAAGGCGTGTTGGTTCATTAGTTAATCTTTGAACTGCAGTTCGAGTGCACATCAGGATCGCGAGCGCAGTTTTTAAGCAATTTTTCAAAAATGGATTTTTATACAAATTTTCAAAACTTCAACTATGACACGAACAGCAATAGCAACAGTCGTGTCAGCCCAAGTGAATCGGACTCATCAAATAGCCCCTCAAAACCTAGACAGGAGGTGAACGCTCGCGAAAGATTTCGAACTCAAAGGTAGGTTAATCGTTTATTTGCAAAGAAAATCCTTCAGTGATATGAAAAAGTCGTGTTTCCAGTGTTAACACAGCATTCAATACTTTGAGGACATTAATTCCAACCGAACCATATGACAGAAAACTGTCAAAGATTGAGATTCTTCGCCTGGCAAAGAGTTACATCGCTCATTTGGATGCTATCGTTTTGACAGGTATACAAGTCAAGCTGACATTTTTTACTTATGTCACTCTTACTAATTTAAGTATTTTTGTTTAGGAACGACGGAGAAACCATGTACTAGACACAGCCTTCAAAGTCACAATTGTTCGGCCATCGAAGGAGATTCTGGAGCAAGATCAAGTATTTGTACATTTTGTGCTAAGACAATCAATTCTAGGAGTTGATACAGATAAAGTTTAGCAATGTAAATAAATATAAAATATTTAAAATTAACAAATAAAAGTAGAACATAGAAAACTTATTGAAAATGATTTGTGGGTGTACTTTTTTAGTTAGGTAATTTGCAAGGGTGTAAGCTTTCCGAAGTCGTAAAATTTGAAATTGTCGTACTTTCCGATGATTTGAACGCTTACGATAGTTTTACTCCTAATTATTTGGCAATTTTTATATTTTATTCATTTTTCGTAGATGGAATTTTCGAGTTCGAAGAAAATTTAAGGAGCCAATTGATTTATAAATTGGATTTATACTATACCATATAAATGAAATAGGACAGAAGATGTAACTCATAATATCACTTCTTTCTTAATTTGTAATCTGTTATAACAGTCCTGAACCTACATAGATATGAACAGAAACTCCAAAACTTAGAAGAATACGTAAAAACTAATAAGATACATGAAATCTCCTAGCGTGATATAAAAGAACAATCACACGACTGGTACCTACGCAAGTTGCAAGGGTCAAAATTAATATAATTATTGTTATCAATGGAAAACACCATAAAACTTCTGCAACAAAACCAGCTTTACAGTTGGCTGGAAAGTTACCAAAGCTTTTCTGTATGTGAGTGAAGTTTTTTTTTCAAAAAAAAATATAGAAGACGTGGAAAGTATGTAGGTATATAAATTAAGTAGGTAGGTACTCCCCTTTTATGCAAATCTTCACAGGGAAATTTTTTTTGGACAGAAATATAAAAAAAAAAACGGATCAGGTATGAAGGTAGGTAGGTATATCCTTCATAATATTACCGTCTTCACAAAAAAAGGATACATTTATCAATGAATTTCCTTTATGCTTTTTTGCTGTTTCAAATTCACTATTTCAAATGCTTATATTGAAGTTTAACTGCGATTTGAAGTAAACAAACTCGTGATTTTCTGTTGAAGCAAAGAAAAAAGGAAAAATCAGCATAATTACGTTGTTCTGGAAGCAATTTTGACATCACTCAGCTGATGATTTCACCTGAAGAGGAATTTGCCTATAGCCAAATAACATTAGAGTTACATTATTTACATTTTTTTTTACTTGTAGTCTAATCCTAGAATTTATTGTAGAACAATTTTTTTCTTAAAACATGTCCATTTGTCATTTCCCGATTTGTTCTCATCCAATTATGGAACACCCTGTACAAGTAAGAAATGTCAACACCAATTAAAAATATGGATACTAGGTTACCGACAGTACAGTATCTAGCACCAAGGTACATAAAGACAAGGTAATATATTCCGCATCTGTCAAAAAAGTAAACAAACAAAAAAATCAAAATGGTGTCTTCATGTGACCCAAGGCACTGTCGCCAGTACACATTATATTGATTTTACCAAATTTAATTGTTTTAAAAGAAAATAATGAACTGAATTGAGCTTATAAATGCTTCTATGCATAGTTGTATGCAGTGGTAAGTATATAAAGTATGTATAAAGTTTTTCAATTCAGTTTTTTTTGTTTCAGGAGCTGAAAACTGATAACACTTCTGGCTATCGGTGTCAAAGGTGGCGTTGACAATAAAAGCCTGCATAGTTCCAACAAGGACATATACCATGTTATTGTGGTGCCAAAGGTAGCTGAAATCTTTTATTATTCAAGTATTGAATAACCATTAATTGTTCAACAGCCGGTGGATGGTGTTCTTGCGGCCGAGTCAGCCATACGCATAGCAAAGATAGAGAAGCAGGCAATATAATAATGATAGAAAAATTTCGCCCACTGGCTAGAAGTGTGAAAAATGTGATCTTACGAATAACTTCTGGTTAAATCTTACCGATGGATCCTTGTGGACGTAAGTTTTTCCATGAATCCAGCAGAAATGACCGAGGGACCACTGTATTCCCGTTAAAGAACACAAAAACTAAATTTTTAAGAGTTAAACATCGTTCTATTTCTAGGCAAAACATACGAGAAACATTTGGAAATGAATCGGAATTCAACTATAACATGGTTGGAGCGATGCATGCTGAAATGGATGGCCATTACCTAGACAAGAGAACAGATAGTTTTAATCGTTACAAAGAGTATTTCAATGTAAGAACTTTGTTGTTCACCAATTACAATTTGTAAGATTAATTCAAAATTCATTACACATAGGACACTTCCAATTATGGATATCCCGTGCGAGTGGTCTTCCTTATCGGACGCAGTGAGTTCGAACAACATTTAGGCAACGAAAGCAAAGTCCGTCTCAAACAAGAAGCAGACCAATACGATGATCTAATTCAAGAGCACTTCATCGATACTTACAACAATCTCACAGTGACACAGTGAAATCGGTAATGATGCTCAAATGGGCAAATAAAGGTACCATCACACAGCATTATGTGAAAGGTGATTCGATGCGGTAGTCGTCAAGGAGTTCTTCCTTTTATTTATTATAAATCCTGGTAGATACCATATCAAATATTTTGTATGAAAGTGCCTAAGGTTTCGTATGGACTATTTTTAAAAGACATACTTTTATTGCTAGTCGACAATATCTAAGAAGAAATTAAGGTTTAATATATTTTTTCCCAAATTGAATAAAAAAATCATCATATAATTTTATAAAATCGTTTTATTGATTTTTTTCTTTCTTTTTCTGGAATTTTCTTCTTGAACAGTGTTAAGCTGTTTGATACGGAAATACATCCTGGATCGAAAAAAGATTTGTTTAACTTTTATGTCCAAAGGAATATGATTAGATACACTAATGAAATTTTTTATATAATGGCGTGAATAAACGATAGCATCCTTGTTTAATTCCTTAAAGATTGACTCCAACTTTATCATTTCTGCCATTATTTTGTCTGTTGGTTTTTGAAGAAATCCTTCAGTGAGTTGATTCGTCCAAGAAAACGAAGATTCCTGCTGATGGCTTTGCACAACAAGATCCGGCTTTTTAATCCTATGACAAATATACCCCGCTAAATGTTCGAGTCCATCGTATTGTAGAGATTCCAAATCATCTACGGGGGGTTCATCACTTCAAAATCACTTTCCTTAAAATGCTTAGAGCAAATTCTAGCCGTATTAGTATTTAATTTATCCTTTCTATGGCACAAGAACACCCACTGTTTGCACATTTTCTGTTTTTTTGGGAACGCGTGGAAAGAAATGTCAGCATTATTATTGTTTTTATTATTTACGCAACACCCGAACATAGCACACCGCATATTTATAATTTTTATAAAAGTTTTAATGGATTAGGAAGAAAATAATCCGCACACAATTATTAAGAATCAGGATACAATAAATGTATGAGGGTCACATGCACCAGCCATTTTGAAAAGTTTTGACAGATGTCAAAAAAAAATGAGCGGGAATATATTACCTTGTCTTTATGTACCTTGATCTAGCACTAGCTTATCTAGGGAGTATTGTGTGAGCAGCGCTGCCGTGGAAGTAGAGTTTATGTAATTTCGTAACTTCTGTTTTTATGTTACGAATAAAATTATTTCCTACTGCCTTCTGAAACTTTCTCACAAAAAAAAATAAACTTCATAATGAAAAGAAGGAAAAATGCATTACAGATTAAAGCATATATCTCGCTCTTAAAAAATAAAAAACAAAAATGAAGGTAGCAGAAATTTATTTCCAAATGTTGTTGTTTGATCTCACCGCTGCAGCGTTCTGAGAGTAAGATAATTCAGGTTGAAATTGATCGGATTTGTTCACTAGACTGTATAAGTTAAATAATTGCACTATCAACCCGCACTAGGTGATAGTGCCTTCGGGCCAGTTGATCCTCGGATCAAAATTTAAAAACGATTAACCTTCGTTTGTGTTTGCATAATTAAACTTAAGTTGGTGGTTCAATAGTATTCTCACCGATTTCGGAGGGTTAAATGAAGTTGACCCACGGATCAAGAATTTAAAAACGGATTTCAGTGCTGAACTATATTGTACAACTGGTATAGTGCCAGTACTATGTACTAAGTACAGTTGAACAATAAAGGCTCGCCCAAACCAAAGCGACCGCGGTGGCAGTGGCGACCTAGCAGGTCGCGCGATAAAGAGGTGGGCAAAAATCTGCTCAAGCCAACGCGATATTTTCAGTCGCGGCCAAGCCGTGAAAAACATCATTGTTAGTTAAATTGAAATAATAATATTTACTTAATAATATTTAATAGTTAATATCTAATTATTCCCCCAAAAATTGATGAAGCCCTACTACTTTTAGACGAGACAAAAAAGTAAAAAAAAAAATTGCATAAGTGTATCTTGCATATTTCTCAATATATTTTTCAAAAACAATTTTAGTTTTTAAATATTCAAAATGGCTTGCAATACTTTCAAACAATAAATAAAAAGATATCACGAATGGCAGCTGCGATACGGCGGGCAAATGTTGCATGCAGCGTTCTACATAGATCGCGTGGCTGAACGCAGCAGTGGATCGTATTCACAACCCACATATCGCTTAGGTGTGTGCCATTTGTATAGTTTACATGTGCATTCATCTGTTTGGTGATCGCCACCGCCACCGCAGCCGCTTTGGTTTGCGCGAGCCTTAATGGTTCAGCACTGGACTTCGTTTTTAAATTCGTGATCCGCGGGTCACCTATATTTAACCCTCGGAAATTCGTGGGTTAACTCTTTAACCACTCTTGAACCACCGTTCAAAACAACTTCACATAGTTTTTCAGCCAATTAATGAAACCAAAACACAATAGAGCCATCAACAAAATTGTTATCATCTCTTTTTTAAAACAAACTTCAAAAGCTGAATTGAGAAAAATGTAGTGTTTTTAAAGACTCATCTTTTCTATATAAAGCCATTAAATAGTAAAAAAAAGCCTTTTGGTCGATTTAGGCAAGTTAACACCTACAATCCAGTAAACAATTTTCTTAAATTCCTCAAACCACCCCTGTCTGCACTACATTATCATACATGCGCAAATTGTCGGCATTGTTTTCATACCTCAATGTTGCCCACACTGTTCAGCATGTATCTAGTTTTATCGATTGTCAAAAGGCCAATCATCACCGCCATTTTCAGTTTTTCGTTCGGGTGTTTTCCTTGTGCTGTGATCGTAAAGGCGAAAAATTCAACAAAAAATGGTAAAATTTATTCAATTTCTAACTTAAATCATATTCAAACTTGTGTGTTTCTCATTATTCATCAAAGATTAGTTAAAATTTCACCTAAAACATCATTTTATATCGCTAATATCAACAGTTAATTACGCCGGGTGTCTGGGTCTGGGCTGGGGAGGCCGCCAGGCCGCAAACGAAAATCGTCATTCCCAAGCAACACCAGAAAAAATGTGTCTTTGCTCTTTGCCTGGCCTGTGCTGTGCACACGTGAGAAAATTTCTCGATTATTCTGCGTCGTAATTAACTTGGTCTTTTATGTATCCCTCATCAATTGTTTTATTTAAATATGAAATTCTTAACTTAATTAATTTACGCCACCTTGCAAAAGGATAAACGGAAGGAAGTTTCTAGAAGAAAGTAGTTCAATGCTCTGCGAATCGAAAACCGAAAAGCGTGAATCATCTAAAATGTGAGGTTAGGTTTTTTTTTTTTTTACTAAGGCACAAGCAAGCAAGCAGAAGCAGATGCACCCCACGCCCAAGTTAAAGAAAAAAAAAAGTGGTAGAAAATTTTAAAGAACAAACTATATTTCTTGATTTGTTTAACTTTTCACATAGTTTTTTAACTATTTGTCGGGATTTTGTGTACGTGAATGCTTCATTAGGCATTGTTTGCGGGGAAATTGAGTTATTTGTCCAGATGGTCGAGATTTTCATATCTGACTTGAGCACACATCTTTTTTAAAACATTCAATAGATACATAATGTAGGTAGGTAGATAGGTGGTGTACACATAATTTGAAAAAAGATTCAGTGTTTTATGTTTCGAAATATAATTTAATTTTCTTTCAATCGTGGGGCAAAAGAAGTTTTCAATGAAAACAGTCGCGAGGAGAGTTTTTTTCTGTTCCTTCTCACTTGGAATAATGCCAAACGTCCATTTTGTAAAAACTAAATTCAAAATAACGCTTGGTTTTTGTTCCAAGTAACTGTAAAAATTGTTTTTGAATTAAAATTTCGTTTCAATTCGAAGGTTAACTTTGGATTTCACGAGGAGTTGAGTCATAGTCGAGTTTTTTTTTTCAATGCTTTGTCTTTTTAGTAAGAATATTGAGGTTCAAGTTACATTTGCCTTGTCGTAGTACAAGGTCACACTATAAAAATGCGAAAAATACAAAGAAAAGCATAACAAAAGTCCAATGAACTGCAATCTGAGCTCTTGTTGAATGAGCATCTCGGTTTTGATGCATGAATTGCATCCGTTTGATAGTAACCGACTTAAAACGTTCGATTGTGGTCTCCATGTGCTAGTTCCTTGGGTCCAAATTTGGCATGTTTTTCAAATCAGTTCTGGTATTGTGGCTTTAGAGGATGATCTTCTGTGCAGGTAGGTAGGTTGAGAGAGAAACCCAATTAAACCACATTTTGATTTACAACTTAGGAAAGCCCCATGTTCGCAGCACACATCCAACTAGGTTTAGGGCAGGCCATTAAGTAGTCCAGCCGAGATTAAAGTATGACTTAAAACGTGGATGAATGTTTTGCCTGTACGGCATATGGTCCTGTGCGTGAACCAGGGGTGGAATCGGCTAAGGTGATTTGTGATATGTGATAGTCACAATCTACAAATTTCGTCTGGCTAAGGTGATTGTCACATGTGACAATCACATTTTTGTGATTTTTTCTTGTGACAGCTATTTAGGTGTCACTTGCATACAAAAATAATAATAAATAAATAATAAACCTCTGACGCTGACTTATAAAACAAAATAATTTGCTTTTGCTGTCAAAGATTTGTCAAAGATCTACACTAATGCTGTTTTCGATTGGGAGAAATTAGTTTCTCCTCACGATTAAAGTAAAAATAAAAACATTAGAAAAAAAAAAAAAACAGAAATGAACACTTTTTTAATTGAGATATTTTTCTGAAACGCGTAGGTATATGTTCTGAGCAATCACGTGAAGTGACAACTAAATTAATCTTTTCTAAATAAATACATAACTGTCACGTCCCTTAAAGTTGCCGGAAACTACATATATATATTATATTAAAATGCTTTTAGGCTAGAATATAAACAAAATATTAAAAGTTTTGCTTGAAAGCGGGCTGAAACGCAAATATTAATTATTATTTAGATTTGCCTATTGCATCTGGGGCAAAATGTCAAAAAGTTGAAAACAAAATAAATTATTTTGTATGTATGATTTTATATGAAATTGAAGACTATCTACTTTTAAGAGTATCAATTTTCAATATAACCAAAAATGTAAATTATATATTAAAATTGTTCGAATTGTTTAATTTGAAATACAAAATATATAGAAACTGTGACGTTCATATATATGCGTCTTCAGACCACATATTTCATAAAAAACAGAAGAAGTAAGACTCGCAAAACACAACTCCGAAGAAAAACGATTTGTCTTCGGAGTTCTCTCCAATTGCCCAACGGAAAATGACATAATGAAAATAAACAAAATTCCGGTGATCACATTATGCAGACGCACAAAATTATTTTATCACATGTGATTGTCAGAAATGTGACAATCACAAATCACATTAGCCGATTCCACCCCAGAACTTCTGAATTGTGTTTCCCATTTGCTGAGAGAGGGTAGGTTCCCTTTAAAATTACAATTCAGTTAGGTCATGTTATGGTGAAGAGGGTTGTGATTGTTTTCGAAACAGAAACAACCCTGTGTTGGTAGCTAAGCGTGCTACCAGAATTTTCCACCTTTGGTTATATTCGGATAGATAGAAGGATTAAATGCCGTCCTTCATGTCTCCAAACTGAGTTGAGTCTGAGTGTTCACATTTCCTCCGCTAGTGAGCAATGAAGAGCTTATCCTTGCGTGTCATGTTCTTCAGTTATTTTATTTCCATGAAATTGGCTTTGCCCTCGCCCTGCAATCCAATCCAAAGTAATCTTTGAGACGAAATTTCGTTACGATAGAGCTGAACAATTTTTGAAGATATTATGTTGGCCGAGTTAATGGCCTTGATAGTAGTTTGACTATCTATAAGTACCTATGTACTTACATTGATGGCGGTATTATGGCTTAGATTTCAGCTTTGTTCAATTGCTTTGCACGTTTCCTTTAAGTCAAGGCGCTCCTAACGCAAGCAATATTTTTAAACCAGTTGTTTCGTAATGAAGATCCAGCACCAACATTGCACTCCATCTTCGACACATCGGTGTACAACAGTATTGTTATCATGCTGCCGTTGCTTGTGATCATGTGTGGCAGTAGGAACGAAGGTTGCTTATTACTGTTTGGGCACAGGTGTAGTAGCTTCAGGTTTGGCAAAAATCTTTTTTTTTTCGCTAGATATGGTTGGTTTCCACCTCCTCCTAAGATAAGTCACAACTGTATCATCTTTCCACAGAAATTTTCTTGCTGCAGCCCAGGTAACTGTGTTCAGTTGGAATATTAAACGTCGTTCCTTCTTTGGCAAGTTCAGTGACTAAACAGTTCCATAAAATATCTGCCTTAGCACCAAGCAGATTGGAATCTCGAACTGTTCCTCCTTCTCCATGACATTCCTGAGCTGATTGGAATCGGTAGTTTCAGCGTAGCCTGGATGTCTGAGGAAAT
Source organism: Platycheirus albimanus (assembly GCA_916050605.2). NCBI lineage: Eukaryota > Metazoa > Arthropoda > Insecta > Diptera > Syrphidae > Platycheirus > Platycheirus albimanus. The sequence continues at coordinate 12,079,287 of OU696697.1, read as the reverse complement.
GGTGTCTATAGCAGATGTATATCGCTATGTATTCCGCCTGAAACACGCTACATACAATAATTTGAAAGACGGACGGAAAGACTTGGTTTTGGTTTCATCCCCTTTTTTGATTTTTAAACTGCTAAAAGACAGCATGAAGTCTTCAAATCAAGTCTGCAAATCTAAAAATTTCAAACAACTGTAGGTAGTTCCAAACCCACAAATTGTTGCATAGTTTGTCCTTTTCAGCAGTTTTCCGTTCCATCAGTGTCGACTGACTTACCACTTGATGCCTCAACTTGTTCTTAAGCTTGGTAGTTTGGTCACTTTTCCTCCTTAAGCAAATCTCATAATTGCACTCCTCAGTCAATAACTTGTAGTAAAAAAGAAGTGAAGGATACTACAGGACGAACTATCATTTCCCTAAAAATAATGCCCGATGCATCAAAAAAACTTCCCCTATTCTCATTCACTTATTAGATCATTCTTCTCTCTTCACGCGGGAGTTCTATTCGTGTTCGTAGTTAGAGTTTTCACCTCAGAAACTAGAGCCTCGCCATTTCTGATGCCTTCAAAAACATTTTTCTCTTAATCCAAGATTGCGCAACAGTTTCTGGTGTGTGAAAGGAAACCCAAATGGCCCTTCTCAAGATGATGACGCAAACAGTTGTCGTCAGCCAATAGATGAAGCATTGCCAAGGGTGGGTAACAAGTACATTTTTTCTGAAAATTGTTAATGTGGTCACCACTTCAAATGCACCGCACTCTTACGCCTCCGTTCCTTTTTTTTTTTAAGACAAGCTGTGTTCTCTTGGCTCTCTTGGAACATTAAACGTTTTGTGTTCGGAAATGTCATCAGGTTCCTACCTACCTGTTAGAAAAGATTCGATTCCGCACTTTAACTTTTGGCAGACGACGTTCACGATTTGGAAAAACTTTTGTGTATTACTCCTGCTGTTATATGAAGCATCTTCATGTCAACTGCCACTGATTTACTCTTATGCCTTAAAACCATCAAGAACCGTATGTGAGTTCTAAACGGACAACTACAAACAGTAGCATATGGGAATTTTCAATCACAGAAGAATGATGAATTCCACACCACGTTACGCTTAGTCAATTGTCCATATCGGAAGCATAAGTCGGTGTTCAAACTTTTCTTTCTACTTAATTAATTTTGTCACTGTTCCAACGTACATGCCCGTGACAGATTTCTGGATCGTCTCGCTGTATAAGGCCCACAAAAGCTAAGTCAAACGAGTCCAACATGCAACTGTTTTCTTTTTCCTACAGCCTAACACAAAACGCAATCGAGAAGTGTTTTTTATCCTCACCAGCGCCGACTTTGTTTGATTTGAATCACTAAAAACATTACCAATAAGCGATTCCTACATTTATTATAATTTTAGAAACTTATTAAAAATCATTTGTTTTTGTTATAATTTTCAGGAGATGTCCCTAAATCCCGTTCGCATCCTTAAAAACGATGCACAAGAGGAAAAGGCCGAGATGGCGAGGTTATCCTCGTTCATCGGAGCGATAGCTATTGGCGATTTGGTCAAGAGTACCCTCGGACCAAAGGGCATGGACAAAATCCTTGTCTCTCATGGCCGTAATGCCGGACAAGTCGAAGTTACCAACGATGGTGCCACCATCTTGCGTGCTGTTGGTGTTGACAATGCCGCTGCCAAGATTTTGGTCGATATGTCCAGGGTACAGGACCAAGAAGTTGGTGATGGTACCACCTCTGTAACTGTTCTTGCAGCCGAACTCATTCGTGAAGCTGAGAAACTAGTTGAACAGAAACTCCATCCACAAATTATTATTGCTGGATGGCGTATAGCTACCAAAGTTGCCCGCGAAGCCTTGACCAATGTTTCATTGGACAATTCAGCTGACAATGAGAAGTTCAAGGAGGATCTGATGAACATCGCCCGTACAACATTGAGTTCAAAGATTCTGTACCAACACAAAGAGTTCTTTGCCAAGTTAGCAGTTGATGCTGTTTTGAGGCTGAAGGGCTCAGGAGAGTTGCATGCAATTCAGATTATCAAGAAGACTGGTGGAACTCTGGATGATTCATTTTTGGATGAAGGATTCTTGTTGGACAAGAAAGTTGGTGTCCATCAACCACAAAAGGTGAGTGATGAACACTTAAGACAAGTTGTTTCTTTTTTTTCAGGTCAAGCATGAGAACCTTTTACGAAACGCGTCAAAACGGTTGTGAATTATGTGGGATCGCAACTCATATCACAGCCATTTTGACGAGTTTTGTGAAGAGGAAAACAACAGAGTTTAAAACAGTGATTTCATTTTATGTCCCTTCTTAAAGCAAAGAATATTTTTAACATTGATCCATAATGACAAATAAATTCATCTAGGTAGAAAATGCAAAGATCCTTATTGCCAATACCCCAATGGACACTGACAAAATCAAAGTATTCGGAAGCTCAATCAAAGTCGATTCGTTGGCAAAGATCGCTGACTTGGAATTGGCCGAGAAGGAGAAGATGCGTGACAAGGTTAACAAGATCCTTACTCACAACTGCAATGTCTTCATCAACCGTCAGTTGATCTACAACTACCCAGAGCAGCTGTTTGCTGATGCTGGAGTCATGGCAATCGAACACGCTGACTTTGATGGTATTGAACGACTTGCTTTGGTAACTGGTGGAGAGATTGTGTCTACATTTGACCAGCCCTCGTTGGTTAAGTTGGGTGAATGTGATTTGATCGAGCAGGTTATGATTGGCGAAGATACACTTCTGCGATTCAGCGGAGTTAAGCTTGGCGAGGCCTGTACTATTGTGATTCGTGGTGCTACTCAGCAAATCATTGATGAGGCTGACCGTTCGTTGCATGATGCCCTCTGTGTCTTGGCTGCTACAGTTAAGGAATCCAGAATAGTGCATGGAGGTGGTAGCTCAGAAGCCCTTATGGCAAATGCAGTATTCAAGAAAGCCGCCGAAACCGCTGGCAAGGAAGCTATCGCTATGGAAGCTTTTGGAAGTAAGATTGACTTTATTTTAGAGTTTTACTTTTTCTTACAATTATTGTTTTGTCTTTTTAGAGGCACTTCTTTCACTGCCTACAGCTATCGCTGACAATGCTGGTTACGATTCAGCTCAGTTACTGTCTGAATTGCGTGCAGCGCACGCCCAAGGCAACCACACAGCTGGCCTGGACATGGAAAAGGGAAAGATCGGCGATATGAAGGAGTTGGGCATCACAGAATCGTTTGCCGTCAAACGACAAGTTCTTTTGTCAGCGGCGGAAGCAGCTGAAATGATCCTCAGAGTAGATAACATCATCAGATGTGCTCCCCGCAGACGTGTCCCAGACCGTGGATATTGTTGAAAATTTTAAATCATACTCCTCCAAGCCTTACTTATTCGTCGTATGATAAAAAAATAATTAAGTTTTTTTTTTTTTAATTTAATAAATTAATTCCTAACGCGCCTCGTTAACACATTTTAGTTCTTGTTTCTCATTTTTATACCGCATTTATTTCACTATTTTGTTGGCAAAAGAAAAGACTAGCTTTTTCTGAGTTCAGAAATGAACCAAAACTACTCAATATTTTATACCAGAGAAAGATCAAAATGATTTATAACTTTTATTAACACAAAAAAACACGAAAAAAGAAATAAGAAAGAAAGTTTATATTCACACTAAAATTCAAAATTTTGTTTTTTATTTTGCTGAAGTAAAAATTTGTCATTTTTGCGTTCAAATTGTAGTTGATTGTTGAACAGTCGAAAATTATTTTAATTTTTCAAGGACAATCAAAATCAGTTCATTTTAAAAGTCTAGTGGGCTAGAAAATAAAAAACCAACGATTTTTGACTGATTTTGAAATAATGTAAGACTCGATTGATTTACATATTCCTGCGTGTCGAAAATAATTTTTGAATTTGAAGGCTGTGTGTTACTGCTGGAACACAATAGAAAAACGCAGCCGGAACCGCAGCCGCAACCGTAGCGCATGCCGTACGTACCTAATTAGAAGTGCCCACAATGGAGTCGTACGTACTTCACGTTTTTTTACAATTTCCACTGAGAAACATACATATATATGAATATAAAAGATGATAAAACATATATCGCATCATGTATAGTCTTTTCAATAAATTTTTAATTACCTGACCTAATTTCTAAAAGGATTTTATTAGCACGTTGCTCTTTTTTGTTTTTTTTTTGTATGGAATGTCAAAAATACGCACGTATTTATTAAAAGTTGGCCAACTCGTCCGTCGCGGTTTGCGGCTGCGGTTGCGGATCCGTCTCGTTGTGTTCACAACATTGCATTCGTGTGTATTCAATATTTTGACATGTGATACGGCTGCGGCTGCGGTTCCGGCTCCGGCTCCGGCTCCATTGTGTTCCAGCAGTTAATCTTAGCAAACTTGCAACGTTCAATTCAAATTCCATGCTCGATATGCTTTAAAATTAACGACAACATCCTTTCCAGCAACATATTGAGCTCTTCAATTTTACAGCGTCGAATAGGGGAAACAAAACGGCAGCCATTTTTTTAAAATCGAACTAGTGACATCTACTGTCAATTAAATTTAGCACAAAATTAGACTACCCAGCCACTAGATGTCACTCTAGTAAAGCGGTCGTATTGTATGTAGACACTGCTGCCCTCTGGTGCACACGAATTCGTTCCTGATAGCTAATATACATAATACAAAGGGAAGATAGCAGCGGCACCTAGCAAGTAGAAATAGCGACACTAGTGGAACTGCACTGCACAGCACCGTACTCCATCTGCTGTCCAACTGCATTGGAATTAGAGAACGCGACAGTAACGTCAAGCTTTTTGAATTTTGTACTCTATTATTTTGCCTTCATAAATTTAGAATAAGTACAAAGAAAACTGCCAAAATATTCTTCTTCGCAACTTTTCTAAAAGTAACTAGTGACTAGTAAGTGGAACTGTACTTGAAAGAAACGTCGCGTCGCGTCATTATCAGATAGATAACTGAATTGCAGTTTCGCTACTGTATAGTGCAGCTTAACCTCAGTTCAGTTTGAGTGCAGTTGAAGCTATCCATTCGAAAACGCTCGTTTCGTTGTCAATGACATCATTGCAATTAAAAGTGGCTTTACATGGAGCTGCACGCCATAATCTGCAAAAAAGCCACCTTAAGGTCCTTTACATGAAGCTGGAAGCCATGATCTGCAAAAAAAGAGGATGCAAAATATAAATCATATTCGTGTGATAGAGAGGGAAGGCCAAAACGCAGACGTCTTCATGGATGCGGGTTATAGGAAAATTATGGATGCAGCTTGAAAATTATAGTGAAGACGATCATGTTTTTCTTCATCGTCTGCGCCATGATTGTTGTTGTTGCTTTTTCGTCTGCACTATAATTTGTTGCAGCACTTTTAAAATCTATAGGACTCTAATGTTGATATTTGACCGTGTGCCCTCAAGTGCTTCAAACTTCGTTTCTTATAACTCTGAAGAAAGAAGCGGCCTTTCGTATCAAGCACTTCTGGTTTTAATTTATTTCTCTTCATAATATTATAGTTTGTATAGCAAAGATGACAGTTCTTGTTCTAAAAATATGAACAGAATGATTTCAGGCTTGAAGTAAGCGTCAAAGAAGAAGCAGAAGCACTCGAAATTGCATTCTTGCAAAAAAGTCGCAATCAATAAAGACAAGACTGCGTTAGGTGGAACTGCACTGCAATATGTAGTATTGTTAAGTAGACTACCACATTTGAAACAGCAGTGTTTCTTTGACAAATTTCTACGTAATGAGCCCTGAAATAAAATCTCCGAAAATCTGGCGAAAAATAAAATGAAACAAGTACCTAGTGAAAACATTAAAAATATCGATATTTGAATTTCGAACGCCTACTTCATTTTTATAATAGAAGTGCATGTATCAAATGAATTTTATTATACCCTCTGATATGACCTTAAAACAAAAGAATTATACTGCAACAATATTACAAACCACAGCGCTGCAATTAGAAGTCACAAAATTTGATATTTCAAATCTCATAATCAAATCTAAAAATACCATATTAGTCATTTAAGGTGGATTTACATAGAGCTGCAAATGCAGAAGAAAACGCAACAACAACAATCATAATGCAGACGATGAAGATGAACATGTTCGTCTTCACTATAATTTTCAAGCTGCATCTATAATTTTCCTATAATCTGCATCCATGAAGACGTCTGCATTTTTGCCTTCCCTCTCTATCACACAAGTATGATTTATTGATTTTGCATCCTCTTTTTTTGCAGATCAGCGCTTGCAGCTCCATGTAAAGGCACCTTTAATCACATCAGTTTTGTTAAAAGATTATTTAGAACGCAGGTAGTGTAATGACTACTTTCCCTGCCCATGTAGTTCTTTTGTAAGAAATCCAAAAAATTGACGGCTGTCAAATAAAATTTGACATTTTAAATCTGCTGTCAAATTTCGTGTGTTGTGTAACTTGGATTTTCTGGTGAATTTTAATATTTTTATCTTTGATTTCTTTTAAAATCTATTAAAAATATTCTTTCATCTTCTAAGGCAAAACTATAAACAATGTCAGCACCACCAGTTCGTAATGGCATAGCCGGTCTAATCAAACGCGGATGGGTTGAATTGCCCGACATTGTGTTTGGTTCAGCTCTAGCTATCATTGGACTTGGTCTAGCTGGAATCGGCCTGGTCAATTACTATAACAACGATGGAGATAACCGCAAATACAAAGTCGGATGGGTTATTATGAGGCCTGATGATCCTAGGGCTGCTAAAGTACACAAAGATTGAGCTTTGTAGAGAAGTTCTGTAATGAAAAAGAAGTTGTAATTAAATTTGTTCTAGAAATTTTATATCAAAATGTATGATTTTATTTTATTGAAGGACAGGACAGATAGAGGTATACTACCTCATATTTGATCAGCTAAGGAAGGTTCATTTGCTAAGCTGGCCCTTGATTTTTGTCAAGAAATAGGCACTACCATGTGAGTTCATTTATGTAGGTATGAGGTTCATTATTTGTCAGTAGCGATTATAATAAGAAAGCCGAGGTTGAAACTGAAGTTAATATGCTCAGGAGCACTTGAGGTCAGCTGATAGTCAAGGAAGTAACTGTTATAGTGCAATAAAATTTGACAAATCGACATGGCGGTGCTGGTGAGATAAGAACAAGTTATCTGCGAGCGCTCCTTTAAAGTAACTTAATGGTAAAGACTTGACAGAAACGGCTGGAGGAACATAAAGCCATTTTAAGGAACCACAAATCAAAAAGTAGTTGAGGAAACAGACATTGAAAATTCAATTAAATTGATCTCTAACTAGACTGGCCTTTTAGGAAGTCATAATTCTATAACAGTTAGATTTTTCAAGGTCCAGTCTGTATCAAGAAGTGGCAGACCTTAAGCGTGTGGATGAAAACGTTCTAGGGGAAAATCCGCTAGAGGTATACACGTACACGCAGTATATAAGTTAATTGCCGCTGTGTATAACGAACTCGACTAACATGTTTATATTCCTTCTCTCCTTGCTCGCACATGTTTAATCATCATAATGGTATTCATATCATATCCCCTTGAGTGCATTATAAAAACATAAGCGAGGGCTACAGTAAGTTTTCAACGAACTGTTGGATACCCTTTTCCCTATATATTTTTGTGTATGTATGCGTTCGCCTCCCGCAACCAGCCGCTGTTTCAGAAACAAAATTCTTCTTTAACAGACAGGAAAAAATTCAATAACATTTAATTTGTGTGGACAATGTTCAGTAACCGCTGGCGCAACAAAAAAAGTCGTGTACCACGCCCAAAGTTGAGACTTTTTTATTGCCAAGACAAGTAGTATGAGCTCAGCGAAATTCAATTTTTTAGCTTGCAGATCGATTTGAACAAAACATGAAAAAACTAAAATTTTTAAAAATTAGATTTTGAATACAAATAACAATTATGAGTGTATTTAACAATTCTTGAACCACCCTCTCTTACATAACCTGGGTGTACAAACCAAAGTGTTTATCGTCTTACTTCGAAACTACGAGCTGTGATAATTAGTAATTTTTTAGGCAAATGTGTAACTATACAGTAATTTTTTTAACGATATTAGGTACCTGAATAAAGGTATTTTATAAAAATCTCGCAACTAAATTTGGGCGTACAAAATTCAAACAGACATATTTTTCAAATAACGAACGGAAAAAATGGCTAAAATTGAATATTGGTACATAGTACCTACTTTTAATTTTTAAAACTACGTTTTTCGTTCTTCCATGCAAAGTGGGCTTAAGCCACGCCCAAAATTCAAACATTTCTTTTCATACACAAAGTTTTTAGTTTCTACTAAGAGACGCAAGATGCTGGCGGATTCATTATAAATACCGTTTATTTGCAAAAACAATTTTTTTATGTTTTTGATTTCATACACAAGATGTTTATGTGCAAGTAATACCCACAAAATTTTAATGTTTTTCGCTATAATATAAGCATTGTTATTTTATAAAAATAATATTGATGGTTTTGTATGAAAAATGGGCGTCAACCACGCCCAAACTGAAATATTTTTATTTAATTGGAAGAAGGTTTGCCTAAAGCTTGCGTGTGTAAAATGTTAGTTTTATGCTTTTATCGTTACTGTGCAAAAAACATAATTGAATTTTACCCAATTGAAGTTGTAGAACAAAAATGGCAATTTTGGGCGTGTTTGTGGGCGGATTTTTCAAGAACTTAGCCTTACTCTTGAACCAAAGATTATGTATACCAAATTTCAGCTTTCTAGCTCAAAAATTGCGACCTCTAGAGAGTAAACATACGGACGGACGGACGGACGGACGGACATGGCTTAATAGAATAAGATTTTGATTCTGAGTCAGAATAAATATATGTATATACACTTCTATACCTACCGAACGGTATTATTTCTCAATGTTACAAACTTCACACCAAATAGGTACAATATACCCATTTTACAGAATAGAGTAGGTATATAAAATGTACGCATATGTAGGGACCATAATAGCTAGAGAAGCTGACAAAAGGCAACAGTTAGTATTCTACACGAAATTTTACTCACATGCAAAATATTCTGATACGTAGAAACTACTTGTCTCTGTTAGCGAAACCAAGTAGACTGAGGAAGTGGATGCTAAGTTTTGAATGTTCAAACCAAATTTCTCGCATGAAGCTTCGTCATCTTCTTAACCAGGACAACCGAAATTTCGTTTCGATTAACGAAGCCTTTATATTGGAAATTAGCAAAGTTTAGACGACTATGACGCAAAATTGCTGCGAGAATTGCGAGCTGAGGAACTCCTGCTTAAGGTAGTTCCACACTATCCCACAGTGTATTACGACATGTCAAAAAAAAGTGTGATGGAATGTGTGATGGTTTTACATGCAATCCTAAAAAAATATTTCAGATCTAAACACATGTCAAATCGTATGAGATCTGCGCTGTCATATTCTGTTACCACCTGTTTCATCACACATTTTTGACATGTCGTATTACACTGTGGGATAGTGTGGAACTACCTTTATTAGCAATTTCTGCGTTTGTCAGCCACACAATTCGACCATTTATTAAATTAATTGACTCCATTAATAAAAAAAAGCGGACACAAATATGTGAACCAGCTTTCGAATTCTTCGTAAGCCAATTCACCATAACTACCGTGAAAGCCCAAAAAAGTTGCCCTTCCATAACAATGCTGCAAAATTATATTTTATTACAACAAATTGTGGAGTAGGTTGGAGAGCCAAGTTGACTGGCAACAATTTCCTTTTTTTTTTACTTTCTCAACAAAATTTTTTTAATAAAATCAAAATTAATTTTAAGTTTCATTAGGAATGTTGTGGGAAGGATGTTATTAATTAAAAATAATTTATAAGAACAACGATGACACGGCATGCATTTTTGGGTCAATGCAATGACCCATATCAATGACCGTGTGATATGCTAGCTTAAGACTGAAAACGATCATTGTCGTTCTCCATTATGCACTTTCGATAATATTTTCTCGTTAAACAAACTCAACATCGAACGTCAAAAGGGTGACAAAAGTAGAAGATATTGCCGGCCGATACACATATACATAGTACCTACTTTCTTCTTTACGACTCTATAGGGCAACATCATGTCGCATCTACATATATGTACAGACACACACGTTGGGTAACATGTCCTCCTTGCAAGTTCATAAGATGTAGTCCATTATTCATATATTAATCTGTTACATCCTTCGAAATAAAATAATCCCATAATGCGTCCGTCATAAACCCACTTTAAAACAAATCACATTTAAAATCCTTTAAGTTCGCCTCATTATTTACTCATCTAAAGTGTTTTAATAAGTTCCAACTGAACTTTGCCTCCACTGCATAAACAAGAAGCCACGAAAACTATGTGTACACTAAACCATCCCCAAAAACCCGATTGCCAAAAGGCCCAAGAACTTAACTGCAACGTGATTTTCGTACCGAACTTCTACTTTCTCCAGGAATTATATTCAAAATTCTGAAAGAGAGACAAACGTCTTTCAATTAAATTGCAATCCTTGCATTTACATTCAATCACATCGTGGCCCTGAACTAACAAACTTTGATGTACTTGAGCCAACTTTCATTACCCACTGCCACTATCCACAGGGTCTCCATCTCACATCACCACAGGAAAGAGGACACCACATCACTGCAGTAACTGCAATATAGCATCCGTTTTGAACCTTATATGATTCTAACGGATGAAGCCAGGCACAGAGCAGGCAGGATACCATTCAAACAGAAATTTGAAATTTATTGCAACACTCTTCGACACATATGTGACATGCTTCGGTGGTCGTTTACCGGGGACAAATGGGATATACAGCAGAAGGAGCTTTCATGTAACCGCAGATTTAATACCAATGTATACGTTTCCGAACACACAAACATAATCTGAAAAGACTGAGTATTTCGACACATCTGCTTCCTGTCCATCCATCAACGTACCACCCCTTTTTTTGGTAAGGATAATACTGATTTTAACAGATTCGAACACATGTAGGAACACATTTTCCGCTGTGTCCTCAATGAATATCCTTTTCATTGAAGATTACTATCATCAGCTATTACCACGCATTTCCCATTTCCCTGATGCTCTACTGTGCAGGAGCTGTTGACAGGATTCTCTTTTATCCACATCACCATACCAACGGTGGCGTCGTTGGTGATATGATGACGAGTACGACGCCGTCGAGCCCAAAAAAGGAATCACACACCTTCCCTTCCGATCCGACATACATATTTGCCGCATTACAGAGCCCTACGATATGCGAGTATGGAGCTCTATAGTCAGTTCTATGGAGAATTAATTAAACCTACAGGCCGGATGGGGTTCCACGAAAAGCTGATGGCCGCCGTATTGTGTGTACAGTTTGTGCTTTTGTATTTAACGAACGGCTGGCAATTGGGACTATATGGCTGAGGTAGAGGAGGAGGCTGATGTTGTGCTTATGGGTCCGGATCCGGACGTTCAATGTGGCAAGTTTAACTTAACTAAAGTCACTTGTCTACCGGGTGATTATTTGTGGCTTAGCTCGATAGGCAGATTCCAAAGGATTACGGATGAAACTAATTGTTTGGTTCAGTGGACAGTATTATAATATGTAGTTGTGTGTACATTGTATATAGACTTTGAGGATGATTCCAAAGGCATTGTCTATATTGGAAGATTCCTTCTACTTCCGTAGGAAATGAAATGAGCCAGCGGAAGGTAAAGTTAAGTCAGATAAGTAGTTTCAATTAAATAGGTAAGCCAAGATAAGTCGAGGATTTTATAATATAAAATATACGAAAGGATACATTTATACCGTTAAATATATCATGTGATAATGGTTAACATTGCTGCTAGGCTTATCTATTGTGTAATAAGCTAGCACTGGACAATATGTATAAGCTGCATAGTCAATTATGTAACTGTGACGTCCTTTCCTATATCGAATTCCATTGGTTTCACTCTAGTGACTATATGAATCCAATTTAACATGACACATTTCTTATATTAGATATCGACGAATTGTCTATTCGCATGCATCTGTTTCGCCACACTGGTGTGTGCAGTCGTATTCATAGGATACCTTTAACGATTCAAACTTCTCCTTTTTGGTATTAAATACCGCTCAGGCAATCTGAATAATCGGCTCCAACGTTTAGGTCAACAACATGTTACTTGTTTTCTCGTATCTACCCAAGTGAATGATTTTTAAAATGGCGGCAAATGTCAATTCTTCTTTGACATTTGTGAATTTAAAACTGTTTTGATTTTTGAAATAATTCGTAGCTGATGTTGACGTGTCGGGAACTACGTACGACGCACGGGAACCACCCGGTCGCCCGACAACAACTGTGCAAACATAACGGCAATGTTGTCGCATAAGAATCAATTTATTTCAAAATCCTTCCAATTTTTAAATCTCAAATACGTTATTTCAGCCATTATTTTGGTACACATTTGGTCCTCTTGCGATATACTCGTATATAACTCATTTATCCTTATCGCCTTACTTAATTTATTGCGGTTATTTATTGCCTAAATGCAAGGACCTGTTGACAAAATCGTAATGCATTCATTTTCACACACGACAATCAGCCAATCAGCATAAATATTTCACCCTAAGCAAAAGCAACATTAAATTAAGACATACCACTACACTCATCTGTTTCCAATGTTCATACCATGAATATTCAGTTATATATAGGAATGAGACAAATGGTTCCAAGGACATTTTCCGAATTTGCCTTTGGGTGTATTTTGTTGTGTGACAAGCAAATAAATTAGCAGCTAGCCAAGCCGAAAACACGAAAATTTAACTAAATTCACAAGCGAATTAGATAGAGTTATGGTGCATCATTGTTAAACAAAAAGAGGGACATTTCGTCCTGCCTGAGGCAAGTAAGTAGGCCATATCCACCCCCTTTATATACTCATCGTACACATAGTAGATAATATTCCATAATTAGGTTTGTTATGGCTTTTCAGTTTCCTTTTCGTTGGGGCCAAAGAAACTTTCTCAATTAATTGAATTGAAAGTGTATACAAGGAATTCAAGCAATGCCTTCGGGATCTTCAACTTTAAGGCCGAAAGTTTTTCAGCTATTTAGTGCCACTTTCGAACCTCTCCGCTTCTGTATATGATGCTAGTGATGGTACGTGCCTACCGTTTGATTTTCAATACACGTGCGTTCTTAAAACATTATTCGCTCGTAAAAGATAAATTGATAGAGGTTGTGTTTTCTTTTCTTCATCTTATTCCTTATTTTTTTTTTCTATATCTTCCGACTATCGGAAGTTGAATCGATAAAATCAGCTAAATTCCGGATCAAATTACTCGTTCGAGTCGGGTCTCCTTTATGATACGTCGCGTCGGTCGTCGTTGATGCCGGATGCCCTTGTATAGGTGTAGTTCGCCATTTGCAATTCATCTAAGATAGAATAATAATAATATGTATACACACGACCCGGCAGAGATAAATGTTATCATTAGCAATTCATGAGGAAATTAACGATTGAGGAAGGAAACAACAAAAGTGATTAAGCGGGAAGTGAATATTACTACATATTTGGTACCTTCATAGCACCACGAGGACTTTCGCTAAGGAATTTATCACAATCGAGGGACGAATCGTTCCAGGATATCATAAAAATGAAGTTGTAGTTAGACATTTATTTCGACTAAGGACGACATCACAGACATACCTAATGTTTATTTTGGGATAAAAAAAGGTACAAAGTATCCGTAGGGTATTTATTGTATCTCAGACATATAGAAGGCGACAGTGTTGGTGTATAACTTTCAGATTCATAAAAATAAATCCAATAAAACTTCTTTCCTTATACATCTAATCAAAAGTCCAAACAATTCCAATAAAAGTAGGTACGATCGACTGTTCAAGCTTTTATGAATACCATCTCCAAATTTTAATCAATATTTATCTTCAAAAGCATCCATCCCTTCATCCTCATATTTGAAAAGAAACCAACATTAAATTGCAACCATCTGTGGTAGCTGTTTCGGTTCGGGTATTGTGCTGCCAATATTCCTCCCGATATTATTTTCCATAAAATAAGCACCATAAGACAGTTTTGCATAACAAAGCGGAACCCCGTCTGGAATTTTTAAAGAGAACATATTGAAATACCTTGCAAAAGGACGACAGAGAGATAGTCCTTCAGATATATACTATTGATGAAGTTTGTGGATACTTTGCATGTTTCGATGATTAACTTAAATTGTTTTTTTTTTTGTCTGTATTTTTTGTTCAGGATCCTACAAGTTTTCCTGCTCGTATCCATTTCCATATAAATTCAAAGAGAACTAATTATAAAACTGCCATACATAAATAAAACGGATACGTTCAGTAAAATGGCTTGGAGCAGCAAAAGGTTGAAAACTTTAATTGGTGGAATCTGATAAGAATCATTTGAATTATTCGAATATGTAATGTGAAATTATTCCGAGAAAGGAAAATATAGTTTTGTAAGCAACTAAAAGGGTTCTTAACATCCTTAGCACAATTTTTATTGAGATTAAAATTGGTTGGAAGTCGGAACACATAGTTTTTGACAAGCCAAATGTGTTTCAGGAAATTATGGTCCTTATTAGATAAAACTGAGATCCAAAAGGAGGATCAGAACCTAGATTTGATTTTTTTTTGACATTGCTACGTACTACTGCTGCAGCTACACCATTGTGCGCAGCCGGGTATCCGATTTGCATTTTCTTCACAATGAAATGCTCCCTACCCTTTCATGACTAGCCTGTGTGGTTTGTACATGACGTGTAGAATGTATATTTTGGAGTTGGATATTCAGAGCGTATATTTTTGTTCTACTTCTAGTCCCTAAGAATTTAACTAAGATATCTACAACCAATGTGAACGTTCGTCATAAGTTCAGCTTTCGGGTATCCAGCGGGCACCGTGTGGAGATGGAGAATTAGCCCACCGTTTTGAAACCCAATGGAACAACTTTGATCAATTTTGACGCAATGTCTATTGGCATGCACCATTTCCACCATTTTTTCATATGTCAAACTGGTTTTTGTACAGACCGCTTCGTGAGATAAATTAATCATAACTCCATCGTCCTTCTAAGTATTGAGTAACGCTCACGCATTTTCCTTGGTCGGCTTCGGTGCCTATTTCATCAGTTTAAGATTCAAAATTATGACACATGTGACGACACTAGCAACAATTTCGTCAATGTTGCGTGAGAATAGACACTCTCTAGCCAATAATCTGTGGTGGATATTTGAGACACATTATTTGTATTTGTGCTTCTTGAGTGGATTCTAATTCTCACCTAAAATCAAGAAACTTAATTCTCTTCTAATTTTGTTCGTACTATATTGGAAGCCTTCAGTTTACTTGAAAGTATTCTAACACAAACATAAAACTTGGGACAATCCAAAACTGGGAGAATTTCTGACGTTATCTGAATTATCCCAGCACGAGTTATGGGCAATGTCAGTTAGATATTGAATTCAAAAAATCTTCCACAAAGAAGATTGGTATTGAAAAAATTCGTACGTCTAGTGCCATCAAACTTTGTATAAAAGAATTTTATTTTCCACCAACTTTTTAACGATTCCAGTTTAACTACTAAGCTATTATGTTTGCCCATTGACTTACAAGAGTCCATCAAACTCCGTTTACGACACTACAATCCATAGAACTTAAAAAATAAATCTGCAGTCATTAATATTTATGGATATCTATCGAAACGAAACAACAAAGCTGATTGGTTTCTTTCAGAATAATAGCCAATCCTTTTGGGTTAATTACATGTTTCATCTAATTTTCCAGCATCATATCAAAAGCAATTTCTTTTTATATACGTTTATTCGAGACCCAGTTCCACCCAAGACTCAACCCACCTCACAGGAGGATGAAAAGATTTCCCATAGACAAATTCATCCTTGAAATTGAGAAAGTTATCTTGAATATTTAATAATACGTTATTAATGAAGAATCCATGAAGTTCCAAGGCCCAAGGGTTACTCTAGTAAATAGGAGATGAGATGGTTCTTAATTTCCATATTGCCTTAGAAAATATATTATACGGAGTTCTTGCCGAAATCTGACCTCATTCGTTATTGAATTAGTAATCACATTTTTGGAAGGGACAGAGACTACATGAAAGTTTTATCGATTCCTGGAGTCTTTATTGAACATCCTTAAATACAAATCAGAAATGGGGAAGGTGTTACATGTAGAAATCTTAAATAAGTGTAATCATTAAACTCGTCGTAATCTAATTTCATTCCCTTAAAATCCCTAAGAATCTTCTGATTAATGTTTTCCAGGAAGTTAAATTATTTTAAGTAGGTATGGCTCGTCGCTCAAATTTATTGTGTTTAACAAATTAAAGAGAATCCTTTTACCTGGTGGATTTAAATAAAAGTCCTTCATAATCAGTTGTTGTTGTTGATTGTTGTGTCGTAAAAGACTGACTTATTTTCGATTAAGTGAACATTTCAAAGGGATTAAGGACGATGAAGATTTTTAATGATTCATAATATTTGGCATTGAGTTCTTTGTTTAAGGTTGTGATTAGTTATTTTTTAATGAGTTCAGCAGACATTTATTTCAGAAAACTTCAGTAGCGAGGTCTTAAAAGTTATTGCGGTGAGTTATAAGGCATGCTTACAAAACTTAAACAAATTAGACCATCCACTCGATAATTTTAGGTTATCTAGAGCTGATTCAATGAAAAAAAAAAAAACAGCTTGACTATGCTAAAAATAAAAAAGAAGTGAATTTGAATCAACACATTCTCTCAAAAAAAAGCTTAAAGAATTAACATTTTGAAACATTTAAATGTCACGAATTATTTGTTGTGTATCAAGAGACATTTTTGCTGAGGAGTGTCCCCAAACTAATGTCCTTCAAAAGAAGCACAATTCCCCTTGGAATTAATCTTTAATGTGAATTCACAGAATTGTGTTCCAGCCTACACATAATTAAGTCAATTCATTAAATGACATTATGTTTTTTTCCGAAAACATTTTCCATGGTTTTCTCAAAAGCCCAATAAGAAAAACCTAATTATAAAAACTCACGACATGCTGGGGATTGGGAGCGCATTAATGTGTCGGTAATTATGCGCGAATAAAAGTCAAACCAAATGATGGATTTGTTCATAATTTCCTTATTTTGTTTTGAAAACTTTTCTTTCCCCCAAATTTATGAAGCATTTATATCAAAAACAAAATGTCTGCGTACATTAATTTTTATGTATATCCAATTTCAGTTTTGGGTTTTTATGAAAAGTTTATCACACACCATTACGTATGCATAAGCATGAGTGTTGAGTGTTAGCCAGAAAAACAATTCCAAAATAAACTCTATTGACCTTTTTGGAGTGTTATGGCATGGGTCATCACATAAAAATGTGTCTTAGCTTTGAAAGCACCTGAAAAAGGACTCTCATCCACTGTGCCACTTGAGGCGATAAAAGCTTCCAAACATAACTATTGGAATAGAATATTTGGCACAGGCTATACTAGAGCAACATTGTCCTATATATTTACCAATTCACTCCCTCTAGTCCTTACCCCTTAAATTATACAAAATAAGGTTATTGGATTGCATGTCACGGTCACATTCGTTTCCTTTATTTTGATCCTTCTTGTATTTGTAGGTCTAGTAGTGTATTTATTTTTGTGTTGTTGGTGTTATTGCTGTTGCATAATTACAGGCGAAAACTTCTAGCCTTTATTTCTGTGCCACCCACGAATGTGGGTTAAAAACTGAAAGTTTCACTTCACTGGGTGATGAAGAGGGCGTCCATGGTTACACGATAGAAATGTGCGATGTGTAACTACTTTGGAGCGTGTCCTGACTGCTCAATGATGGTAACATACGTATAAATGCAGGATGGTAGCTCCTGTTCATGCATGACATTGGCATAGTGAACGGTGAAGGATTTTGGAAGCAACCAAAATAAAGTTTACAACTCAGACACACTCATACAGAGGTGTACACCAACAAAAAAAAAAAAATCTAATTATTTCTGGTTCAGACACTTTCCCAATTTAGGGTTGTTGAAATGTTTGGAAGTATTGGAACACAATAAATTGTTTGATTGCGCGGTCGAACAATCTCACACCGATCGGACCGCAGCGATTTACTTCCTAATTGGACTGTTGAAGGACATTACTTTGGTTTATATATATATATAGGTTATGAAAGATTAATTATTATATTTTGTGAAATAAATGCCTTCATCATTTTAAAGATGTAGTAAAATTTTCAATTTAATTTCGTGCGAAAAAATCTTAGGCAAAGTGGTTTAGTATGTCATTGAAATTAATTCTGAGTTTACTCACCGATTTGGGTAAATTGACTTTTAATCAACTAAATAAATGCATTTCCCTAGAGTTTTTTTTAGGAATCTTCTTTTTCTAACTCAGTCTTAACTGACAACAGAAAAACCAACCCATACAAAACTTCATAAAGATGTAGAACTCCAACTGACTGAAAATTCCTGATATCTTCAACAAAAAATCAATACTTTGCTGTCCCTTATTATAAAGATCTCAGGAAACACTTCGATCAAGAGATTAAAGACTTGATCGCCTCCTCGATCCGACAAGGTGGTTATGAAAAATTTTTTTACAGTGAATTTTCAAAATGTTTGACCTAACCAATAAAAGAGTTGGCAGATGACTAGTCTGGGAACCCATGCGAGAAACTATTGAATCGGGCGACATTGAACGTGCGGAGGATTGTCTGGCTTATTGATGGCACTAAACTTGACCATCCCCTAATGGACAACATACTTGTACAGCCGTTAGTTGATAGCAAAACTGGTGCCTCTAGCGCTAGTTGAGTTTTATGAGTTTCTGACTCTCAAACCGCTATTTCTATATCTTCTTACACCTATCTGCACTTGTTTTTGTTGAGTTCTACTACCGTTAGTTCCATTCAAAAACACTGTCAATATCATTGGAATGGAAGATTAAATAACAATTAGAATTCACGAAGCCATACAAAAGTTTGACAACTTAAAATATCCAATTAATAGGAATGACAGTTAAAAAAAAAGTATAAACAAATGTGGTCCAATGAAGCTGCCTTGAGGGACTTCGAATACAAAACTGTTTGTATTAGAATTGTATTAGAAATGAGCACGTCTGATTTCATTGAAGATAGAATAAACACTTTTGATGGACATACCCTGTCCATCCGGGTTTTTTTTTTCCATAATTTAAACGAAAAATCAGATGGCTGGACAGTTCTTTCTGTGCTTTTACTTTATATCCTTGCTATCATTTCTTACTGCTAGACAAGTAAATTGAAACAAAATATATTTTATTTCTAATTTTTGATGGCACACCCTGTGTGTATAATTAATGTTTATATGGTATGGTTTGACGTTTGAGTTCTCCAATTGTTTCTCAAACTTCAAAACTCTCCAGAGTCCCGGATTTTCTACTATTCAACTTCAAAATACAATTTTCCAAAACCATGTTTTCCATGTTCAAATGTTGCTATTAAAACCGCAGCACGAACAACAAGCGAAATTTTTGGAACTCATAAGTTTTTCCCACATGTTTACATCTTATTTGTTTCTGTGGAAGAACAACATCATCAAAAGCAATTTAACAATCTTCAATTTCCTTATCCCTATTTGTGTATGTTGTATGAGTGTATGGACAGACTTTCCACGTTTTGTTGAAATTTCTTGGTAATTGTCCTTTATCTTCAATATTTCCTAGCGACTCCATACTATAGAATCCTTCCATCTGGATCAACACTACTACTGCAAAGTTTTAACATGGGTGGCAAAAGCAATGGCAATATAGATTGCCTGTGTTGCGCCAAGCACATGTCGTGTGACGTATGCCTTGCAGCCTTAACTTAACTGCATGATGAGGACAAGGATGCACATAAAGTTTCCCGTATCTCGAATTTTCAGATAGTAAATTTTACGACATTTTTATTACCCAAAAGCTAGAGTAATGTCTCACTTGGAATATCCGTCCATACATTTCTGTGTATAGTAGTATAGACTAGCTATGTGCAGCATGCAATAGAAAGTTTGTATATATTTTGTGAGAACGTCAACTGGTCGGTCGATGGACAGGACACACGGCAGCATCTTCTTAATGCTGCAACTTGGAAAAGTTTTGGCCTTCTTTGGTCCTTGGTTGAGTAGTGAAACATAATATTGTTGTTCACTTGAAATGGATTCTAAATTTTCTTTTCATTTGTTGCCTCTTCTTCTATGTAGAAGACACGATTATTCTATATACGAAGACGATGAAAAAGAAGACGTTTGTGGAGTTCAAACTTATTTGGGGCTTCTATGCTTCAATGTATTAAGTGAGGAAGATGGTTTGCGCTTTAGGGGGTATCGTGTCAATGGTTCATTAAATGTTCCACATTTTTTCAGCACGGTCAACATTTTTGTTCAAGCGGTGTTTGGAAAAGAATTTTAATTTATTTTGAATGGTTTGGGGCTATGCAGTGGCCTTTTTTTGGGCTAATACCGAGCATAACAAGTGATAATTGCGTGTTAAGCTGTTGGGAAGAAAAATGGCTGAAAAAAGGATGTTTATAATTGGGTCTTTGACTGAGCTAGGAAGTTGTTTCATTTATTATGTTGCTGCTTTAGAGCATTCTTAATTTGACAGTCACAAATTAATAATTTTTAAAAACAGTTAAATTGCAAACGATGATTTAAACTCCTGAAGATATGCAATATTCTGGTATCGAGTCGAGCGCCTAAAAGCACACATCAAATTATATTTATTGTCAAAGATGACTTTGTTTGTTACGCGTTCACGAGTTAACTACCCAATTGATTATCATAAAATTTTGTACACACACTGTCAGAAATTCAGAAAAGGACATAGGGTAAATTTTATCCCAAAAAATAGTGTCTCCGAGGGATATAAATGCCGTAACAATGCCCTTGCTCTGTTAAATGTGAGTTTGTTTGTTGCGCTTTCACGCCTTAACTACTCAATCAATCATCATGAAATTTTGTGAACACTTTTTCAGAATTACAAATAAGGACATAGGGTACATAATATCAACTCGGCCTCCCGTAGCAACGTACTAGTATCTACTCGTATGCTAGTATAATTATAACGGATCCATGAAGGCGTCCACTATTTTACATTTGATGTCCTTTCTATATCAATATTTCTGACTTTAAACCTTGAAGAGTTACCAGTTTATATTTTATGGCTACGGTTTTCGTAATATTTTTCATACCAATGATTTAATACAAAATAAATTGATGGCAATCATAGTTTATTGCCTCATTAAAATCGTTATTCAATTTCAATATAACAGAACATTATGATTATCCGATGAGTTCCTTTAATTAATTATGACAACTTTTTACTCTCTGAAATCGTTAAAAACACTTTATTTTTTTTAAACATTTATATATTTTTGCTTTAATTACCAACAGAGAGATAATGATTTAATAGTTACAATAATTTATCTGACTGCAAGCAGTTTCCGACACTTCAAAGTAATATTTACACAGGCAGCTCAGTGTCCATTTAAAGGCAAATAGAAACAACAGCAATACTAGCAGTAGCAACAGCAGGGTAAAAAGAGTATATAAAAAAAAGAAGCTTTATAAATTAATGTCCTTAATTGTCGTGCATGAACGGACACACAAAGTGACTTGTGAAGCTCATTTGCATAAACATTTACAGAATCTGATTACACTCCGGGGATGCAATAAAAAAAAAACAAAAGTTCTCCCCTTTATCCACATGAACTCTGAAATACATAAATATGTACAATAAATAGTATTAAATGAAGTCACAATTCCCAAGGATCAAGGAAACATTGTTGAGAATTCAACTAAAAAAAAAAAAACACAATGGAGGTCAAGTTTTATTTTTTTTTTGTTTAAAACAAAGTTTTTATTTTATTAATTTAAGAACAAACTTGGGGATTTAATGGTGCAAGAGAGTTCCTTTATGGAAATAATAGTCAAATTGTTCGGTGAAGTGAAATATCCAGAAGGGTTGGATCAGGGGTTAATATAGTTATAAGTTAAAAAAAAATTCATATAGCTATATGTACAAGAATCCTATTTAATACTTATAAATAGAAAATCAAGTTAAATCTATCTTAAAATTTGATAAGTTTAAATTATATATTGGTTTACTGAAGTTTGGTTTGTTTTATGTTAGAAATTTTTCATAATGCTAAATGATGGTAAGGCTCGTTTCCAAGAATCCATTGAATTCTTGAAATTTCTTTATTCTAAATATTTTTTAATAAAGCTTTGTAATAATGTTTCTTTAGTGGGACTGAAAGAGATATGTTCAAGAGAGGCAAAAAATTGGGACGATTGTCTGATACTTTGCTAGGTTCAAAAAATAGGTATGTTTGTATGGAATTTTTATTTCCTCTGGGACTGTGTATTGGCCTCAAGGAAAAAAGAAAATAAGGATAATCGATTGGGATGATTTAAATTTTATATTTGATTTGTGTTCATTGATTTGTTTTGGAAAATTGTATCTTTAGAGAAAAATACAGTGATAAATTAGTTACTATAAAAAAAATTGATTCGATAAATTTAGTGCGAGAGACAGAGACAAAATACAGCAGCACAAAACTTACATTAACATTATTTATATGTCACTCTGTTTTTTTACTGTCATCGTAAAGTTCTGTTCTTTTATCTTTTATCTTTTTTCTCCCTCGTATAACGAAATAGACCTAGACGAGGCGAGCCCTTGGAATTTCGTTCTTGATTTGCGCACGATAGGCAATTTCCAGACGCTAATTTGATCGGAGTCAAGGGGTTGCTTATACCCCTAACATGAGTTACTATAGCGTGATCGTTTAGGAAAGTTGGATAAGAAATAAAAAGCGATACTGATTAACTTTTGTTTTGAATGTTTGTAAATCACTATTAGAGGAGAAAATTGATCCGGATAAACCGTTCTAAATTCTTGCAGTGCGGCTAAAAAATGAACCTCCATGCTTACGTGCAGTACATCCAAAGTTCGGCTCGAGGGTAAATTGATGAACATTACTAGCGATGCGAATGTTACGGAGAAATTGTTTTAGGGGTGAAATGCATCTGGCTCTTCCGCTGGAGCACTGTTTATAGAAGAAGCGATGAAACAGTTCTTTCACCTTCCAATTGAAGGCTCGTTTTTGAATACTACGTAGGAGACCCAAATGTGTAACAGGAGCCCGTTTATCTGAATTATACTGTATGTAGTTATGAACGCAGAACACCGTGGCGTAGTGGTTAGTGTGTCGGACTGCCACGCCGAAGGTTCTGGGTTCTATCCCTGACGGCTCCACCTAAAAAGTTCTTTTCCGGGGTACTGCCTCTTGCGAGGAAGTGACAAATCCTCCAAGAGTAATTAATGTCATGGAAAGTGCTTCTCAGTTAGCCGTTTGGATTCGGCAGTAAATTGTAGGTCCCTTCCATTCCTGCAAAATATAAACGCACACACAGGAATAATTGAGAGTGTAAGTCACAGGCCCCGTCCCCGCTTGGAGCTGTTGTGCCAACAATTTTTTTTATGTAGTTATGAACTTCTTTATGACAAAATTTACTATTGAAGGATTTTTTCACTTTCTGTACCAACTATTTTTCTATTCCAGATTCAGTAACTCAGAAAAGAAAAGGAATTGAGTCAGGAATCAAACCCAGATGTTCGGCGTGGCTACTACGTGACTGCCTACTCGTCATCCTGTTAGCATGCCAAGTTGATTAAAGAAATAATTGTGCTATATTACTGTCCATCAATTGATAAGAAATCAATCAGCGCAAAATTTTTCTCCATCCATTGTAAAATAGCATATTTTTGAATTCTTCCTTTTAAAATAAATCAAAAGCAAGGAAAATTATCTTTTTCTTTAGGAAATCTATTTTTCAGGCATCCTGCTTATGATACTTTTTTTAGTATTTTATTAAATTCAGATACTTTGTGGTTTTGCAGAAATGCATCTCATTTAACATTCCTGTTGCTGTTGATGGTGGGGTGTCGACAATTCTGAAACACTTATAATTGCTTTCAAGAGAGCATTATTATTGGCCTTTTTTGTCGGCAATTAATTATATTTATATCCTGTGATCTCGATCTGTATGATTCACTATAATGCCATTCAGATTTTTATTGTGCATCTGACTCAGTGTTAATTATCATCTCAGATGACCTACAAAAAGCTACTTTCCCCACTTGTCTTGGGATCCCTAAAATTAGGGTTCTAGATTGCTTAGAGAAGGTATTGATTATACACCTTTGGTTTTGTACTAAGAAATTTATCACCCCTTATTTTGAAATTGGTTATCGTTGCTAACTTATCATTACGAGTATGTTGTTACAGAATCTAGAAAGGACAAAATCTATACAAAAAATTAATATAGAAAGACAAAATCTAGAAGTAGTAAAAATCTAGAATGTATAAAAATCTAGAAAGATGGAAATCTAGAATAATCTAGAAAAATAGTGTTCCAGATTTTTTTGTAGGAATTCTAAATCTAGAATTATTATTATTTTTTTGAGACAATGCTTACAATTCGCGAGCGCGAATTGTTGCTTACAATTCGCGAGCGCGAATTGTAACCATTGTCTCAAATAATTTTTCTAGATTTTGAGGTTTCTAGATTTTGGTAATTCTAGATTTTTTTTTCTAGATTTTCTCTTTCTAGATTTTTTGGCTCTAGATTTTTTTTTCTAGATATCGTGGTAAACACTAAAAATTCATTAGTATTACCTTATGGATAAATCAACTGTGTCATCATTTCTTTCAGAACGAACATCACACATTTAAGGCATCCAACGCTGTTCTATCATGATTGTATGATTTTGAATTTCAAGGTGGAAAAATTTAGTTTGATTTTATGATTCAAGCCACTTTTTCCCAATTGTCCGACTTTGGTATTGGAACAGATAATAAACATCTTCTTAATGTCTTATTTCGAGCACACGTTACGACCTTTCAACTATTGGTTGTTGGTTGCATTTCAATTTGCGTTTCAGAATGGATGACAATATATTCCTTAAGTTTTTTTGAATCAATCATTACAAAGACTAACTTCTTTTCCTTTAGTTGTTCAAAGTTAACAAAGATTAGTTAACTATAAAATTCGTATTAAAAAAAAAAAACAATCTTTGCATTTGTATAAATACATTTCCAAAGAATCATTCTTCATGGAAAATTGCATTTTACATTATAGAACAATAAAACAATGCCCATTCCATTTTGATTAAGATTACACATATCAATTTGCAATTTACTTGCAAATATTTGTTCAACCTCATTAAATCCATTTATTTCGAAGAAAACAAAAAGAGGAAACAATTTATTATTCTTCGTTTTGAATCTTCCGGGTGCTCTTAGTCAATTCCAAAATAGGTTAAATAGGTTCAATCGAAATCCCTGCTTATCCCATAAAGTCAATCCAATAATAGCTCACCTGACAATTGATCAAATCGATGCGTAATAAGTCAATGAATTGGATCTGAAGATTGTTTCGTCAAATTCGAACAAGCAATTGGAATGGGTGGCTATATTTTCGAAAACATACCAACAAAATAGAAACACCTCTCGAAAACGCTTTGTTTACCTCATCATCAAACGATAAAAGTAAATATTTGTGAGGAAATATTTTTTTGTGTGTTTCGGTTATATTTTGTTCAAAAATATAATTCTTTTGAGGCTGTACGACGCGGAGCAATGGGCATTGGGCAGGCAAGCCGGCACGGCAGTCTTTGCGATACGAGTACTCCATGATTCCAATGTGCAAATAGAGTAGTAGTTCGTGATTAGCGTTCGAACAGGAAAGTTTTGCACATAAACCACGTTTGCTTTTTTTTTTTTTATCGTGGGATTCTTTCTCAATATCTCTGGGGCCGTGGAGCAGCGAGGAGGTTTCTGGGGGCATTTCGGATGCTGTTTTCCTGGGGTTTTATTGACCAACAGTTTCTATCATCAAGTGAAAATAATGTTCACGGTAGCGCGTGAAACTTATTGATCCGTGTTTTGTGATTATTCAAGCATAATTGTTATAATCACAGTTTTCCAATTTGGTGGTGAAAAGTTTTTTGAAACCATATATTTCGCCAATTAATTGTGTCAAAAATTATTTAGTGGAACGAGTTTGTGGTGGTTTTTCAATTTCTGTTAATAAATTTAATATTTGATTTTTTTTTTGGATTTTGGAGTAAAGTTTAATAGATTTTGCTGAATATTGTGATACAAAGATTAAATTCTGTGAGATCAAAGTTTTTGAATAATCCATCCCTGATTGGAGTAAGTGGTTCAACGTTTTCCATGTTCTTAAAGGGAACTTAAAAAATTAAGGTAAGTCCGCAGCTGTTATTTCTGTATAAAATATTTTCTAGATAAAGTGACTACGACCTTTAAGTTCATCCTTTTCTTAAATATCTAATGGGGGATACAATGACGTCAAAACCATATATTCATACCGGATTCAACCAAGTTCTTGTTCTATTTAAATAAAACATTTCACCCTTGAATCAAAAAAACATATAAAGCAATAAAATTTTGATTTCATAAACTCTCGTATCTATATGAACTTGAGAACACAACTAAGGTACTTCAAAAAATATTTGATATGAGTAAACCTTTTGTATCTTTTGTGGCTTATTAAATAAAATACAAATAAAGGATATGCTCCATTGTCCTTTTAACAAATGTGTGTTGACGTATGCAATTATAAACGTTGACGACAGAGTTACAAAATTACATCACAATTCATAACACACAAAAGGTGAATAAACAAAATATTCAGTTTTATTATTTGCTTGGAATTATGTCATTTGAAAAAGATAAAAAGGATATTTTGGGATTAATAATTGGGAAGTTGTGTTTGTCAGGAACCGGATATAAATTTGATAAAATGGAAATTTGTTTTACATATTGGATTGGGCAGAGGATGTTTCTATTTTCAAGTTCAAGGTTTAAGTATGCTTTTCATATAAGCTTTTCAAAAATAAGTACTGAGATGATTTGGGTTTTATTAGAGTTTTCTCTGTAAAAAAGGATTTATGGTATGAAATTAAACTTGTATAAACCAGCTTGATGTTTTATTTATCGCAACAATAAAGGTTTCTTTAAATGGGACGAGAAAAAAAATATGAAAAGAAGAATTTCATAATGAAATTGATTAACTGAGTTCTAGGTGGGGTTAGTGTTGGCAGCATAGAAAGAAAACACTGTTAGCCTGCTCATGTTAATTTTGTTTTATGTCTTTCTTTGGTGTTTGCCATCACAAGAATACAAATAAAAACGAAGTCGCAGTGATTGCTGCAGACGCTGACAAGTATCCACCACAAAATCCAGAGACAAAGATGTATGTGTATTCACAAGTATGTCGCTTTTTTTGGTTGGCCTTGGCAGTAAGATCAAATAACAAACAAATTATTTTGTTTACAGGGTGATTCGCAAGATATGATCTTTGTTGTTTTTCAACCGAATACGAGTAAATTGAAATAATTTCTATTCGATCTATAGTATATAGCTAATATGGTTTACAAATAGGGGGTCATTAAACCGATATTATTTCCAAAGATGAAATATTTTTACTTAGTGAAGAAGGTTTTTTGGAGAAAAGTGTCAACTATATTTAGACAATATCATGACATAAGAGACCAACAGAATGTGTTTACAAACCGATCTTTCAAGTTATGAATTCTTATGCAAGATCAAATTCTTGAAACAGAAAATAAGACAAAATGAGAACTGATTTCCTGTAAAAATACATAGTGTTGATTTTCTACTACCTGTCATTCTTTCTTACATTTTTCCTTTAAACTTCGATTGCCTTCAGTTTTAAATTAAGTTTCATTAGAATTTAACCTTGAATTTCCCACGTTTGAGGTAACTTCGCTATCTATTGAACCAAATTATGACTTGTGTTCAGTTATTCTGGTTGCTAACACGACTTTTACAACAGATATTAAAAGTCGTATCCACCAACAAAATGTCTTTATCGTTTCAAGACAATATCGAACAAAATTGCTAAGAATATATATATTTTTACTTTCATTTTGATAAGCTTGTGTGTACTACAAGTTTTGGTCCTGTCAACTAATGTAGAATTCAACTTTGACGTCTGTCAGCAATGCAATATTATTTTAAAGATAGTTTCATCAACGTCATGAAATGATGTGCTTTGTGTTTGGTCATTTTATGTTTTAGAAAACAGATACAAACAGCAAGGGACTAATAATGCTACCATGGGGTACACTTAAGTGAGAGTTTTTTTTTCTTCTCCTTGGATTCAAAAACAGACTTTAAAAGATGCCTGAAAGATGGATACTTTATAATTTCCTGTGGACCAATATGTACTCGCTGGCTAATTACCGATGTTTCACTTTTTTAAAACACTCAATTTTCGAAGAATCGTCGAAGTCAGTACATACTATTTTTTGTGAATTCGCATATGAAAATGATAGTTCTTCGTTAGCCTTAATTAAAAATTTTGTTTCGCTGTATTCCCTTAAACAAAATAAACTTAATTTTGAAGTGGCTTAGTAATTATTATTTTTTTTAAATTTCAAAAATGCTATTCAAAGCTACAAAAAGTATAATTTGTTCTTTGCTGAAAATTTTGGAAGCCATGCCGATGGATAATTAACGTCTTCAATAATTATCTTTTTATCTCGAACTACCTTGGTATTTAGTTAAATAAAAATAGAAAAATATAGTGGTAAATAGTTTGCTGAAATCTCATGAGATCTTTTAAGATTTCAAATATAAAATACATAGATGAAAGTTTTCATTGGCTGAATCGTGTTTTCATTCCCTTAATCTTGACAAACAACAAAATTCCCTTAAATTCCCAATTCTTCATCAATCATTAAAATACTTTTTTGTTGTATCTCCCCCCCCCTCTCTCTCTCTATCTTTATGGTTGATAAATCAAAATCTATTCACACTTTGACTTCCGTTCCCGACATGGTTTGGAAATCCCTTAGCTTTGTGTGACAATTTCTATTTCTATTTTACATTGCAGAAGCCCTTATCTCGAAGCAACCCCTTCTTATGGTTTTGATGGTAGGTAGCTTACTCCGACATCCTTTTACATTTCGTTTCAGTTTTTATTTTCTCTAGTGGTAGTGCTTTTCCATTTCCATTTTGGATAATATTTTTTTTTATATTATGCAAATTAAA
Organism: Platycheirus albimanus; assembly: GCA_916050605.2. Taxonomy (NCBI): domain Eukaryota; kingdom Metazoa; phylum Arthropoda; class Insecta; order Diptera; family Syrphidae; genus Platycheirus; species Platycheirus albimanus. The sequence continues at coordinate 12,050,147 of OU696697.1, read as the reverse complement.
TCTTCTCCACATAAATAGATTTGCACTGGATTGTCTTCTGTCATAGCTACCACATGCTGTCACTGTCATATAGTTTGGTGGCTGTGTTCGTGGAAAACGATTTTATAGAATCCTCCAAGCTGTCATCGTTGTTATCTTGGCGGAGTCCTTTTTTTTTTTGGGAATTTCCTAGGAGTCGAGGGAGAAATGCTATTCGTTTGTTATATCTCCGGCAGCAGCATTAAAGGTTTGCAATTTTCGGGTTGATAATGAAGTGGGAATTTCACCTGCGGTTGATATTGATATTAATCTCAAAGTTTATTGAAGATCAGAGATGCCTGAAAAATAATTTTTGAAAGTAGAAAGCGATTTAACTTTATGATACGGAAAGTTTAATCTTTGAAGAGGGCGAGGAATCGGAAGCTAATACCCAGCATTGGCTTTGGTAGAACATTACGAGGATTCATTCGAATAATTTTGCTGTTGGCAGTTAGGTTGTCTAAAAATAGCGATCAGAATTAAGTCCCTTAACTCCAAATTATGTAACACTTTCTGACTTACATACTTTCGATAGTGCTTACAAAGCGTGGTGCTCCCTCAATATGTTCCTCCAGTTGGATCGATTGCTACGTAGTGTACAGTGCCCAATTTTAAACTCCAAGTAGTTGCAGATCTCCCCCAACCTATAGTCACTCCATCAAATGAGGACTATCTTGGCTTCTGACTCCTTCTGGTATAACGATGAAGGCTTTACCAACTGGAGTTTTGGAGTTCCGATAGGGATAGACTGGTTACTTGCTGGCAAGGGGCACTCAGACCTGCATTGCCAAGAACAGCAAAATAAAAAATTTCTTGAACCTTTATCAGAAAATTCTAGAGGTAAGATCTGATCCGATTTCGGAGGGTTAGTTTGGGGGTACACAAACGAAAAAACGCCTGCTGAAATTCACCCAACATTTTTGACTTTCTGGTCCCCACCGAACTATATACTTGTTTCTATGACACTAACTATGGAAATTTTGAGCAAGTTCATGAATTTCTATTGAAAGGTAAATATCAGGTTTTGGTATATAAATTCCCCAATTGTCGGTTGTTGGTGCATTATACGAGTATTCCCGGAAGCAATTTCCATTTTATCATTTTGCTATAGGGTGTTTGGTGAGATTCAACGACGACAGAGCAACAGCTATAGATAGTGTCAGGAGAGCACACAAAGCTCCACTATCCACCACGTTTATAGATTCATATCATAGTGAAAGTGCAACAATTTGGGGTTTTACTAACGCAGTAAAGGGGACACACTCAAACTCATCCAGCGACATTGAGGTGATGGAACTTTTTTTTTGTATATTCTGCTATCCTTGCAGAAGTTTCACAGAAACATCATACTAATTCCATCACTTGTTGGCGTCGACGTCGATGCCAGTGGAAATGGAGATTCTCTCCATCTGTGTATTTGGTATATTGACGCAGGTGACATGTTGAAAGATAAATAACATTTCTCAGATAACCATCCCAACAGATGCAAACTGGGAAATAAGTTTCATTTCGTCCTTGAAAATTGAGGTGTAGTGAAAGGAATTTCTAAATAAATTAATGCAATTCCCAAGCATAATATGATTCGATTCATTTTCCAATTGAAACAATTTTCGGAAAACACATTTTCATTTTGCTTTGCATTTAAATTACGGCTAATGTTTTTTTTTAATTTTATTTCTCGTTGCAGGAAGAAAGAGGTTTCAAAATACGAAATTCATTTTGAATTGAATTTAATGATATGAAACCAATAAAATGTGTATTAATACCAAAATGGATTTTTCGTTTGGGGCTTGAATATACAAATGTTTGGGGTAACCTAATGCCAATTTCAGTGAACAGACATTAATTTAGTTTTAAGCATAAAATGGTGGTGAGGATGTGTGGTTGCTTGTTAAATATGCTTCAAGGATTTGGTCTTGTTTAATGGGATTTAATGTTCTTATATCAATTGATACGGATTTGAATAGATTTATTAATAAATGTTTTCGTCAAAGAGAATAAGTGGTGTTGAATGTTGCATGACATTATGTGACACCGAAGGAGACGAAATATTTCGAAAATTTGTAATTTGTGATTAAGTGATATTGAAACTAGGATGTTCACTTGAGAATTATTCGCATGGTGAAAACTACTGGGTCAGCTTTTCCATTTGACCAACACCGAAAAGCATCAGAGAAAGAAATGTCTTAAGAAAACAGAAATTGCTTGATGATGAGCGGTATCTGTTTCGTAGCAATCTATCCACTGGTGATATGACAGTATATTTCACCGAACAGTGGAAGCAATCTTAACATCCTTTTTGGAGTAAGCATGATTATTTCGCTTGATTTTTCGAAAACATTTTTGATAGGTATCGACGATATCCGTTTTTCATTAAAGGTTGCATCCGTCTTGCTTTGGACGGTTTTGAGTCTGGTATTCACAAAATTAATGCTGATGGTGGCCTGCAAGGCTTCGGTCTGTCTTGATGGCCTCTCTTCTTAATCCTTATCAACATCAATTTGTTTTGCTGATGATAGTACCCTTCGTTTCCAGACCCCCAACCCCGTTCTTAGGATGTTGAACTGCAACGTCAGCGTCTGATCCATGATAAATTTATTTAATAATGATCATGACAGTATTGTCAAGTACCGAGTTTAATGCTTCTGTCTTAAAAACATCACATATGTATGCACATGTCACTATCTATGAGTCGAACTTGCTTCGAGCAGACCGAACAGATTTGTGTTCTAGGTATGTGTATCTAATACAAACTTCCGTGGAACGAAATCATATTTGACGTCGTCGCTTAAAATGCCGTGAAGTATTTAGGATGACGACAGAAATATTTGTCCCCGTAAGGTTTGTCTACAATCTATCAGTGCACATTCACCCAGAGCTTGAGTATAATTCTCAAATCCCGGTACGGGGCTCCTGCTAATGTTGATTCGTTAATGGTTTGATGATTGTCTTTATTAATTAGTGTTACAACGATCGGTAATTGCACGAATTGCTTGTTCACTACGAAAATTGTGTTGACCGTAAAGTGGACGGAAATGCTTTATTAACTTCGTGAACAGATTTATTTTTTTCAAAGTAAATTTCCACAACTTGGAAGCTTCGTTCGTGCTAATTTCTTGCTGAACAGATATGTCAACACAGTTTGACATTCTCAACTGTCAAACCATAGACAACAACTATCGAAACTTCTCATGCAGCTTAAGAAAACACCCTTTATTGAAGCATTCCACAACAAGCTTCATCTCAACAATTATTTTAGCCAGCCCCTGCAAGTATGCAACGACCAGACACATATATCCTCACACCCACCGCACCGTATTCTTCACTCAACACCCGATTACACATACCGCACCACCGCCACAGCACATTAGTTATTCGTACTTATGACTTATATTAGAAATTATTTTTTTTTAAATTATAATTAACACTATGTTATAGTAAGATATTTTATAAGTAAAAGTATGTTTGGGTGATATTTTTGTCTTCCGCTTAGAGTTGAATCAGCTAACAACTGATAAAAAAGGACCAAGCTACCAAGAAGTTCCCCTCGAAATGGAAGCATTCTATATTTTCTGTTTTCCGCTCCTTCAGGGTGTAGGACGGACAGGGTTGAACCCATTGTTAAGTTTCGCATTATTAAATTTCCTAGTTTGCCAGCACTAGGACAGGAACGATTCCCACCATTCCTCTCGCTTCCTCCTCCAGAAGGTGATTGGACATAGAGTTACTCGGAGTAATCCACTTAAATTTCCTAGTTTGCCAGCACTAGGACAGGGACGATTCCCACCAAACCATTCCTCTCGCCTCCTCCTCTAGAAGGCGATCGGACATAGAGTTACTCGGAGTAATCCACTTAAATTTCCTAGTTTGCCAGCACTAGGACAGGGACGATTACCACCAAACCATTCCTCTCGCCTCCTCCTCTAGATTCTAGAAGGCGATCGGACATAGGGTTACTCGGGAGTAATCCACCTAAATTTCCTGGTTTGCCACCACCTGGACAGGGACGGATCCTACGGTTGCGTAGCGTACGTTGTGGGTTTGATTATAATTTTGGATTATATAAAGGTTATATGAGTTAGTACTAGTAAAACGTACCTTGTAACTTAGAAATAAGTAGGAAAATTCAATTAAATAAAAGGTTGAATTTGATCTAAAAAATAAAGTTATTGCTTTCTTTATTTCCACCCTGGACCCCACTGTCGCTACCCCAGCTCGGAAACAAAAAACCATCACATTATGTAAACACATACTGCACGAATGTGGAATGAAAGGCAGTCAATTTGTTTCTTCCGATATGATTTACAGTTATTTTAACTGAATGCGAATATCTTTTTATCTCCTCGTTATAAGGTTTTAATATAGTTTCTTGAGTTGCCAGTTCCGAAAAGTTTGAAAGTTTATCGTAAGATTATCGTAATGTTCTAATTTTCAGCAAATCGCTTCTAGCAAAAATTCTTTAATAAATCAACTTCATCTATTATAGTTCAGATTTCTATTTTAATAGCATATAATTATAATTGTCAGTAGCAATTAAGTCATTAACCTATTATGTTACCACCACCACCAACAACAAGCCTCCTCTTCCTTAACAATACAATATACAAAACCATTTAGCTCAACATAATCATGTCTCTCACCTTACTCCAAAAACAAAATGGCACACAAAAAAGGCTCTATAACTACTTAATTAGCTAAAACGAAGATAAAATCTAAAGAGGCGGTATAGTGTCGACATTAATTGCCTTTTCAAAACCTTCTTTTTTTTGTTGTTGTTGTATACATGTCGTAAATTTTCATGTGTGTATGAATGTATGTGTGTTTAGTTGTTAGTACAACCAACAACAGTTTGCAAAACAAATATGGCCTTTTTCTTTCATTCTTCCAATTATTTTTTATTTCCTTTTCTCGTTTTGTATCTTCAAAGTATATAATGTTGTACATAGAAATATAAAGCCTGCTTTCTCTTCGTGTAGACTGTACATATATAGATATCCTGAAAATGAAATTAATTTCATCGGGCAAGTGGCAAGAAAATACAAAATGAGAAAAAAGAAAGAAACATAAGTGTCCCCAACATTGGGGTGGCTTAATATTTCAAAGAGGTGCCATTACAATATTATTTCAAATAAATTTATTCAATTACCCAGGCGAAGGAAGCGAGAGAATTGTGCTTTCTTCTGTTTCTGTGGTGTCCTACTCAGCCCCAAAAAAAGAAGGAAAAAAAAAGGTTTCGTGATTTTAACTCACACAAACAAATCAAAGCTTATCAGGACGGCAATTTATAAAAACAAAATAAATTACCCTTTGGTCCTTCGAGAAAAGTCGAATCAGCAAATATCTGATAATTTTTCATGTAGAATTTTACGCTTAAAATAAAGTCATACATAGATGGCAGTGGCGGCGGTAAAAGGGTGGTGAATAAGTGAAAGGCGCCTACCACTACTACCACTTAGCATGCATACACGCCCAATAAGACTTGGGCGGATTATTTATTTATGCTAATTTGTTAGGAACATAAACAATAAACGCAGACAGGGCGGATAATTACACCCGCACTGTCGTCATTATTTGTAGTTTGTTGTATTAGTCGTCGGTGCCGGCGCTGGCATACCATACCCTGTAACTACATATTTACACAACTCTGCCAGCACCTGTTGTTAGAGAACCGGATACTGTGAAACGGAAGTCAATGGCTTTCATTGAAAAAAAAAGAGTAACAAATACCAATCCAAGAAGTTGGAAGGGGTTGTACATTTTTATATTTCTTTAGTTCTATGGTTTATTGCTTCTATTTACGTAGAGGCAGGTTTAAATATAGACCCAGACGTCATTTTGGTTTTTCTAATCGTCGTTCCGTTGTACCGTTCATCGTTTGTCGTGCATGCAAGGATTTAATTTTTCTTATTTTAACAATTAAATCATTTTTTTATGTTAAATTTTTTTGTTTTGTTTACTTAAACATGAGTCAGTCTCAGTTGCAAAAATCCCCAAACTACATAAAATTTTGTTGTTTGAACTGCGTGGGGGGGCCATTTATAAATAAATTGCGTATATTGGGCGGAAAATAAATTAACAAAGACTTTTAACGTTAAACTTAGAGGAAGATAGGTTGTTTTCTGCCCCACAGCAGCGCCAGTACCAGGAGCGAGTGATGAAGTGCAGAGCTAACAAATTAAATGGTTTAAACAGTTTTTTTTTTTTATAGCAAGCATGTTGGCACGTATAATTTTTAATTTGTTTCCGAAATGGTGGGTGTGAATTCAGAGTGTTAGGGAGTGGGAGGATGATTTTTAATTGCGATACAATGAGATGAACGTGCCGTGCCGTGAGTTAGGTATGCAGTGAACGCACTTGGGTGTTTATGGTTTAATTGTTTTTTGTTCACTTAAATGTGCTGAAATGTAGATACATACATATACCTTTGCCAACGAGTAAATAAATATTTTATTTTATTTTTTGAAGTTGGGATTTTTTTTACTATATACAATGTACCATACACATACCGGGTCGAAGAGAAAGCATTTTTCAGTATCCTCGCTTGAAAAGAATGGCAACAAAAATATATTTTTATATTGATTCCTTGAACGTGAAGGAAACATTTCTTGTTTTCGTATCACTTTAAGATTTAATTTGTTTTATATACATATTTTGGATTTTTTATATTTTGTTAGTTTGGTATTTCAAAACATTTAATAGAGTTGTCTTGGACGGTTTTCAGTCTGGAATTCGAAAACAACTGCTGGAGTGCCCAAAGGCTCCATTGTGTCCCTCATCTCATCTTAATGAAAGACTAAGTGTCTTAAGGCCGAACGAGTGAGAGGAATGGTGCGGATAGGAAAGTCTTGATTTAGCGAGAACAAGGTATTCATAGTATAAATATTCATATATCGTGCCTGTATAAGCGAACTACTCTTTTTCCGTCAAGTTTTCGATCAGTTTTATTAACGGACGCCATTATGTGCTGCATTTCGCATAACATAGAGCAAAATTCGACATCTGACAATGAATAGAAATGTAAGGTATGCTTACTTTGCGTATGACGTCACTTATAGAAATAAAATAAAATAAAAAGCTGATTGTGACGTCACAAAATACCATGATGGTGTAGCAACTATACATACCTTGCAAAAACATCCATCTGATTTGGACGCATTCTACAATGCATACATTAATTTAAAGTTTAGTGAATTCTTAAATCTCTTTTCCACATTTGTGTCTCCAGGATTGAAATAACAAATTAGCCACGTAACGCAACTAAATATGCAGCAAAATTAGCTGGAATAGAAGTTCTTCTTAAGATCGATGTGTGAAAAGAACATTACGGAAACATTTGTTTGACTTAACAATTGTCGTTATGCTTCTTGTCTTACATCGTTTAATAGTTACTTCTTAAAACAGTGCTCCAGCAAATTACCCAGATACATTCCCCCTTTGAACGATTTTTGTGTAATTCTCGTATTGCTAGGAACTCCCATCAATTCACCCTCTAGGACGATTTCAGTCGCACTGCTTAGTTTTCTAGGCACACTATAATAATGTTGAATGCTTTCCCGGTTTAATTTTTCACTCTCATTCTGATTTACAGACATTTAAAACCAAATTGCATCAAACCCAATTTTTATAAAACCCCGTACTGTGTCCATTGCATGATAAGGGTATTTTCGAATACCTCCTTTTAAGATCAGCATCAATTTTGGGATCAGTTAATGAATTCTCCTTACCAAAAGAATTTTTTAATAAAAGTATCTTTATCCTGCAAAACACAAATTGAATCTTTCAAATCAAATTTATTGTGCGTGCAAAGAGAACAACAAAAAAATCCTTAAATCGTGAGTAACTACACCTATTTATATAAAAAGATATAAAAAAGCACACAGATTTTGTTTCTAAGATTTATGTTCGTATTGTTCATAAAAAAGAAAAATATTTCGTTCTGCATCGTTATTATTACAACCTTTTTTATTCCCAAAATAATGTTATTATAAGCCCTTTTTTTTCTTTTTTTAAAGGGATTTTCTTTGTCCAAATCCAGATTGACCCCAATAAAAATCTCTGAAAAATTTGTTAAGAAAACACTAAAAAGTTTAATAGGATAACTTTTTTTTTGTATCCTTCAAAGTCTAATGACTCTATTCTTATTTCCCATAAAAAAAAAACAAAGGTACATACTATACAAATCATTTTGATGAAAAACAAGAACTCGAAAATAGAAAAAAACAATATCCAGCATCTCGGATATTAATTTACACGTATTTGGGCGCCTTGAATTTTATTTTACATCGCACGAAACCAATAAACATAATTTAAAGCCGCACAAAAAAAAAAAAAAAAAAAAATCGTAAAAACAAACGTGTTCTTTAAATCGGCCTCATTCGTCCTTAATGCCAACGAATAAAATCAATATAAAATATTGCTTTGTTTTGTATTCTAGCAAATTGAAAAGGTCTTCTTTCTGCCTATATATAAAATCACACGATCAAGGATAAAGCATTCACGAACGTGTATAGCTGATTTATCAAATAAATGATACCGCAGACAGCAGAGCACTCACATCAATCGAAAAAGAGGACATAAAAATGATAATAAAATCAACATTCGAACATAATATTATAATGTTAATCGAAAGGACCAAAGCACATGACTTTTCCATTTTCAATGTTCATGTTAATACGAGCCGATATGGCTATCTATTAATTACGTGCGAGTTAGTTATGTGAAATATCCTTTTGTCCTGGCTAGACTATTGACAGTGGAGGTTACCTGGATATTTGATGATGATTCTCATGGACTTCAAATACAATTTACTCGTAGGAATTTCTATCTAAGAATGATGATAGGAATTCGTATTTGTACTAACAAAAGAAAAAAATATCTATTTTGTACAGTTTGCAATTCTTAACAAAGAAAAAAAAACATCCTTCCCCCAATATAATCACTTTTCTTTGTTGTCATAGCGAGTAGTGGAGGGAGTGAAAGTTTCTTTATTGTCAAACATCTTCACCCTCAGATTGACTTTTGTGTATATCCTATCCATCCCTTTGTGGTGTCAGTTTGTGGCTGTTTCAGATAATCAAAATTAAGAATCAGTTAATAAACAAAGATACAAAATAAACGAAGAAAGAAACAGCCGAAACAAGTGTATCTTATTGTGATATTGATTTGCTGAACCAGACAATCAGGAGATGACACCCTCTTAAGTTCATGGCGACAACGGCGCGGCGGATCTAGGATATCATCGCAGATTTATATACGCTCCATGGCTAAGTATAATTAAAAAAGCAAAAAGTTTTGGCATTATCAAGATTTGTTTTTTATTTGAATTCACTTTCAAGAAGAAGCTTAAACCAATACAATGTTCGTTATAAATTGAAGAGTCCACATCATAAAAGTCAATATTTTACTAGCTTCAAAGTAATTTGTCTGTACAAAATATATTGTATTGTATTGTATTGTATTGTATTGTATTGTATTGTATTGTATTGTATTGTATTGTATTGTATTGTATTGTATTGTATTGTATTGTATTGTATTGTATTGTATTGTATTGTATTGTATTGTATTGTATTGTATTGTATTGTATTGTATTGTATTGTATTGTATTGTATTGTATTGTATTGTATTGTATTGTATTGTATTGTATTGTATTGTATTGTATTGTATTGTATTGTATTGTATTGTATTGTATTGTATTGTATTGTATTGTATTGTATTGTATTGTATTGTATTGTATTGTATTGTATTGTATTGTATTGTATTGTATTGTATTGTATTGTATTGTATTGTATTGTATTGTATTGTATTGTATTGTATTGTATTGTATTGTATTGTATTGTATTGTATTGTATTGTATTGTATTGTATTGTATTGTATTGTATTGTATTGTATTGTATTGTATTGTATTGTATTGTATTGTATTGTATTGTATTGTATTGTATTGTATTGTATTGTATTGTATTGTATTGTATTGTATTGTATTGTATTGTATTGTATTGTATTGTATTGTATTGTATTGTATTGTATTGTATTGTATTGTATTGTATTGTATTGTATTGTATTGTATTGTATTGTATTGTATTGTATTGTATTGTATTGTATTGTATTGTATTGTATTGTATTGTATTGTATTGTATTGTATTGTATTGTATTGTATTGTATTGTATTGTATTGTATTGTATTGTATTGTATTGTATTGTATTGTATTGTATTGTATTGTATTGTATTGTATTGTATTGTATTGTATTGTATTGTATTGTATTGTATTGTATTGTATTGTATTGTATTGTATTGTATTGTATTGTATTGTATTGTATTGTATTGTATTGTATTGTATTGTATTGTATTGTATTGTATTGTATTGTATTGTATTGTATTGTATTGTATTGTATTGTATTGTATTGTATTGTATTGTATTGTATTGTATTGTATTGTATTGTATTGTATTGTATTGTATTGTATTGTATTGTATTGTATTGTATTGTATTGTATTGTATTGTATTGTATTGTATTGTATTGTATTGTATTGTATTGTATTGTATTGTATTGTATTGTATTGTATTGTATTGTATTGTATTGTATTGTATTGTATTGTATTGTATTGTATTGTATTGTATTGTATTGTATTGTATTGTATTGTATTGTATTGTATTGTATTGTATTGTATTGTATTGTATTGTATTGTATTGTATTGTATTGTATTGTATTGTATTGTATTGTATTGTATTGTATTGTATTGTATTGTATTGTATTGTATTGTATTGTATTGTATTGTATTGTATTGTATTGTATTGTATTGTATTGTATTGTATTGTATTGTATTGTATTGTATTGTATTGTATTGTATTGTATTGTATTGTATTGTATTGTATTGTATTGTATTGTATTGTATTGTATTGTATTGTATTGTATTGTATTGTATTGTATTGTATTGTATTGTATTGTATTGTATTGTATTGTATTGTATTGTATTGTATTGTATTGTATTGTATTGTATTGTATTGTATTGTATTGTATTGTATTGTATTGTATTGTATTGTATTGTATTGTATTGTATTGTATTGTATTGTATTGTATTGTATTGTATTGTATTGTATTGTATTGTATTGTATTGTATTGTATTGTATTGTATTGTATTGTATTGTATTGTATTGTATTGTATTGTATTGTATTGTATTGTATTGTATTGTATTGTATTGTATTGTATTGTATTGTATTGTATTGTATTGTATTGTATTGTATTGTATTGTATTGTATTGTATTGTATTGTATTGTATTGTATTGTATTGTATTGTATTGTATTGTATTGTATTGTATTGTATTGTATTGTATTGTATTGTATTGTATTGTATTGTATTGTATTGTATTGTATTGTTGTGAATTGTATGGTCTTAAACCATATATTGTGTAAGAATCTCTTAAACCATACCAAATATGTTAAATTAAAGTTATGCTTTTTGAGCCTTTAAACTCTGTTCAATGAAAAATTGTGCTGAAAATAATCCTCTCACCATTTAACTGTCAGGTCTTAATCATAAAGACAATCGACATCCATCTACAATTGACCAAATTTAAATGGTTTTCGAATTTCACGAACGTAAGTACATTTTTGAGGAATAATCCCAACATTCATATTTCGAGAACAATAATCGCTATCGTCGAGTTCATTCCGCAACAACCATACCCATAAAATACTTCTTTCGGTAACATTTCAAATAATCCCGATTAATTCCATACTGCACAGCACGAGTTCTCATGGCTAAGGGAAAATACAAATAAAAATAAAAAATACAGACCAAGAAATTTTGTGTCCTGCATAGTGAAAATAAACAATCGAACCCATACACCACATAAATGCAGGATACACGGTTGGAGTGGGATCATAATAAATCCTTTTATGCTTTCTCTTAGCTGCTGCTGCAGTGATGTCAGTATATTGAATTTGAAACCAAACTACGAGAATAAAAACCGCACCACGCATCCTTGGTCCAGGTCCAGACTGTGGTGTTAGTTAGTTGGGTGCAGTTTCAGCAAAACTATAGATACTGAAGTCATCCAACTTGGTTTCTTTGTTTTCACATACACTCAAGTATACCTCTCCGTTAATAAAATACCAACACATAAATTTAGCCCTTCTGATGGCCAGACAAATAAATCATTAAAACTCTTATTCGTTGGGATTTTTTTTCTAAAATTGATTTTTTTTGCGGGTAGTATTGGAACGGGAAAAAATGGACAGTCCTTCTTTTTAAACATACTTTCTTATTTTGTTTAAGAAAAGTAAATGAGTGGGTTTATTAATTGCATCTAGCTGTGGCTTACAAGGGATGTATCTTTTTTTGTAGATCCAAAAAATCGATTGGATTAATGCGAAATTTTTGAATCTGGAAAGGAAATTAAGAAGTGAGAAGTCTTAGACTGGGAATCAAGAGAGTTGGTGACAAAACGTATTGAAAAATATCCAAAACAACAAAGAAAATTCATACAGTTTTATATTCATCTAGTTTATTTTTTATTTTTTTATTGATGGTGGAATGATAATATGTTACACAAAAGTATTTGTAAAATTTCATACCCAAGGCTAATTTTCATAATAGCTTCCGGAAAAATGTATAAATGGAACTGATACTTTACGAACATTCAGTGAGCTTTTCATTGAATTTCTGAATGAAAAATGATACAAAAATAGATAAAATACAATAGGAAAGTATCATGAAACCACGGGAAGAACTACGAACAATTTATTTCCCTCCCTGAGGTGCACTCCTTTCATAATTCAACTCACCAACTACAACACTCCTAAAACCATATATTTAAAAATTGCATGCAATACAGAATGAATCCAGTTATATATCTACGTTACGTATCATCGGGCACACAATATTCACACGTCATCATCGGTGGAATATAGTGTTGAATGCAACCGGAAAGAAACATACCGGTATTTAAATCAGCCATTAAGCAGTCACACACGAGCGCACACGAGACACGACCAAGCTAACACCACACTCCACACTACTGGTGGTGCCATCATATAAGCAATTCACAGTTTTTTTTCCGCTAATAATAGCAGCAATGAGTGGAGGAATATTTGCCACCATTTTGCATTTTAGTTGCATCCTTAATGAAAATGTCTTTGATTACCATAATTGTGCAAGTGTGGAAAAGTGAAAACTAACTTCTATAAGAGTTAGTGTTAGTGATTTCGATGTGCTATTGTGTGGGTGGTGAAAAGTTTTTCTGTTTTTCTCAAATGTGTGTTTGCAACTAAATTTTGAATTTTTTAATTTGCATCTTTTGTTATTTTGATAATTGGTTCTGCCGAAGGAAGATTTAAATCACGAAACAGGAATATTAATTAGTTACCACCACAGCTTCTAGTATTCACCTTTGTTTTCGAATAAAGTCAAGGACTACTAATTTAGAGTCAGGGAGAATTTTCGTGATTAAATTTAAATTAACAAAAAAAAAAAAAAAAATAGTGCTCATACGCCGTGTACCCCCCATCCCCTCTGCGAGACACAGCTGTGTGGTTTCATACACATGCGGTGTTTTTATTTTTTAGTATAATACCAGAAAACAAAAAACAAAAATATCACGCAATAAAAAGCGCATTTGCTGAAACTTCGAGTGTATTCCCATTAAAAGGACGACGGACGCTCAGTGTACGATAACTTCTCCTTACTGTCAGTTGTTCATTTATTTTTTTTTAGACAAATTTAAGAAGAGAGATGACTTAGAACTTTCCTAATGGAACAAAAGCTTTAATATTGTCGTACATTGTGTGATTCTTAACAAATGCAATTAATATTTATGGTCTTGTGAACACTGAAGTGAGAGTGGACTTGGGTAAATGTATATGTTTTCACGTTAAAAGGACTGGTGTACTTTTTTTTTTGAGTAGACTCATGAGAATGGGGAATGGAGAAGTTTCGTTTTCCTTTTTTTTTTTTTGAGGAAAAAAATTCTGAGTCAGCGGAACTGTTTCAATTTATGGGAATTCATTGGATACTAGATTACGTTGTAATTTTTGAAACTCAAAGAATATAAATGCTGAAATAGATTTTTTGGGGATTACAAATAAAGCTAATTTAGGATTTCATTAAAAAAGTATTAGGGGGACATTTTTTGCTTTTGATAATCCTACGTAACCTTTTAGGAATTTTCCAGGAGAAATAATTGCCGATTAAGGCCTGAGTTAAAAAAAAAATGGTATCTGCGAAGGACACCATGATTTGTTCTGACAGCCACGCTGCGGTGATATCCCTGGATTCCAGCACGATCATCTCAATCGCATACATGCAATTCGGCCCCAATGCAAAATGGCCCAAAAAAAATTAAAAATGGCCACATTTATAGGAACAGGAAAAATAATGAACAGTGGCCCCATTTTCAAATGGAAAAATGTCCTATTGTAAAATGGAAATTTTTTTGCTATAGAACGTAAGGAAAATAAAATGCACGACTGGGTCGCACGTTCTTGCTCTATGGGTGCAATAGTACGATGAAAACAAACTTTTCGATCAATGAGAACAACTCATTTTTGAAAAATTTGGTAAAACCTAAAAAAATTTAACTGAAACTGGAAAAACCGATATACGGGCGCTAACGTTAAGTAACCTATAGTATATCAAATTTAGATGTCGTCTTTTGGGTGATATAAATGTCCACTTATGGCCAAATTAATAATACTGTTAAAAGCTATTTCCACTATTATCATGTATAGCAAAAAACTAAAAATGCAGTTTTGTTTGAAGTATTCTATATATGTAACATACAAAGTTTCATAAAAATCGGGTTAGCCTTTTTTGAGTAAATTAGAAAAAATGAAAAAAATTGCCAAAATCTAGTGGCTCTTTGTATAGGAGCCACCATTTAAAAAAGAGAAACTGAAAAAAAATCAATGCCATCTGATAGGAAGCTGTAAGGAACTATACCAAACAAAGTTTGTTTGAATTCGATACAACCGTTGACAACTTATGGCCATTTGAAAAAAAAGACGCTAAGATCAGATCTCCGTTATTAGCATTTTTTGCCAAAAACTAAAAACGCAGTTCTCTTAAAAACACTAAAAGAATATAACACACAAGGTTTATTCAATATCGTTAGAGCCATTTTCGAGAAAATTAGAAAAAACCAAAAAAAGTTGGCTAAAACTCAACGGCTCGTTTAGAAAGGCTTCAGTGAAAAATTTACTAAACCATCCTATAGAACACTATGAAAAACTATGTCAAACAAAATTTGAGTTGATTCAATCAAGCCGTTGTGAACTTATGGCTATTTGAAAAAAAGCCATCCGCACATCCGCACAGACGCACAGACAGACCGACGGACGGTATGGCGAAAACCACTTTTTTGGGCTTCTCTATCATCGTAATGTCATGTTTGATTAAAACCTCGATTTTTTTTTTCTGCACGAAACCAATACTTGCCCTATAGAGCAAGTAAAAAGTTACTGAGGAAAAACCGTTGCAAGGTCGAAAATTTTGCAGTGGCTCCTTCAACCTCCCCCACCTCTTTTTCCATAGACCCCTCGAGGTCCAAAACTTCGTAAAATATTTATTAACTATCCTTGAACAATATCTGATACTTTCATTAGCTTCTGACCTCTTTCCACCTTCCACCCACTTTTCCAACCTGTCGACTGGACTAAATTTATGAATGTGGCATATATGAGCATATCATGAACGTGACTCCTTCAAGTTTTAAAATCACGATATCTCCGAAATTGTTATTCTTACAAAAAAATGATATAAACAATTTTTGTAGATAATTTTATGGTCTACAACTTTGTTTCATGTATTTTTATGATAAAACCTACCGTTTACCAGAAAAATTGTAAAAACCGTTTATTTGACCTTTTGACCTTGAATAACTTCTAACACCGACTGGTGCGTTGGGTCGATGGGGATGTTGCTTAGTTTTTTTGAAATGCTGTTCCCAACGTCTGTATCAATTTTTAGCTTTATGCGAATTTTTGCAAACCGAAATGTCTATTTTGACCGGACAAAATAAATGAAAAAAAAAACAAATTCAACAAAATTATTTGGATTTTTGTTGTTTTTGTTTTCATACAATTTATTGGGGCCATTTTTCATTTTTAGTTTGGGGCCATTATTCATTGGCACACTGTTTCATTAATTGAAGCTTTGGTTTGGCTTTTATCGAGAATTTGCTCCAAGGTACTGCCTCTAACGAGAAAGTGAAAAAACCATCGAAAGTTAAGTAAGTGAATGTTGAAAGGGCTTCAAGTTCATCACATGGGTCAGTAAAATATATATCAGCAAGATGGGTGTCACTAAGACGAACAAAGGACAAAAGAGCAGGACATTCAAAGTCGAAGGAAGAACAAATTGCTTGGACAAAAACAGCCGACGTCAGTTTTTGGGATTGCGTGCAGTTCAAGTCCTAATGGTAAAAATATTAAAAAAGTAACTCACATATGTCTACTTCATCCAGAATTTGCTGGTCTAAATTAAGCTCTTTCTTAAAATTTATAAAATCAAGGAAATGAAGAGGTTTTCAATCAAAGAAACTCTTTTTTTGTTGACCTTGATTAAACATACTATTTATTTGGAAAGGCTTAAGAATTTTTTGTAGCCTTTTTTTGAGATGAAAAGTGAGATTCTATGAATTCAAGTCTTAAGAGAGCAGCGTGAAGTTTTATTAATCCCAACAATAGTTTTTAAGTTTAACTATGAGAGCGCAAATAAAATAACAATAGACCGAATTAAATGAAATTGATATTGTGTAGTCTTGGCAGCAAAATACGGTAAGATTGGCGGAGTATGCTCTAGTCGTGTTTTAGAGCTGAAATGCATAATCGCATATTACCTCTGTAGTGATGATCTGTGCGTTTTTGGTTGTTGTGTGTTTGCCATAAAACTTGTCTTTTTGTCAGAGCACCAGACTTTTTCAAGGAAACCGGATATTCATGACGCTTATGGAGTATTAGGTCTTTCTACCACGTTCCTAAGTGGATATCGCGATTAAAAAAGAATATCTTTGCATTTTTAACCAGAAAACTAATCTGTTCCCATTCCTCCTAAAAAAGAAAGCTTCCAAGTTTCAAAAAATCAATTCTGAATTTTTTCTTAGTTGGTGATTCTATTTTAGGTTCCAATTCCATCAGCACCAGGTGTGTAATTTCTTTTTATTACATATAAACTTTCAGGTGAGGATAAAAATTATCTTAATGCTACATCCAACCAAAAAAAAAACTGCCCACATAAAGCACATCTTATGTTTGCTTCAATTTCAATTCAAGTAAAAGCAAAAGAAGAAACTTCAAACTATATAATTCTATTCTCAAGATGGCAATAAAATTACATTTGCACGCCCACCTTCCACCATGTCAATGAAAGCCACTCCATACCCTATCTACAGGCTTCAATGTTGTTTTATGTTGTCATCATTTCAACGCCCTCAGGTTCAGTCACCCTGTAACAATAAATACAAACATGTCCCATCCCAGTCACATGGGAAACAAACTCATATAGGTAGTAGTAAGTCCAACAAATATAAATGTGTAAACTAAAAGAATAGCAGTCCCCAACATAACAGTTATACAGATCCCCTACCCTATAACCTAAGAGCTCCCCATAAACCACTATACCTTTCAACCCCCGCATTTCGGTGGATGGAATTTATTACAACCATCAGAACAACAAGCCAGGCAGGGATGAGGCACAAGGTGATCTATACACCCTATATAGTAGTCTATAGGTGGTGGTGGGCCATAAACTGGATAATGCTATCAAAATAAATGTCCTTCGACAGTGTCATAACACAATCACTCGTCAAGAACTAAATGTTGCGTAGCAAAATATATTCCACCATAAACAAAAGATACAAAATGGCGGCAGCGCATAAAATCTTTTCGATTTGCTGTATAACGCCTCGATAAATTTTGTAATCAGATTTAGGTAGCAAACAAAATATCCCTTGATCCTTCACATATGTAGGTACATGCAATATCAATGAATGCATGTCTTTGTTTATGTGTGGGATGGGAATATCCTTTTCTGAATAAAAAAAATTCTGTTTCAATTTATAGCAATTAGTCCTTGCACTCTGAAGTTATATAGGGCTTAGAATCTTTTGTGCATTAGCTGTGTTCATCCTTTCTCCACCTCGCAACGATAAAAGCCTCTACTATCGCATTTAATAAATATATCCTTGACCTGAGCAGAGCATGGATAGTGTGCAAGTGCAAGAAGTTTGGTTGTGTTTACATTTTAGCTGTTGGCTCGAGGATATTTTCGTTGTTGTGTATAGAGTGGTTCTCAACGAAGGTTGATCTCTTTAAGGTTGTGAAAAAGCTTTATAATCCTTGGTTAAAGGGAAAAATGAAAAAAAATGTCTTCGTTTTATTTTTGAGTTAAACGAAAAAATTACAAAATAATACTGCAGGGCAGACAATTTCACCTGCAACAGGATGTGAAAAGTGCTTCTTTTTTGTCCGCTTTTCTCGTTTATTATTTAAAAAGTTGTTAACTGATTTTATTTTTATTGAAGTTAAGGAAAAAGTATATGGCTTAGGAATAGTAAAGCAAAATTGCACGGGAGAAAAAGTTTAAATCTCCTTTTGGCAAGGATAATATAGCATATACGCAATGGCTTAGTATATGGTATGGCTTGGTTTTGTAAGAATAGTTGTGACAATCCAAAGGAATACAAAAATTGTGGTGTCAGCTTTATGATTCAGTGAGGAATATAAGAGTTTGTAGGTAACCAAATCCAAAATGGAGGGTTACAGACTATGGCTTCTGCAAAAAAAGTGTGTGTGCAATTCCACTAGATAGAAGTGAAAATTCAGAAAAGTAACAGTGTAGCTCCACAAAAGAAAGCGCCTACATATAAATGTACAACGCTCAGTAGACGAGAGTGGTGAGACTACGAAGTATGGCACAAAGTGGAGACCTAGAATATGAAATACTGTCTAATGTATTCTTATTCTCTTGTCGGCTTAGTTTTAAACATTTATTTGTGTGTTTGTCTCTTTATCGTGACGCATTTTCGTTTCATCGAGTTTAAAATCACAATGATTATAAAAAGTGGGCGAATTTCTCGTGATTTTGACAATGATCTACGTGGGCTTCTTAATTTTGATAAGGAAACTTTGACCAAACCAGATAAAATGGCCACCACCACCATAATCAATGAACAAGCTTAGTTTATTAAACTAAGCATGTTGGAGATAAACTGGCTAGAATTGAATGCCAAAGAAGTGATTAAATAAGATATGGGAGCTTAGCACAACATGCGTGATCCACAAAGACGGGATTCCCTGTTCTAAATCAACTACGATTAGCCTTAACATTGCAAACGAGTATAAGAATACCCTCTGTAAAAGAACCAAGAAGATGGGGCAGAGGCTTGAAATATCAGTTGGTTTGTGTATTAAAACAGTCTTATGTTTCCTTGCGTTAGCAAACGGTCTTGAAAAATTCAATCAAGGACATTTATCTTTTTATTATAAGATCCAAATATCTCACTAAAACCCTTTCACATTCAAAATGCTCTCTCCTTTTTTCTTCAATTTAGGAAACAAAATAAATCCACTTTATTTTGAATGAACTAATTATGGCTCCTCTTGAATTATCATCCTTTCAATCTGACCTAAACTAAGATGCTTTGAAAATCCTTCAACTGTAAGAAATTGTTTCTTAAATGCTACTTACAATGGTTTTAGTCAGAATAAAAATAAACGACGTGACGTACAAAACTATAAGCAATGTTGTCCTTCCTAAATCATTGTTCTAAAAATATTGCAAGGACTCATCCAAATGGAAAAATTAACATAAAAATTTCCAATCTAGGTTCCTCCAACAATAAGTTTTCCAATCAAAAAATTTGAATAATATCTTAAGATTTTAGATACAGGAATTACTTCTCACAATAAATACAAGGAGTATACGTATCCACCACCGCACGTTGGCTTACATAAACCAAAACTTAATTAACATTGTTTCATATCCCAGTCCCGCAGTTCCAGTCTTCAGTCATAACAATCGAATAACTTTGCCAAATTACCAAAACAGGAAGAGGAAGTCAATGTTTTTTTGTTCACCTATTTTTTTTGTTCAATTTTCTTGCTTAGTGATTTTATTTGATGCTGCTTACCCAGAATATTAAAGAGATAGGTTTTATAAATTATCTATAAACATAAAGGAGGTGTAATCAAAATGCCTGATGAGCATTCACGCCTGAATGGTTTTGCTAGCGAAGGCGAAAAAGCGAAAAATGTACCACTTTTGTCTTACGACCATGAGATCCTTGAGTAAAATTTTAAGGAACTTTTTGTTATTGTTATTAATGAATGGGAATAAGAAGAGCACACAACAAAAAAAAGGAGTGGTGATGAATGATCCTTTAAATGGAATAAATTGAGGCACATTTTTTGTGTTCCATAAAAAAAAGGCAGGAGGGTAAAATATAGACCCACCTGATGGATATTATTTATTCGTGTTCATAATTCAGGGAAAATTACTTTTGCCAGAGCATTAAACAAATCATATCGTAGAAGTCCAATGTCCTGGCCTTGAACATTCATTCAGTGCGTGTTTGGAACTTTAAGTTAGTTTATGTATTCCTGTTGCTTGAATTTAAATTCTTAAATAGAGAAATTTGATGAAAAAAGAATAGAAGCAGAAGCAGTGCATTGATTTCTAGAATTCCTGTCAGGAACCATAGATTTAGGCGAATTTATGTTTAGAAATATTAATCCAATTTGAAGTTCTAGCTTGAACTTGTGTTTTTTTTCTTGGTTCATTTGTGTAAGATTTCAATGTTGAGCTAAGTGTTCTGGTTCTCCACTGCCGTATCTATGCACAGTCCAGTGAGCAGATTTAAAAAAGCAAAGAATTTTATACAACATTTTATTATATTTTTGTATGCAAAGGAGTATGTGTTCACCTTGAAATAGTTGTTACGTGTGATTTCCGTGTATACAATTCTACGTGACTTCAGTATTCTGATTATGTCAGGAATTTCGTAGAGTTAAACAACTTGACTTATCTTGTTGACAAAGGAACACGAATTTCTGGCATTGCAGGTCAGCAATAATATTAAAATATAGAACTCTCTCCAAAAGGATGAAAATAGCATCTGTCAAGTCTGTAACTAATTCCCTCAAACTATCAATCAATTGCACTTGAGTCCCTTCATTCTAAGCTCGTAGAAACTCTGATATACCATCAGATTAAGAAATATCTTGAGAAACAGAAACTTCTTAAAGATCGGCAGTAAGGTTTTCTGCTTTTTTTTTTTTTTTTTTTTTTTTTTTTTTTTTTAATTTTTATTTCTTTATTTGACAGCAGATTAAAACAAAATTCATATGTATAAATAATAATTAATATAAAGAAAATAATAGAAGTCATTTTGTAGTTATAAAAAACTAGTAGCAAATGACCCATCGCGTAATAAATACAAGTTAATGAAATGAAATGAAAGTGGGGTAGGCATATAAGAAATTCAATTACAATTACAATAATTATTGGTAATAAACTTTCGAAAAGTAGAAACAAACATTATGTAAGAACTTAAAAAGATTAATTTGAAGAAAAAAGAAGAGAGAGAAAAAAAAAATATGATAAACAGAATTGATATAAGGTGCACCGTCTATAAGAACAAATTCTCAATTAAATATATTTTGAAAGCTAATACAAAAGGAGGTTCTTGACTGTTGAACTATCCATACCGAAGAGCCAGTTTTTTAATCTTTTTAAAAATAAACTTAGATTTTTTATATTTCTTATTTCAAATGGTAACTTATTAAATAGGTTGGGTGCTGAAACCGTGAAAAAATTTGAAAAGTGAGATCTATTGGACATCGGAACGTTCACTAGAACCCGAGTATTTAAACGTAAACCATGAATGCTAGAGCTTCTAAGGAACACGGTGTAACCGCTTTTTATGAAAAACAATTTGAGCACTTTAAAGACATAAAGATGTTTTAATGGAAGGATTCGAAGATGCGAAAACAGAGGCCAACTATGAGTCAACCTTGATTTCTTACAAATTATTCTTATAATATGTTTTTGTGATTTGACCAAAGGATCTAGTGCATTAAAATAAGCTCCTCCCCAACTAGCAATACCATACTGTAGCTTAGAATGCACAAGACCATAATAGATGGTTGTAAGAATTTTTGTAGAACAAACCTGTTTTAATAAATACATTTTTCGAGTGACTGACAATAAATATTTCCTTAAGTCATCAGTATGTGCTTTCCAATTTAAGTTCTGGTCTAACAAAACTCCCAAATACTTGAAGCTATCTACAAAATCTATTTTAAAACAACTGTCAGAACAGTTTGCATCTTTATTGAAGTTAGCAATACCACAAGTATGATTTGATATTTGAAGTTTAGTGCATGAAGACGAATGGAAGTAGATGTTGCAGTCAATTGGTGAGGTTTTTTTAAGATTATAAAGCATAATCTTAGTTTTGACACTGATGACAAGTTCATGTTTTGCAAACCATTGTCTTAAGATCTGCAAATCATTTTGCAAATTTGCTACAGCTTCAAAAATGGAATTGTTAACGTAAGTAAAAGCTATATCATCAGCAAATGCCGAAATACTACTTGTGAAGGGTTGCTTAAAGATAGAATTGACGTATATCAAAAACAGTATGGGTCCCAAGACTGAGCCTTGGGGTACACCAATCTCCAATTGCAGCTCATCACTAAAAAAACCATCAAGTTTTACTCTTTGGTATCTACCAGATAAGTAAGAGGCAAACCAATTGTAAAATAGTCCTCTAAAACCAGCTTTGTAAAGTTTGTCCAATAAGATGTTATGATTGACCATGTCAAAAGCCTTTGTCATGTCAATAAACAAAGCAAGTGTGCTTTTTTTGTTATTAAAACTATCACAGATTTCAGAGCATAATTTCAAAATAGCATCCTCAGTTGACTGACCCTTTTGAAAACCAAATTGACTATTGCTAAAGAATTTGTTTTTTATTTAAAAAAGATAGCATACGGTCTTTTATGAGTTTTTCAAAAAGCTTAGAAAACGTCGACAACAAAGAAATTGGCCTATACTGACTCATAAGGCTACGATCACCTTTTTTAAAAAGAGGAATTACATCTGCAATTTTTAATGATGAGGGGAAAATACCCGAATTTACGCTCAGATTAAATATATGCGTAAGTATATCAGCGATATAAAAAGCAATTTCTTTAAGAAGGCAGTTTGTTATTCCATCAGAAGTACTAGAGCACTTACGATCAAGAGATGTAATCTTTTTGAAAATTTCATGAGATGTAAAATTTACAAATAAAAAGCTTCTGTTTACAAATTCATCCTCCTTCAGAACATCATACATTTTGCAGGCACAATCTTGTTGAGGAGCACAAAGTTTTGATTTAGAGGCTATAGAAACGAAATATTGATTGAAGGAGTTTGCAATAAGCTTAGGATCTGAAATCTCTCTGTTTTGGATTTTAATTTTTTTAATGCTGTTATCATTACTTTGTTTATTTAATATGCAGTTGACCACTTTCCACTCCTCTTTAAGATTGCCCCGGCAATTATCAAATTTATTAGAATAATAGGTATTCCTGTTAGCTTCAACCTGTAATTTTACTGTTTGGTTTAACTTGATATAATAATTTTTCAGTTTATCTGATTTTATATCTCCCCGAACAGTGGAAGCAATTTTGACATCATTTTTTTAATAGTAAGATTATTGCTCTTGATATTTCAAAAGTATTTGATAGCAAACGTGCATTTTGTATCGACAAATCCCTTCTTCCATGGATTATAAGTAACTTTTCGGACCGTTCCATTCGCTTTGTTTTTGGCGGCTTACAATCTGATATTCACAAAATAAGTAGTGGTGTGCCTCAAGGCTCCATTCTGTCTCCAATTCTCTTTCTTATCTCTTGTCTTAGACTTGTAATTCATTAAATTGTTTCGCTTCCGACAGTAAACTAACTTTTTGTTGGACGTGGAACTGCAACAGCATCGTATAATATAAATGTAATGCTTCAAAGATTCAATATTATGTTCTGTCGATAGAGCATCACAAAACCACACAGATTTCCATTTATAGGTAGGTATGTATGTGCATTACAAACAACCTCCTTTGGAATGAACATTGAACACATGTTTGACTTGGCAAAAAACGCCGATAAGTTTTTAGGTTCAAGGGTTGATGCTAGAAAAATGTGTCCCCATCTCTATTGGCTACATGAACTCAAAGCTTGAATGCAATTATCTCGGCAGGTGCTCCTGTTACACATTTTAAACTCTTGAATTTGAGAACAAATGGACTAAAAAACCAAAATGGAACCATTTGTTCAACTTGGATACCGTCGTAATGTTTTACATTTTGTTTCATCGCTCCTTTTAAAAGCAGCGATTTAGCCTCCTCTTAGATAATTTCCTCCTAATACTATCATCGTTCGATTGATTCCATAAAAAAATGTTTTTTAAGAAAGATTTAAGAAGCATTTAAGGCGGTTTAAAAAAGGATCGAGAATCCTGATTTAATTCCGTAAAAAAAAAAACTTTTCAAGAAGGTTTAAGAAAGATTAAAGAAGTATCGAAAATGCCATTTTAATTTCGTAAAAATATTTTTTTAAAGAAGGATTTAAGAATGATTTAAGACGGTTTAAAGAATTATCGAAAATGCCGATTTAATTCCGTAAAGAAACTATTTGAAAAGGATTTAAGACGGATTAAAGAAGTATTGGAAACTCCTTAAGTAGATTTAAGAGCGATTTAAGAAGGATTAAAGAAGTATTAAGCAAACAAAAAAAACTTTGATTGAAGAAGTATTTAAGAATTCTAAAAGTAGATCTAAAAATACCACTTTAAGTTTTTGGTGGAAATACTTAAAAAAGAAAAAATAAAGATGGAATAAAGAATTCACAGATTGGCACACCGATTAAAGAAAGAATAAAGTAGGAATCAAAAAATGACATACCGAACATATACTATTTTGTGCTACTTGTATCAGAATATCTCAGGTATAATTAAGAACAAACTGTAAAGTATTGTATAGAGATTCATTTGTTAGAAACTCTACTAGAATGTGGAATACTTTATCTGGGTCTGTTTTTCCTTAAATCTTTATTTAATTAATGCATCTAACATATTCCCTGAACCAGCTCTTTGGTAATTTTATATGAAAATTCAACTCAACTTCAGATGTTCCAAGTGGAAAGCTTTTTGTCATTTCACTGAAAAGCCACAATCGTGGAAAATAAAAAAAAAATCCAATTTCCATTTCTGCGAACTTCAGGATTGCGTTGTGATATTTTCAAGAATTAAAACCAAGCATGTTTTTTGTTTCGAGCCTGTCATCACTGATTCCCTTAGTTCTAAGAAATTGCTTTAGTTTCGTAGAAAAAAAGAATAATAAAACATCCTTTTTGGAGTATAAACCCCCCCCCCCCCCTCAATACGACTGCCTTTAACAATAAAATGTTTTCGCTGTTGGGACCTAACTTTCCTTAGTTATGACTAATGATATTATTATCTTAAAGAAAATAAAGAAAGTCCTTAAACATGGTTTGAGGGAAAGAGTATTTCAATTTCCCAGTTATTCCAATTATTTTCAAACATTAAATTAAAAAGGAAAGCAAAAAAAACACAACTTTTTACTTTGTGTTGTAAATATCCTTCCAGCCTTAAATGATATCCTCCATGATGTACATTAAAAACAAAATTTTAATTGGGCAAGCTTTCGAAAGGATACTTTCACAACGACATAATTCCACTTCCAAAACATCAAAAATCAAAAAATTAAACAAAATGTTCCTGCACACGTGAAAATTCAATCTTTACGCATTTTAAAATCATTTTACGTTTTTTTGTTTAAAAAAAAAAAGTAAAAAGAAAATTCAAACACGTGTAGGTACTTGTCTGAAACTTTACCCATTTATCTTCCGTCAAAAAACCAAAACCCAGAGCTCATGTGCTTAGTATGTTAAAAATACGTCGAACCTTTGCAAAAAAAAAAAATCCTTAATCCTGCTAAGTTTGGTATCCAAAAATAACACACACAGACATCCAAAAATAATTCTCCAACTCTCCACCGCAAAAATTCTCACCTTTACTCGTGCGTCGGTCGTCAGCCACAGGAATCCTATACGATCCAGTCTGTGTTTCATATAGGTACTCATGTTCTGTTCATTGATAAGTCAAACGAATGTTGTTGGCTAACTATCAGGATACGCTTTTTTCAACCCTTCTCGTCATCCGAGCCACAAAGCCTCCCTGGTCCTTCATCTCCATTAACCCTTTCCATCATTTTTTGTAAAAAGAACTATGAGATGCAAGAGCATTAAAAGTTGACATCAGAGCGGGGTTATTTCATTTGTTCTTTGAAAAGGTATCCTTTCAAACGGTACATCTAACTTTAGGGCTTTTACCTCAATTGTGGGGTATCCTTTATAGCTCCCCTTTTTTTAGATAAGAAAAAAACTTTTCAGTTTGACAGTCCAAAACAGAGAGAGAAAGAGAGAGAGCGTATAGCATTGAAAATGAATGTAAGGTGTTATGAAACGAATATTTTTACGTAAGACATTCACAGGACGACGCTAGAACCTGTCAGTGAGAGTCTCACAAAATGAAGGATAAAAACGGAGAGAATTTCGGGAGAGAGAAGCTTTCGTATATACTGTTCTGTTATCAGAGGGTACTTTCCCCAGTTTTTTCACGCACCATAAAGCTCTCAAACTTGCTCTTTATTTTTTTTATATTTTCACCCGGTCTCCACCTCAAGGATGTATGCGAACAGAGGTGATAGTGAAAGAACAGGACTTGGCGTCAGGCGCAGAAAAGCTTTTCAGTATTAGTTGTGAAGCCGTGTGTTATGCACAGCAACGTGCTCCCCAAAAAATATCTCGTTTTCTCTCTTTTTTGAACGTTATTTTTTTTGTCTCCGGTGATCTGTCCTTCAAAGGATTTTTTTTTCTACAATTTCTATAAGTAAAAGTTAAAAAAAAAAAATTTAATAATTAATTAATTATTATTAAAAGAATTTGTTAAGTGATTGATTGAGTGTTGTTGTTCTTGTTGGTGGTGACAGTGATAAAGGAGTTTCATATACCCTTCAAAATTCTTGGTAATTCTAAAAGATTAAATTAATCAAATTATTTGTCGTTCTTTTGCCGGTTGCTCCTTTAAAGGATGAAGAATGAAAAAAAAATTACTAAACAATTCTTTTAAATTTAATTAAATTGTTTCTGGCAAAGGATTCCTCCACTTTACTTAAGTGCTTAATGGCTACACCACCACTTAATGTTAAGGCACATCAATAAAAAGGACCTTTACGAAGGATACTGGTTGCCTGATGCATGTGGAAATTTTCTGGGTAACAAGTAGAGAGATTATGTGACGTAAAGTTGTGTGTGTTTTTATTTTTTTTATTTTTTTGATAAAGAAAAAGTGATGGATGATAAGTCCTTAGAAAATAGGCAATAAATGCCTTTCACCAAAAGTGTATAATTCAAGGATACTCTTTCTTTTTTGCTGTGTGACATGATAATTTATCAATTCTTCGTTTTTATTATCTATGCAAAGGAACGAAACCACACTCTAAGACTGTATGTAGTAACATTTTATTAAAAGTCAGCCACCATGACGCCACTTTCCTTCTCCCTATCGTTTCTTTTTTTTTTATATCCTTAAGCATACATATACCCGCACCTTCTCAACCAACGAATCACCCAGCCACCCACCCACACACTTTGAACCGTGAACCCTAGGAGCAGGAAAAAAAGGCAATAAGAAAACTTACCGAATGGCAAAACACTGTTATATCATCCCACGACGACGACGACGACGACTACGACGACGGCAAAGACGATGACGACGATACACCAGAGCAAAAGGATATAATGTGAGGGAGAGAAAAAAGGACTACCAGCAGAGAGTGTGCCAGCTCCAGTGCTACTACTGCCATTGAATTTTGTTCCTCTGTTTATTTCGTGTATTTTTCGTCCTTTCCCGTTTTTATTTTTTTTTCGGGGGTCTTACGTAATTTTCTGCGTTTTACATATAAAATCTTCAATCGTTAAGGAATGAGCGTTGTTAAGGGGTATTTGGGGCTTGGATTGGGGGAGGCATAGGAGCGAAAGTTTTTTTTTTCTTTCTTCAATTGGCTTCGGCTACAGGAACCGGAATTTTTGCTGCTTGGCTGATAGGCACATTATCCTTTTCTCTTCCTATATTATGATTGTGTTGTGTTTAAAGGTAGTTGTTGTTCTTGGCAAAAAAATAACTGTTTTTGTTTGCCATCGTTGATGTCGTATGCTGGGTTATATGCTGTTGTCCTGTCCTTATGGTTATTATTTTGTTTTGCTCAGTTGGATTTCATTGCTGCTTTCGTTTTTATGTTTTTTTTTTTTTATTTTTGTCTTCTCTCGAAAAGCCTTATTTTTATTTGCACACGCATATCCTTGGAGTCGGTATTAATTTTTTTTTTGTTAAAAGTCCATACGCCTATTATAGAGTTTTTGCGGTTGTTAAGGATTGATCTTAATTTTTCCTTGTTTCTTCCTTTTTTTTTGAAATTGTCTTCTCTTCCATTTTTCAAAGAAATAAAGAATTGCAGGGTCCTTGTTTACATAGAATGCAACGCATATATTCTTTTGCATGATTTTGAATAGAAAATTTAACTAGAATGAAATGAGGACAAGTTCTTGTGGGTGTCCTTGTAACTATGACTGAGTAGCTATGTTGTTGAAAGAAAAGATGAGTGAAAAGGGTTAGCATTTTTATTATTATACTCAGCGCAGGATGATTTATATTACTGTGCGATTCACATACATGTATAGAAATCAACTCTTTAGTGAATAGGGGGGCTCCTGGCAGGTTATCAAGGTACCTGAGAAGGTTTAGTTAAATGATGTTTACCCACTTTGTCCCTTTTTATAGTTTTGAAAGAAGAAAAGTGAAAAACATCTCATAATGTGAGAGATGTTTTTCATCTACATTGCATATGCATATCTCTGTATTTGCTTGCAAGTTTTTTTTGTTTTGTATTTCTTAAGGATTGAGGTATTCAAATGTTTGTCTAGGTAAACATAATAATAGCTTGGGTTGACATACTGACAGAATTGTTTTGGCATTAAGGTTAATGGGGCTTTTTTTTATCTAGTTGGGAAGGAGTTTTCTTGACTTTGAACTCAATCTCTTGTCAACTTGAGCACTGACGACACTGTCTTTTAATAGTTTTTAGGTTAAATGTATATTTTGGGATAGTAAATGTTTTCATTATTGAGGCAAGGAATGCCTTTTGACCGACATTTTTAAGGAATATTGAAGATTTTCGGGCAATTGAAAGCAGTTTTGGATACAAAAAAAACCCCATCGATATTTGAAATTTCTGAGATCTAATAGATTGTTCGTCTTTTTTATTGACAAGACCAAGACGTGTTTTGAAAATGCTTTTGACACTTCATATACAAGTGATGAATTGTTCGTTTGACATTTAAGTGCTTCGGCATTATTTTGAAAATTTTAGGGATATCCATGACTCAAAATATGAGATGGGTTTAATATGTCCACCTTGAATGCTTACATCAACAAGTCTTGGGAGGATTGTTACTGTTGACAATAGTGACTCGAAGGACTGCCTTTTGACTTTTTCTCACCTCATGTGTGTAGAGTTTCAGAGTCAAGTTGTGGGTTGTGGCATTTTAAAAACTTCTTCTTCGAGTTTGGAGTTACCAATTTATATTTAGAAGCAGCTACTGGAAGTATCATCAGAACTTTCCCTGTGCAAAGTTTTTTTTACAGTGCTGTACATGATTTCATATATATGTTTTCTGGGTCAGTGTACAAGTGTCACCAGCACGATTTCCGTCTACTTGTTCCTCGTTCGATCACCCAGATCACCCAGTGTTCAGAGTAAGCATTTGGAAATTGGAAGTATATGCTTTAATGCAAATAAAAATCATACCATATCTTGAAAAACTTGAAACTCTCCAATAAGAGGTGTTATTTTGAATATACCGCTATTTCGGTAATTGTCACTTTTGAAGCTGTAATTTTTTGACATTCGATAAGTAAAACTACGCCATTAACAAAAATGGAACGATACACGCTTCAACAATGCATTGAAATTATTAAAATTCACAAAAATAACACCTCTCATTGGAAAACCCTATAGATACTTCGAAAATAAAAGTCTCAAAAAAAAAAAAAAAAAAAAAAACTCAAAACCAGAATATAGAGAATGTCCAACACCTAAAATCTTAAAAAACCATTTAAATTTGAGACGATACTAGAGACCTAGGTATCAACTTCAAAATATAGAACAGTTAACATTTTTCGAGAACTTTTCGATGTCATTTATTAGTTTTTCAAAATTATAAAATTCGTGATTTTGGCGTCCATTGAAAGTTTCTGACATTTCGAATATCGCAAAATTTTTATATATCGTATTCGGAAAAAGTTTTAAACTCAAAATTTGAAAAAAACCCTTGTTTCCTAAAAACAAACTCTCAAAAACTTGTTAAAATTGAAAAATATTTAAAATAATGTTTTATAGTTTTTACTTTTCCGAAATAATATTTTTTTAATTTTGTACAGCTTGGTAGGCTTTTCACACAATGCCAAAAATTGAAAAATTTAACGAAACTGTACGATTCTTTTGTTTTGTTAACGTTTCAGGAATATGTGAGTGTTCAAATTAACTTTTTGTGACAGATTTCAAAAAAATCGAGAGAAAATCTCGATCGAATACCAAATTCCGTTCGCTCTTTTTCCTTTAAAAGCCCAAGACTCTAACCAAATTTCAGACGTTGACGTTGTGACAAATGTCAGAAGCGTCAGGCAGAGCTTCAAACATAAGGTCTATTTGTTTACCTCCGAAAACAGCCAATTTCTGCCGAATCCTGTTCGATAACTCACAAATTCGGTAGTTTTAGGCAGAAGAGAGCGCTCACGAGAGAGAAAAACATTTTCCCTTCCTGCCGATTTTAGCCCAAGAAATTTCTTCGGGTAGAAATGTGAGTTCTGTCAAAACTAGAATTTGACAATTAAAAAAAAAAAAAAAAAATTTATCATTTGCGGTTTTGCGTTTCATCACGTGGTTTTTGCGTCCTGTGTGTATTTAATTGAAATTTATATTGTTTTATTCATTTTTCAAATTTAAAATTCGTAAAATCACGACAAAAAACCAAGTTAAATATTTATTTTTTCTTGACGTTTTAATTTTTTGACGTTGAACACAATTTTTGTGTTCAACCCGTTCGTTCCCTTTTTCACAAATTTTCTCTCATTGAAAGAATTTGAGAGAATTTCATCCCCACTCTTCAATATTTGACAGACTTCCCATTTTAGCCCACAACAGTAAACAAACGAACCTATACTTAACAAACAAAAAAACAATCTGACAGTGAATATACAGGGTGGGCCAAAAGAAGTCATCCATATTCCATGTTGTTTTGCTCTCTTTTTTTTTCTAAATGAAAAACTTCGATTATGTTTTTTGATTATGTTTATTTGAATCTTTAGAATTGTATTGGTCAATTCGAGAAGATGATATCGGCCAAATGGCGTTTTATGGCATTTTTCATCACTTCAGCGAGAACTTCGGGCTACAGAGTCTCGCACTTGTGTCGAATGTTGTCGTTGAGGGCTTCCAGATTCTCGGGCTTGTTCACGTAAACCCGGAACTGCAAAAAACCTAACAAAAATGTCTGAAACTGTTAAATTGGGCGACCTTGCGGGCCAGTGCAAATCGCCTAAGCGATAGATGAGGAAACCAGGGAACGCCGCCTTCAGAATATCGAGGTTCATGTCGGTTCATGTATCGCTCCATGGCTTTTCACTTGTGTTCTGCATCGGTCTAGTCCACAAATGTCAAAACAGATTTGACATTGGCAGCCATTTGCAAAAATAAGAGGGTGATTTCTTTTGTCCCACTGTACGTAAAACTGACAAAGTCTTTAATCATTAAAAAAAATGTATAGAGCAAATTAAAATTAATCAAACGGAAGTTATTGTCAGAATACGACGAAACGTTCCGTTCTGTCAAAAAAGCTGTTCAATAATAAATGGATGGAAAAACGTTCGTATGTAAATTCCTTTCCGTAATTAAAAGTCCTGAATATAGTACATACATACAAACATTGTTGAAATTGGCTTTCAGTGTCTGGGGTTTGGCGATAGAAGAAAAAAAAAAAAACATTTTGACAGTTATCCATTGTGTCAAAAAGTGAGTTTGTTTTGACATAGTAATGATTTCAAACAGGTTTTGAGGAGTGTTTATCAAAAACTGCTTCACGTTGTGTCTGGGAAATCTTTTGTGGTTTTGACGTAGGATATGAAATTTAACGGAAAATCTGATTGTATGATTCAGTGGAAAAAACTTTTTCGTGCTTATAATTCACTATTGTTGAAAAAGGTATTTTGAATTTGCAAAACGAATCTACATAAATATAAAAAAAAATAATGGGTACCAATTTTTTGAGTCACCCTGTGTGCATTACTTAAGCAGTCTCACTATCACTATTTTTCCAAGAGTTCAACTATTTTCATGGAATTTCATGGACTAGGAAGCCTCTTAGTAAACACATTTTTCCTTTAGGTACTTTGATATTATCAACTAATGAAAAAAAAAAACTTCTGAAATCAACAAACAAAAGCAAAGTCAGAATATCTCATCTATTTACGTCGTGAATTTCATTTCTGTGTGAGCTCCAATTTCGCAAATTAAAAATTCAAATTTTCATAAAAAAAAAAAACAAATTTCCAAAGCGTTCTTGCAACTCTGCCATAATGTTTCAGCAAAATCTATGCACTTCACCGGCAACCATCAACTCAGTTGAGACACGAAGAAAAAAAAGTAAAATATTCCAAAAAGTCAAACTTTCTGACAAGAACATCGCCTTCGCCATGATTCCGTAAAAAAAAAATGCTACAATTCAAAAGCTGTATCCTTTTTTCAAGAACTCCAATTCCATGATATTGCAATAAAAGCAACAAATTTCTCTGACAAGACATGCGGCATGCGGCAATGGCAAAATGGAGGAAAGTTCAAAAAGCAAAGGAATGCAGTTGCATCAACTATTCACACACAACCCCAACTATACATAGGGTAAATGCGGGGTTATACTTCGGTGAGTAGCTCTTAAGAATATGGGTTGTTTAGGGGGTAAGATGGTGGCTTGGAGTGATATGTTGCGCTTAGAGAAGAATAATAAATTTATTTTACATAATTTTGTTTGCTAGAGAATGTACATTAGTTTCATAAAATGTTGAAGCTGGGGAGATAAATGAGAATAACGTTTTCTGGGTCACGACAGTATTATTGTTGATTCTTCAAATCAAACATTAGATATACAGGGTGATCCTTTAATAAAGAATTTAATTTTCGGAATTGATTTGGGGATATTTTGTGAAAATAGTGATAAATACAAATTTCTTCCTGTAATTTTGACAACACTTTAGAAATGAAAATAATTTCGCCAACTAAAGCCTATTTCTCACCTCTAGTGAAATGAAAAGTTTAAACGTTCTACAATAATTTGCACGAACAATTTTTGATTCCGCTATGAGTGAACATTTGAAAAAAAAAAAAAATGTATGGGATGTGGAAAAGTGTGATATTTGTCAAAAATTTTGTTTCAGATAAGAATTATGAGCTGTGGATGCACGATGCATTTTTGTAGAGAATATCGAGTGCTAATTTCAAAAAGCAAAGGAAACGAGTCCCTTGAGCGAATTTCATGCCAGCATAGCAGTCTGTGTCTGGCTTTTCATAAATTTTTTTAAGGATGACAACTAATGCTTAGAGCATAGCAGAGCAGACAATCTAATTGAAAATAAAAATTTAATACATACCCAAGTAACAATTTAATTTGTATAAGGTTCTAAGCAAGTTATTTTCATACTGCTATAAGAACAAAAAAAGGCCTTATACAAATCATTTTGGCGCACATTGCGCAAGCTATTTAACTGCTATAAGACTTTTGTTGGCAGGTGTTATAGCGTCAAATAGCCTATCATGAAATGCAATTAGCTTTTCTCAGCAAGCCATTTCATGACAGCTATCGCTAATAGCTTGCTTGAGATGTTGTAAAAAAGCCTTATAAAAACCATTCGATGACAGCTTATGCCAATTTCTTGCCGTAAATGTTTACATGAAGGTCTCATAAAGGCCATTTTCGCATTGCAGCGAAATACCATTTTCTAGCCTGCCAAAACAATCGATTGTTTTTATACAAAAAAATAAGGCAAAATTAAAAAAATTGAATTAATAAAAAAAAAATCAATTTTGTATTTGTATGACATTATTTATTTGTATTTTATTGAAATTCCTCCTCAGCCAGCTCCCCCTTTACATTTTCTAGTGTACTCTGTAATAATTGAAATTATAAAATTATATAATTATAAAAATGAAAAGTTTTTGTTTGCCTGGGTTTTGAACTCGAGTCCGTCTTCGTACCATTCCAGCACTCTACCACTGCACCAATTCACTGTTGATAATTCTTGCATCAAATGTAAACTAGTTAATACTGTCATCAAATGAATTTTATAGGGCCTTTTCATAACATCCCAAGCAAGCTATGTACTATAGCTGTCATCAAATGGTTTTTATAAGGCTTTTTTAACATCTTAGGAAAGCTATGTGCGGTTGCTGTCATCAAATTGCTTTTATAATGACCTTTGATAACATCCAAAGCAAGCTTTTAACATTAACTGTCATAAATAATAAAAAAAAAAAAAATAGGTTTTGATTGTGTTGACTATCGATTGTTAGTTCCTTTAAGACAATCTTAATCGAAAAGTGCTCAGTTAAAACGCGTACAAAAGTGGCTGTGAAAAGGATAAAATAAGCATTGCTACAAAGTTGTGAAGATTTTCGATAAAGGCAATAGCCTTTTGGCTACATTTGGAATTAATTTAAAAACTTCTCTGCTATCCAGTAATCAGTACATACATACCATTCTCTCTTAATTTACATAACTGATTACATTTTTAAGAACTAAGACTATTGATAATAGCAAATTAATTTATTTTGTGTAAGGCCTTTAATGGCCAGCCTTACACAAATTGTAGGCATTGACTTGTCGTGGAGAGCCTTATAGCAGCTTATATTTTTTAAATTTTCAGTTGACAACTTCAGAAGGCCTTATACAGGCCATATTGTGCCTTTATCAGCAAGCCTTGTATATAACTTTTCAAATTAAATTGTAAAGGGCTTATACCAGCTATTATTTTAATTGTCAGCGTTTGAAATGTGTGGCTTGCGAAAATTTGCCTTATACGAACCGTATACAAGCTATTAATGGCCAAACTCAAAAAATTGGCCCTTATACAAGCTATATTGTTACTTAGGAGGAACAAGAATGCTGGCATGGATTTCAAGATTTAACCTTTCACAGCCGCCCATGTTCTTGAAGTGACTCTAATAAATTCTTCGTTAAAATCACGGTGATCTAGTTTAAAAAAAATGTAAATAAGAGTGTATAAACTGAAAACTAATAAAACTGAATAACGTTCCGATCGAAATAAAACAACACAACTTTTTAACGTTGGGAAAAATATATATAAAAAAACCCAACTTTTATTTGCTCGGTAGCTCGCGCAGCTCTCAAGATGTGAACAGTATCACGGTTTCGAGATAACTAAAAAACATTCTACTTTTGTTCTTCTAAATACATAGGTTTATATGAAATTTATAGACAAAGATGAATAGCAGTAGATTCGAGTGAGACGGCACTATATTTACACACTCGTAGACCCTATTTATACGATACAAAGAGTTTGGGATGGAGCTTCAGCGAATATAAAAACTCCTAAAGTTCAAATGAACTGGCGTGGATTTCACAATTATTTCGAAATATTCATCTTACTTTTTTTATAATTTAATCTTGAATATTTTGTTGTTAAGACCATCCAAATTCAAGCTCATACTCTGCGAATTATTTGTTATTTCTGTTTTAAATTGCATCTTGCAAACCGAAAACTGTGACATACGTGTGAATACACATACATTTGGGTCTGTGATTTGTATTGGCAAAAGTAAACATACTTAAAATACAGCAAAGTTGCATCTAGCAGAATAAAAGAGAAATATTTTTATTGGTCACTGCTTTGTGTTCTCTTTCTATGCTGCCAGCACCAAACAACCCAATCAAAATGATTTAAATATGTCTATTTATTTTCAAAAAGAGTACAATCTTACTTGTACTTCGCGTTTGTCCAAATTAAAAACAGTGGACTGTAAGGTTGGAAACGGTGACAGTTTTAAGTCGAATATTCATTTTTAGTTGAACTGAACAAAATATGTAAACTCTAATGACAGAAGTGATAAGCCAAAAGTGGAAAAATTTAATGATTCTTCCATTTGTCCCATATCATATTTTTCAAATTGAAGTCTAGGTTTTCATATGAAAATTTATTTTAAAAATCGTTCGACATTTTTTTTCTTCAAAAAGCCAAACAACTTATTTAAAAAATTTGTCTTAAACTAGTTTTGTATGGCTTTTTTTAAATTGTCTTATTTATTTAAAAACTGTTGCAAATGCAAACCGGTCTTACATTTACCATACACAAGTGCTGTAGTGCGTTGAGAGTTGAATGTTTTTTCCAAGCCGAGGTAGGTTACCTTTTTTCAAGAGCCGTTCCAAAGAAAGCAATTGAAAACATTGGTTTTCAGTCTTTACTTCGAGGTTTTAGTTGTTTATTTAGTCTAAGTTTTACAATACTTCAATGTCTTAAAATGAAAATACAACAAAAACATAAGCGAGAGCTGCGCAGAGCGTTTTCAACGAACAGTTGGATATCTTATTCCCTATATTCTTGTGTGTGTATGCGTTCGGCTCCGCAGCCAGCTGCTGTTCCAGTTTCAGAAACAAAATTCTTCCTTAGGAGACAGGAACAAATTCAATAACATTAAATTTGTGTGGCCGATGTTCAATAACTGCTGGAGCAATAAAAAAAGGCGTGTGCCACGCCCCCCACATTTGAGACTTTTTATTGCCAGGGCAGTTACGGAAAAAATGTTTAAAATTTAATATTGGCCCTTTAAATTTTTAAAACTACGTTTTTCGTTCTTTTATGAAAAGTGGGCGTAAGCCACTCCCAAAATTCAATACACAAGCTACTTACATAATTTGACTAAGAAACGCACAAATTTGGGATTGTGAAAAGTCAGTGTCGCCCAAAATCAATTTTGTGCATTTCAACACAAGATGTTTTTGTACAAGAGTAATCCACAAAATTTCATGTTTTTCATTCTAATTTTAGCATTGTTAATTTATAATAAAGTGCACAACTGGGTCGAACAAACTTGCTCTTATGTGAGACAGTGGTTTGAGATTTTGGAAAAAAGCAGTGAATCACTAGTTAAAACGTTTTTTGGAGAAAATGAAGTAAGCCATCAGATTTTTTTTTTTTTGCTTTTTTGAATTTGAAGGAAATTTTTTTTTCAAAATCGTTCGACCAGTTGGTCCGACAATTCTGTCAGTCTGTATGGAATTAGCATTCTTGCTCTAAAACTAACGGTACCCGCCATATGTTTTTTTATACCCTATTCCATAGAATGGGTATATTGTATTTGGTATGGAGCTTGTAACATAGAGAAATAATACCGTTAGGTATAGAAAAGTATATATATTCTGACTCAGAATCAAAAGCCTAGTCGATTTAGCCATGTCCGTCCGTCCGGCCGTCCGTCCGTATGTATACTCTCTAGAGGTCGCAATTTTTGAGCTAGAAAGCTGAAATTTGGAATATATAGTTTTTGGTTTAAGAGTAAGGCTAAGTTCTTGAACCGGTAAAATCCGCCCACAAACACGCCCAAAATCGCCATTTTTGGTGAACAACCTCAATTTAATAAAATTAAATTTTGTTTTTTGTACAGTTACGATAAAAGCATAACGCTAAAATTTTGCACACGTAAGCTTTAGGTAAACCTTCTTGCAATCAAATAAAAATATTTCAGGTTGGGCGTGGCTTACGCCTATTTTTCATACAAAACCATCAATATTGTTTTTATAAAATAACAATAATTGTTATATTCAAGCGAAAAACATTAAATTTTGTGGATATTACTTGCACATAAACATCTTGTCTATGAATTCAAAAAATTTGATTTTGGGAGTGGCTGACGCCCATTTTTCACTAAAAACATAAAAAATTGTTTTTGCAAATAAACGGTAATTACAATGAATCCGCAAGCATCTTGCGTCTCTTAGTAGAAACTAAAAACTTTGTTTATGAACAGAAATTTTCGAATTTTGGGCGTGGCTTACGCCCACTTTTCATGAAAGAACGAAAAATGTTGCTTTAAAAATTTAAGGTACTACCAATATTCAATTAAAACTTTTTTCCCTTCCGTTCGTTACACGAAAAATATTTCTACATTTTCTTGTGTAAATTTTTTCAATACGCCCATTTTTAAAGGAGTGATTTTGATAAAATACCTTTGTTCAGGTAAGATCGTTTAAAAACTACTCGATTCAGCTGTAGTTTTTCACATATGCCTAAATACTGACTAATGATCAAAGCTTAGTTAGTGCTTTAAATTTTTCTTAAAAATTTGTAGGGCACGCCCACTTTTAAGGGTGTTTCCGTCAAAAGTCGTAATATGCATTAATTTATTAATGTTTTTTAACTATCGGTCGCAGTTTTGAAGTAAGAAGATAACACTTCGGTTTGTATACCTTGTTTACGTAGCAGAGTGTAGTTCAAGAATTGTTAAAAACACACATAATCGCTATTTCCTATCAATATCTAATTTCTAAAAATTTTAGTTTTGTCTTGTTTTGTTCAAATCGATCTGCAAGCTTAAAATTGAATGATGAGCTCATATAGTGATTACCCTGGCAATAAAATGTCTCAGCTGTAGGCCTGGCACACGCCTTTTTTTATTGTGACAGCAGTTATTGAACATCGGCCAAACAAAATTTATTTTATTGAATTTTTCCCTGCCTGCTAAAGAAGAATTTTGTTTCCGATACTGGAACAGCGGCTGGCTGCGAAGGAGGCGAACGCATATGCATATACATATACACAAATGTGGGGAGTAGGGTATCCAACAGTTCGTTGCAAACGTACTGTAGCTCTCGCTTATGTTTTTTTTAATTGAAAAACGCATTTTTCACAAAAACGTCTTCTACTATTTAAAAAAAAAACCTTCTGAGCGGTTTTTTTTTAGTAAAATTTTTGTTTTGGTTGGAATAGATTTGTCAGGAAAAATCGTGTAACAATATGTTACTCCCATAGCACCGGTTTTTTCTAGCAGATTTTCTCGTAAGCTACTTGACGGATTTCGATGAAATTTTAGTGTAGAACCCCTTTTAGAAACTTTATAATTTTGTTACTTGATAAAGTTCCAGAAATTAGCATTCTCAAAAAGGATTGGAATATGTTTTCGCAAAGTTTTTCAAAAAAAAAAAAAACCATTTTGAACTTTTTTTTTTCTTAAAATTGGAAACAGTAAATGAAATCAGATCCCAAAAACGCTTAAACTTATGATTTTTCAGTGATTAATAAAATTTCAAATGATTTTTTGGTTTTCAAAATCTCAAGTTCGTGCGACCCAGTTGTGCACTTTATTTATTTTAATTCTCACTAAGTGAATGAAACAGAGCACATGCAACAGCTTATATGTTTATATAAAAGTCAAAATGCTGAATATGGTCTCTCGAGTCTCGAGTGCCTCTCATTCGACCCATAATGACGTTGTGTTTCGAGTCCTTTAAAATGACAGAAAAAGTGTTGCGGGGTGTAACACAAACGTGTACAACAAAATTCTGTAAGAAAAAGAATTGAGTGCAGACACAAATAAAATTGATCGTACCTAGAAATCTTGACAAATCCTTGTTAATGGGAGTTGTTCTCAATTTATTGTCCTTAGACGAAAAACTAATTCATTTCTTATGTTAACCAATTCTTGTTCGGTAGACTCAAAAACATACTTGACATCCATTTGTTAAAACCAACTTGAAACCTATTGCAACTTTTTGTTGTTCATCATGTTGTAAACACAAAAACTTCCTCAAGCCGCATCATAAATCATTCCCTTCAAGAATACCAGTCATAGTCCCTTTTATTCTAGACTCACTCAAAAAGATTAAGAATAAACTTTAATGGCAAAACGATGAGTCATCCCTGGCATTTCCATCAACAACGAAAAATGTTTTTTTTTTTTTTTTTTGGGAAAGCATAACAAAAGGATGTTTTTCTATAAAAAGTTCCAAAATATCATTCATGATGTTTTCTTCCACGTCACGCGCCTATTTGACGTATGTTTTCATCCGAAAATGAAGAAATCTTTTTGGCATTGCAACGCCCGGCCCGGCCCCGCCCCACAAATCATTTTGTGAGCAGGTGTTCAACCTTGAACCATTACATCCCTCAAAGCTCTGCCTTTGCTTCTGTCGCTTCAGGCAACATGTAGAACACGTAATTGTACCCATCTCCACACGGTACGGTCGGTGGTGTAAGGAGACGTTTTTTTTTTCTTCACTACAAAAGCAACTGTTTTATACCTCCCCGAACAAATTGAAGCCGAAAAAAAAGAAAGATTCTAAAGCATTTCCTTCAATTATAATTTATCCTTACCAGGATGAGAGGATGAGAAGAAAAACGTTAAACATTTCATGTAATCACACCCTACAAACGTCAGATGGCTGGAGGGAGAAGCGGAGAAGTGGAAGTGAAGGCAGTCAACCCTAGATCCTGTGAGTTTATCTTTTTTCACCAAATCTCTTTTAAGCCTCTACTAAACGCCTACAAGGCAAGTTTCTTCACGAGATAGAAGTTTCTCGTCGAAGTTGTTGTGTTGTGGGCGGTCCGGTTGGTGTGGCTGGGATTCTGTCTGTCCGTCGCGTCGTCGAGTCGCGTCGGTCGTTGTCGTTGTCTCATAACAATGCGAAAACGATTAAGCGCTACTACAACACTGATGCCCAAAAAAAAAAAAGGACGAAGCAAAGAATGACAAAACTCTCACTGAAAGGATAATACACAGGACACGGAGAAAAATAGAATTTTTTTTAACAAGTTTCGAATTACTTGTACTTTTTTTTTTTTTTTTTTAGTTTCAAGGAATTGGAACGTGTTGGAACAACTTTCGAATTGTTTGTCCTTTTGTATTATTTGTTGGTCCTTTTTTTCTTCATTTCATTTTCGTACGTGACCATTTCAGTTTTGTTAAGAAATAGTTCCTTGTTGGCATATCTTATAGTTTATTATATCTTCGAAATACTCGTACCTTGCTCGTTAGGATTTCTTCATCTTTGCAGTGGGTCTTCCGTTTCCTGTTTTGCTGGCTTTTTGTAAATGGAAGGATTTAAATTAGGACATGTTTTGTAAAGAAAGTAAGAAGTTGGACATTTTTTGTATTATTTTTTTTGGTAGATCCGGTTTTGTATATCAAATTTGGAAGAGGGGTGCTTTAGGCAATTTGGTCGGGCAGTTTGAAAGAAAATTTTGGAATTAATTTGAAATGTGTGTGTATGTGTGTTTTTAAGTGTGAAATGCTTTTGAGTTTGGAAAAGTTCAAAAGTTTTGGTGGGCTTTAAAATAAAGATTTTTCAGTTTATTATAAGATATTGGGAAATGTCGTTTGAAGGAAACAATTATTTTTTGTTAGCATCGTTCTTGTTTCGAAATATAGGCTTATTCAATAATAAGGGTGGCTAGATGAGGGATTATTTGAAATAAGTTTTATCATTTGAAAGTGGTGTTGAACTGTGAAATTTGTCATCGTGATTTGGCATTAGTAACCAAATAATGAAAATCAGATTTAACAGATTTCACCAAAACAAAATGGCTACCACAGGCTACCAAAACATACCCGCGTAAATTGGAAAACCCGCGGCAATCAAAAAACTGATCAGCGCCGGATCTATGGATTTGCTCAAGGGGGGGGGGGGGAGTCGAATTTGGCACTTTATCATTGCATAACTATTTTAGAAGTTTGGAATTTTGAAGTCCTTTTTGTTTTTTTGGCTCTTCAATCACTTTCTTCTTTCTTTTTTTTCTTCAACATAGCTCTTGCGCCCCCCTCCAAAGGTTGACACCCTGGACACATGCTCCCCCTTTGCCCCCTCACTAGATCCAGCGTTGCTGTAAATAAAGTCATTTCTGCTTAGGATTCAGTTATCCTATTAGCAAAAGGAAATGAAGGCTTCTGTAAGAAAACTTAGATTTTTTTAATTTACCGTTCAGAGCTTGGGTTCCCGAAAGGTTTTATTATTTTTTTCTTTTTTTTTAAACTTTGTCGCAGCCTTCTGGTTACGCATTTAATTTATCCAAGAAATCAAGCTCCTTTCGAAATATTGTCAGGTCCTCAAACTCCAAAAGCCAATCTACATTTTCGCCAGGTAAAAGATTACCTCATCAGTTTCACCTTCACGTACGACGGGTTGACTGTCAGAGAGCGTTTGCAAGCCTTCCGGTTTTGTTCCAATTTTGTGGTCAGATAAATACTGGTGTCACTGTAATCCTATGCAACAGGAATTTTCAGGGCAGCTTTTCCTCTTCCTTTCTCGCTATCATATTGGACCGTTTTGAAGGGGCTCTCAGGGTATCTCCTTTG
The DNA here is from genome assembly GCA_916050605.2 of Platycheirus albimanus. Taxonomy (NCBI): domain Eukaryota; kingdom Metazoa; phylum Arthropoda; class Insecta; order Diptera; family Syrphidae; genus Platycheirus; species Platycheirus albimanus. The sequence continues at coordinate 12,007,607 of OU696697.1, read as the reverse complement.
AACTTGACAATACCAACTCAGCCGGTATTAAAGAAGATGGTGGAGTTTTCCCACCTCTTCATTTACCCCACGCTGCGCTAACGCGATGATTAATATTCTCATCACAAAATGATGATTTGACATTTATCGTATGTCCCAGATATTTAACCTTTCAACAATATGGAATGACTGTTCCATTCGAATAAATGTTTGGAAAACGCGTGTGCGGATTAGAAAACGTGTAGCAAAGGTGTTTAGTTTTTTTTTTTTTTTTTTTTTTTTTTTTTAATTATAAGGTACCTGCTTCCATGCAAAACGTCTACCCTACGTCTAGTAGCTGTTGGCAAGGCTGAAGCACTTTGTGTCCCTTCACTGTACCTTCAATAAAGATCATGCGATCTAAGACGCTTTCATGGTGTTCTGTGATTTGGAGTTCTTCGGTTACTCCAGCTGGACATTTTACTTTTGACAATGCTCCCTCTTTCGTGGATTTTTTTCGTTGACAAATTCTAAAATTTAGGGAAGACATTTCGACAATTTGCCTGAGGTTAGTAGTAGTAGTCTTTTAGTGTGAAGATTATGAGGGGAAAACAAAACTTTTGCTTAAGCTAATTTTCTGATCAAATATCTTTTTTCCCAACTAAAAGAAAGCTAGTTTTGTTTTTCAAAACTCTAAAGTCTGGATTCCAGATCAATATTTGAAATCCTTCTATTCTAGACCCCCCAAATCAAGTTAGCCATTGGATATACGTTTTTATAGTTATTTCATGGAACATGTTTTTTTAGTTTTGAACTTCGTCAGTGGCGGCGCTAGTTATCTACTTTACATCAAATGTCTTGTATTGTAGACAAAAACTACTCCTAACTCACCAATCAAGTGTTTGTGAACTTCGTCTGTAGATGGCGCACCAAACGTTCCTCTTATTGGTAGTACTAGATTATAAATACAATGGGTTAGCTGATTCAATCATCAGATATATATCTCTCACATAAAGCTTGCACTTTGTCGGAATACAAATTAGCCGATGCGTTAATGAAGTGGTAAAGCAAATTTCATGCCAATCCGTTCAGTCGTTGAGACAAAATTTCATAATATTGATAGGATCGGATCGAAATGATGACAGTCCTTGAATTTTAATAGGGGACTCTTTTTGCTAACAGTTTCTTTCTAATTTCGTTGAACTTGTCATCCATATGAAAGTTGGACAGATCTGCCCACAACCTGGCAATAAAAATATGCTTCACTAATTTCAAAAAAATATCTGTTTCTGACTGGAAAGGTTGAGTCAAATACTGATATTGAAGTACCTTTAGACATTATGCGATGGCTTAAGAACAAAATAATGTTTTTATTCCTCAAACGTTAGCAATTCGTTTGTTTATGTAACGTGGCTTATAAGATAATGCGTCATTACCATTTTCATTGCAAGCAACGTGCTAGATGTTACATGAGACGGGAGATTTCATTAGTTACACAAAAAATATTAATGTCAAACTGCATAAGAGTGCTTCATAAAACTTGTATAAAGGTTGCCAGAAACAGTCAACACGTGCCTAACGCCTTCTCTGAAACAATGTATTTCTAAAGTAAAAAAAAAACCAAGAAAATATCGCATGTTTTTATTTCAGTTTTTAAAAACAAAAATACTTTCTTGAGCCGTAACTCGAAAACTAAATCAAGTCATTTTCGTGTGACCTTGTTAAGTCATACCTATAAAACGTGTGTGTTTGTGTGTGTGTGAGGTGAAAAGTAAAATTATAAATTCTTCTATTTCATGTAGGTTTTTTAAAACCGCAATTAAAAATGTAATAATTCATACAAAATCCTTTCTGAGCTTTATTTCATTAAAACAATATATAACATTTGAACACGCAGAATTTGAGATGACATATGCAAATTTCCAACCATTGTCCTGTCCTCACTTCAACACTTGAAAGAATATATAGTTTTCAGGGCATAACTGGACAGGACATGCTTGGGATTCCTCCACCTTGGCCTTTAAATTCGAAAAAAAAGAAATCATTTCCTCATGCTTAGTCACATTTTTAGTAATGAATCGCCAAAATTAAAATGTATGACTGAGCTAAGGCAAAAATAATTACACTTTTAGGACATGCGTTTTATTATTCTTATACAAAAAAAAGTAAGCATGCGTGTTAATTTTAAATTCAAAAATTATTACTTCAATTTTTCTTTCGCTAATTGCTTTAAATTACAAGCTTTTCTATTGTACATAGAGGCTTTGAAAACCATATGCAAATGTATGTTTCGTTTGAAACTGAAAAACTCAATTGCTCAAGGATATTTAAAAAAAAATGTAAAAGAATAACAAAAAAATGAGGTCATATGAGCTTTAAAATTAAAATAAAATTTATGTAAAAAAAGTTAGTCTTTGAAAGTTTCCAAAACAGCCTCAAGGCATTTTGTGTTTGTGCGGATTGAATAAGGAAATTCAAAGTTTTGTGCTGTTTGTTGTTTTATTCAAAAAATGTGTGGAGATATGGAAGGAGGAAAAAGCGTGCTCTTGAGGATGTGATGGTCAGATTGAAATAAATTATTAACAATTTCCCAAACAAATTTTTTTTACTTTTTTTTTGTATATGAATACAAAATGGCAGTGCCGAATTTTACTATCGACCCTTTTCAGTTTTTGTGAAATCGGGTTTGAAGAAAGATGAAGTTCCAACAGCATTTTTGATAAAAAATATTAGAAAAATTATTAGTTTAAAAAACTTAAAAATTTATTATAAATGTTTTTAAAACAAGCATTAATTGTTTTGTATTTCCAATTCTGTCTATGAAATAGACATTGAAATATTTTTTGTTTTACAAAATAATTCTCAACCTCAAACTATTTAAAATGAAAATTTTATTTTCCGATCCTTAATCAAAAAAGATAGATTAATTTTGTATCAAAATAGAATCTGAAAATGGTCTCTCTGACATTACGTTTGTAAAAATTGTTTTTCTCTTTATTTTCTTCCACAAAATAATGAGTAAGGTTTATTGAATTAAAAGTAAAATTTAGCAACGAGTGGAAAGACGAAGCCCAAAAATTAAAAACAAATTCGAATTTGTTTTTCAATTATACAATTTCAATTAAAGTATTTATATTCTCTATCCTTTGGAAAATATACCCAATATTGTTAAATCAGCTTTTATTTGGTTAACGGTTCAATTGACGTGTTATATTATATTAAAAGGATACTCCCCATGATCTAATCTTTGAGAACTAACTAAAAATGGCCCGTTAATAAAAACATAGTTCTTTGTTAGTTTTTTTTAATGCACGATTTGCTTTGGAACATCTTTTAGCAAAATGTTTACATTGAATTGGATTTCCATGAAATATTGTAATTTTGTATTTTATTTATAATTAAAATACTACCAATTACCCCTTGACATTGGCAATAATAAATTGGAATGACTTCTCTTATTTATTCGTGCCTGTTTTTGAACATTTTCCCACAATGAGCCATAAACTAAGTAATTCCTGTTTAAGAACTATTTTAAGATTTACAATATACAACTCACAGGTGATGTGCCAGAGGAACACTAATAAAACTAATATGTCTATCCTTTGGGAGTATTATATAGGGTAGCCTATGTCCTTTTCTGTACTGCTGTTGTATAGCTTTGGCTCGTGAATCACATTTATAATATTAGTAAGGATTATGGCAAATATCAATTAACATAAAATATATAATTTTTGAAAATAAAAAATTTTGTAGTTTTTAGTTCTTTAAAAAAAAAAATATTCGCGTATCAGTTGTGAAATGTGATTGGAGAAAAAAAGATTTTCAGCGTTTGTTAGTAACAATAAACGATTGTTTCTTTCCTCATAACTCATGTCATAAGTAATATCAGCTTCTGGAAACAGCTTCTAAATTTAAATTTTGAAGCAAATTTCACCAGCATGGGATATTCGTATTTTTTGACAACCAATTTTTATGATTTTCCATACATACACTTCCTTACTGTAGAGGCATATTTTTACTATAAAATAGACCGTGGACAGTATTTGGAAGAGAACTTGGCTAAATATTTGGTATTGTTTTCTTAAGTTACTAAAGTAAATTTATATTGATTCAAGTTCTCACTTTATTCTGCAAAAAAAAATGGTATGATTGGCAAAATTGTACCAACAATTTACTTACTTTTTCAAAAAAAAAAAAAATTAACATTTCATAAAATGTAATAACCCATCCTTTTTTAAGATGTGTTTTAGTCTCCATGTTGTGTGTATGTAAACGATTTGTTTAATTTATAAATACCTAGTTAAAATAAAAATTAAAAAATATATGAATAATATAAATATAAACATCAAATTCACCACAGAAATAGAAACAAATAACTCCATCGACTTCTTAGACCTTAACATTTACAAAAATAACAATAGATTAAATTACAAGATATACCTATAGAAAGCCAACAACAAACGACCTCACAACCCATAAAAATTCACACCACCCATATTCACAAAAAAATTGCAGCATATCATGCATTTACTCGTATCAATCGTCTTTTAAACATCCCAATGACGAAAAAACATTATGATGGAGAAATAGATATAATTAAACAAATAGCAATAGCAAATGGATTCAGTGCTAATATAATAGACCAGCTAATAAAAGAGAAGAAAAAGAAATTAAAAAACAATAACAACAACTATAACGATGAAACCTAACCTAAAGAAAATAACAAAATACATATCAATAAACTACACTTACCTATTACCACAAGTTTTACAACATCAATTCCAAAAAATAAATATAAACAACTCATTCAAAACAACTTACTAATAACATCCATAAAATCGTATAGGCTTTTCACACTGGATCAAAAACTCGGTTTTTGTCTAAAACTCCAAAACCTACACCAAAACCACAAGGTTTCAGATAAATTTTTCTCTTTCATAAACTAGTAGTTTTTGATAAAACTCCTCAAAACCTACTAATCGCAAGTATGTGAAAACAAACTGATCTTTTGGCACCATCAACGCGTCGATAAAACAGTGCAGTGTTCTCAGAGTATGGGGTTTTTACCGACTAAAGAGAAAAAGTGAGGTGTATTTTTTTTATTTGAGTGGGATTTTCACTTAATGTCAAGGGATTTTTTGGAAAAAGTACTTTCAAACACTCACATATTCATGAAACGTCAAACAAAACCTAGTTTTTGTTCAGTGTGAATGCTCCAACTAGGTTTCGTAAACTTTTTGAGTTTTTGGTCCAGTGTGAAAACCATATTATCAAACAAATCTACAATTGATAACAAATCTTCATCCGATGTTTATAAAATTAAATGCAACGATTGTGACAACTACTATATAGGACAAACGGGAAGGACGTTTTACGACAGATTTTTGGAACATACGAGACCGAAACAGAACACAAAATCCACATACGCAATGCACTTAATAGACAAGAACCATAATTACACAGACTTCGAGACTAACTTAATACCCTTACATAAATGTCCAAATATTTAGAAGGAAATAGATTAGAAAACGCATCATGTTTTCTACATTTAGTCCAATAACTATTGGGGCTTCCTCTGGAATTCTAACTTGAACTTGAATTATTAGAATGAGCAAAACTTTTTCATAAAAGGCATTTTTTTAATTATAAGCTGATTTTCAATCAAAGAAATTTTGGACTAAACATTGCTTCATTTGGATAGAAAATAAAAATAAATTTATTTTTACAAAAACCAAATATAACTAAAGCTTTAAAAAAGTTTTTATAATGTTCAAACATAGCTTTAAAGAAGAAGTCCAAGATACTTTAACATCAGTACATGTTGTGCAATATTGCCACTAGAATTTATAATATTTAAATCAAAAGATTAAGTATAAATTAGAATATCGAATAAAAAACTGTTTGGATAAAAAAAATGTTCTACCAACGAATAAAAACAACTCAAGATAGTTCCATTTTATTCGTAGACCAATAATTGTTCTCAGCAAAAGGATTAAATTTATGGAAAAAATTCAAGACTTAATCAGAACAATATTTTTAATACCAGTTCATTCTTTTGGTATAGACAGATAAGGTTGTAAGGCTTCTTTTGCGCCATAAATTGGAACAATAAACACATTTATGTATATTTTTTTTTTTTGATACTTTGTCCTTTCTGTTAATAATATCTACGAAAAATCTGCGAATGAATACAAAACCGCAGTTTGGTAATAAAAGCTTTTAAAACAACAAACAAAATGTTCACCCAAACATTTAAAACACAAATATTTAACCAAAGAGAATATTTACCTGCAATTCATTTTATCAATTTGTATTTCACAAATTTATTAACCAATAAAATTTTCTTTGTATATAAACAAAAACATATTATTTATGATTTAATATTTCCCTCTGCGAAGTATGTTTCACATAAAATTCAACCTTGATTGAACTTTAAAAATATGCACTATCCAATGTCAACATCGTTTAAATTTAACCAACAAAATATTCAATTTATAAAAAAAACTCATCACATAGACTGAAAATTGCAAGGCACGAAATTGGTAAAATGTAACCATCGAATTTATGTATGTGTAGTGTATTCCAAAAGTTGACATCAAACTTATGGTTGTGTGTTGTGATTATAGCCAACGACAACATCAACCCAAAACCAACCCCATTTGGTTGTAGATTCTTCTGATAACAATACGCCGCGCCATCGCCATTGATGCTCCCAGTGCATACATAAAAAGTTCAGGGGGCAAGATTTATGAGTATTACTGTTATTTTCCACTCGAAATCGCATGTGTTGAGCAATAATAATGGCTCTAGCAGCAACAGAAAAAAAAGGATAACTAGCTCCATATATAGGTATATATGAATTCAGGATCCCGGATTCAGGTAATACAAAATGTCGTGCAAAATTTTTCACAAGCCCAGATGTATATTTTCACGTAGCTTCTGTTTGATTTATTCCACCCCCAATCTAGCGACAAAATCGTAATAGATGTTTTTTGCTATTTTTAAGGATTCATTACATAGTAGGTGAGTCCTTATTATACACCGACCGTATGGAACGGATATGATATTTTTTAAAGATTATACCATGCACTTGTATGCACGTACATATATGTCACGTAAGTGAGTATATTTTCTCGTGCATGCATGCTGGTGGCAACATGTTGCGTAACATTAAATCCATTCAAAAAGTTCACTCTATCGGCAATGTACAGCTAGAAAAGGATGCAGAAAGTTCATGTGCCATTGATTATATCCTTCCTCCGCCTTCGTATGCATGCATGGAAATTATACCATTTTTTGTGTGTGTTCTTTGATTTGCATTTGCATGCGTAATGACGCATTTGGAGAATAATTAATGGCTGAATTTAATGGGCACTTGAAGTGCTGGGTGGGCAGAATGCTAATACTCTTTTTCCTTAATCGCATATACTGCATTAGAATTATGTCTTTAGTCCTTTTTTCATTATATTTATAGAGACTTTATATTTTTGAGATAATTGTTAGAAAATTGATGATGATGAATAATCTTGGCACAGTAATTAAAAAATGTAGATTCTGGGTAAAGGTAGAGTTTCAGGATATAAATTGCCACCCAGAATATCCATTGGTCAAAAATTTTAATACATTTGCAGACATTTAATTGCATTTCACATCAAAGTCTAATCAATTGGTAGTTGTTTTCTCGAATGCTTTATTCCAAGTATAAGTTTGTTGATGTTTCAATCAATAACATACGCAGTATCAGTTTTAACTGTCTTATCATATCACTAGTTGGCCATTTTTATATGTAAATTTGCTTCGGAAATTTCGGGAAACCATTTTCTCAAAAAGTAGCCATATTCTGGGAAAATATTCGTTCTTAAAATAGAAAAAAAGAAACATAGTTGGGTAAAAATTCCACATTCGTGTTGCACGGCTTCTAAAGATTCTTCGTGCTAAACAGTTTGGCTAACGGGTATATCGATTGGAATTCCCGAACGTTTTGCATTTTCTTCGATAAATTTATTGCCGATAGTAGGAGCATACAGAAATAAGCTTGGGTCTCAAAAGCATCGAACTATTTTTAATACGTCGTTTTTGAATGCTGCTAAGGTCAGTAGTTATTCTTTTTCCGTTGGTTTCCAGCACTCAAAGGAGCTAAAATAAATTAAGGAAAAAAGTATAAATAGCTGAGGGTGCTGGTCATCAAAAAAACAATTAGACTAGATAAGAGATCTTTAATGAAAATAAAGAATAAAGTCGGAGATATCATTCAGCCTTGGGTTACACCAGCTTGAAATTATCCAATACAACATGGCTCGAATGATCAGAACAGAACAAGCATGCATCTTGGATATAAGATCCTGATACCAAATATTTCCGAAAGTTATTGAAATATCGAGCACAACATTCCAATTTCACCGAATTGATGTGAAAATTCATTCCGATTTTTGATTTATTACCAATTTAATAAAAAATGTATTTTCACTTAATTAATGATTAATTTCTGTATTCATGTTGCGAGTCTATTCCAATATTTTATTTATTGAATCGTCAGCTTTATAAACAATTTTCTATTGCATTTATCAGAAATACCATTACATTTTTTACTGTAGGCTTCATTCCAAACTTATGCTGGTTGATTTGAATCAATGTCTTCGTTCTACATTTGAATGTACCCGTTATGATTGAAGACATCACTTTCATAATACCAATTAGGCGATAGACTAGAAATATTAATTAATGAAACCACACACTGAAATCAAACTATAATCAAAACTTCAATTATTTCCTTTTAAATAAAATGTTCACGATTTAAATTCGTGATGTAACATTGAATATGCTCCACATAAACTAATTTAAACTGCCTAGTGTCATTTTCCATTCAAGCGTCTATGTATTTTATATCCTTTAGTATATCTTTAATAGTATTAAATTATCAATGAAATTAATTAACATTTTTGTGCATAATAATATTTTTATTAAAATGAGCCATCACCATCATAAAACAACACAGATGTTTCAATTAATGTTTTTTATTCGATTTGGATTCACTAGACTGTTTTTTATGTCATATGAAACATTTTTGCAATTTTAATGAAAAACAAGGATGTAATCGCATTCCAATCAAATTCATCCACTCTCCATATTTTTCATTTTTTTACTCGGAATCTATCTGAACTATAAAACGCATAGATTCAGCATTGAAATTTATTCACTTTAAAGGGAAATCAACCCTTCATTTTTACTGGGATTAAGTTTAAACTGTGGATGTATGAATAATGAATTCAATATTAGTTTTGAAAAGATTTGGGAGATCATTTTTATACTACAAATAATTTAAAAATATTGAATTTCATAATATGTATGCCTCCACAAAAGGACCTTAGATCAGAAGATTAGCATCACTTTGCTTTGATGTTTTGCAAAAGATTTCATTCTCGAAAATTTCAATCATCCTAATGCAAATTTATTCTAAAATTACTCGTAAAGTCTTCAAAACGATAATGCCACAAAGGATGTAGGAAAAAATCTGCTACTTCAGAATAAATAGAACCCCTTTTCTAACTTCCACAATTTGAGTCTGGTTGTAATTGCATATAAGCAGAACACAATACAGCCTTTTAATTTTAAACTACTGATATGAGACTTGATAAGTTTTGTAGGTGGTGTTTTTTTTTAATTTTCAAAGGCTTTGTTAGTCCCAGACAGTAAAGGAAAAATCTTATCCTTTACATGGTAGCCAAAAAAATGTTCTTTGAAAAATTCCTCAAGCTTCCATTTTTTTTTCTTTATGGCTGTGGCTAATGCATAATGAACATCCTTTTGCAAAATCGTTGTTCTTTCACTTAATGCAATAGAATCTGAAAGGAAAATTCCTCGTTTTGTTGCTCCTTACATCGTGTAGGCTAATTCAAAACAAACAAAAAAATCCGTAGAAATGTAAAACCCATGTAGCTGTAGAAATGCCTTAATTCTTCTCTCTCTCTTTTATACTCCTCTTGTACGAGAAGGTAGTGAAAATTGCAAGCAAAATAAAATAAACCAAAAGTAAAAATGTCTCTGTGCAATTTGCAACTCTATGCGGGGGTATCCTAGATACGGCCTGAATGAATGTAGAAAAAAAAAAAAAAACAGAAAACGATTTCAGACGAAAAATTCACTTGGGTATGTTTTCAACATCAAATTGCTCTTGGGTTTAAAGCAAAGAAGAAAAAAATAAAACAATGTCACAGAATAAAGGATTTTTTTATCACAGACATCAGTGTAATCAAAAAATCTCTCCTGTATAAAACTTGGCAAAGTATAAGGGTGTTGAACCAACGGGTGTGTTTTATTAATTTAAGCTGGATAAAGGAGCATTTGCAGACATTATTTTGAAAGTATAAATGGATTTACTAGACGATTTTGACTTTTTTGTTTTCGAAAATTATTAAAAGACTGACTGGGAATTGCTCGTTTTAAGCTATAAAAGCAGAATGTACAAGTGCTTTAAAAATGTCTTCTAAAGCAATAATATCCTTTTTATGTTCAAACTTTATTAAAACATTTTGAAATCCCTTAAAACAGAAATGTGGTTTTTTTTCAACTTGAAATGATGGGTATCAAACTATACCCTCACAAGTTTTAGAAATTTGGATAAATACTGGAGAACGTATGATATTCTGTGGAGCAAATATATTTTCGGTAGAGATCATGACATCTATAAATCCACAGCTCCTGGTAACAAATGTTATTCCAGGTTGCCTTAATACTTTTAAAACCATTCTAATCTACCAAATTTTTCGGATCGTCTTTTAAGTAGATGGAAAAAAGTTTATTTCACCTATTCCAATAGAAAGCGAGTCTCTTCTTCACTACCTTATTATTGACCATGGGAAAACTTATCAGTCAGCTTAAGAACGAAAGCTTCTCAGAATGTTCAACGCTTTCTTCGTCTAGGAAATAATTATAGAAAGCACATTATGATTGAAAAAACTATATACTCTATGTACTGGATTTGTTGCATCACTTTAAAATGGTTAAATGACATTTACAATCCCGTTTTACGATAAACTTGTATAAAAGCATTTTTAACCATTTTTGAAATGTAAAAAATTTTAAGGTTTCCATGTTAATAGAAACCAGCTCCAATTTTAATTTGACAATTCAGTAGATGAGACCAAATCTATGGACTTTTATTTTAAGTGTTGATCTAAATAGAAATACAAAATTCAGTTTGGTTTTTTAATGAACTTTTGACTATTTCCAGTGGATTAAATAAATTCATTACCAGAATGGTATATTTCATATTATTCATTAATAAAACACAATGCAAAGTATTATTGCGTTATTGTGCTAAGGGTGCTTCGAAGTTTGATCAAATAATTCTGATGCTGCACTAGAAAATACATTCTATTATGATTAAGCATAGCAAACCATTTTTATAAATTTATTCAATTTATAACATTATATTGTAGTGCATAACTAAGTACATTGAATCGTACTAACATCCTTTAATACAATACTGCAAGGAATGATTTATTATTTATTTAATCAATACAGATTCAATTTTGAAAACAATACACCAAAATGTTTAATTAAAATTGTCAAAGAATCGATTTCAAAGTCAATGATATCCCCTATAGTTCCATATAATCAAATGTGAATGTTTTTCGGGTTACATCAAAAGTTCACTTCATGCAAAAAGTTTTGCAATGTAATGAAATGATATATGAATAAAACGAATCATTGATTATTTAAAATATTAATAGTATTTACTTATGTTTTTGTATTCTTTGTCAAACAATCAATGACAAACAAATACAAAAATGGAACGTGGATTTGAAATTCTTACAAAGCGGTTTTTATCATTCCCAATGTTCTTTTAAACGACTCATTCAATTTGAATCAAATTTTTATGTTAAGGTAACTTTGGTTTCGGTAAATTTTCAATAGATTTTCCTCTAACTTTGTTTACTTAAGTGTTAATTTTGTTGGTAATGTTATTTATGCATATAACTAAGAAAATTCTAACTTCTTAAAAATTAAATAGTTATCAATTTGTCTACCGTATTCTCTGAGCAACTGGAAACATATCAATAGCATATCAATTTGTCCAAGTAATCTAACATAATGAAAATTTTCTTCCATTTCCAGATCTTCATATAGTATAAAAGTGTTCGTTTAAGTGCAAGTGCAAAAATAGCTAAAGGTCATATCTTTGATAAAATTGTCTAGAAGGGTTCTACACTCTCACTTCCAAAAAAGCAAAATACTCGTCTCAATTGGCAGCATCATCCACCAATAAAGATGGGCAAGAAAAATTCCAAATTGAAGCAGGATACCATCGATCGGCTTACCACAGATACATACTGTAAGTATTATATTTACAAAATGAAATGTTTATATTTTATTACCTTGTTCATCCTGCCAACAAAATACCGAAAGGCAATCATGTCATACTATTACAACAAATTGCTCCTGAACTCAGAACACCAAACCATCATAATCGTTTGGTAAAATGTTTGCGTCAGTGTGTATATTCATATAGGGTATGAAAAGATAGATACCAACACATTTTCAATTTCTTGGCAAAACTATTTCAGGTACCTACATTCTTATACGAATAAAATATATAAAAATATAAATTGACCAAGCCGAGAGTCAGTTCAGGATATTGTCCATAAAACACCTGCAAAAACGTAATACATTCCTGTGCCTTCACCGACCCGACCGGACAGACCAGACCACCCACACCATTTTCCTTCTCGAATTGCAGGTAAATTTCATCCTTGAACTTTGTGGCTGGTAATTTTAATTTTGTCTCCACATTTTTTATCTTTTGAATGTTTATTTTCGACTTCGACTCGACGACGAGTCCTCTGTGCCGATGCCGACAGACATTCGAATTTATTGATGAAATTTACTTCCTTTTTTTTTTCGTATCCTACCCGTATTTTTCGTCTTTGTCGTCCTTACCGTAACGTGTCGTCGTCGGCGTCAGTCGCTTGGCTTTTGTCAGCAATCGATGATGTTTGGTCGATTTAATACTTTGGGCCTGAAGCAGAGGGTTCAAACTGCTGTCGAAAAACATTCTAAGGAAGAAGAAGAAGAAAAAAGAAAGCCTTGTGGAAATGCCATCACGTCATCGGCTCATTGGTGCTCAAGAGTGGAATTCCTGGTCAATGTTTTTTTTTTTGGTTCGTTTCTCCAATTTTTCCTTTTTTGTTGGAAGCTTGTCGTTTCTTATTTTTTTTTTTTATCGTTTTGTTGATTTTGGCCTAAAGCCATTGACGATGTTATTTGGAAGAAATTGCCCCAGCATCTTCATTTAAGTGTTATTTGCTCCACATTCTACAGTTTCTTCCTTCGTCGGTGTGTAAGTAAGTAATTGCTACGGAAGGACACTAAAAATAAAACCTTTTTTTTTTTTTTTTTTGAGTTTGTGCTCTCTAGACTCGTTGTCATTTTCTTTTCTATAAATTGAATGAATGGAAATATAAATAAAATTTTCATATTGATTTTTTTGGATAGAAAAACAAAATGCTAAATGTTTTCACCGTTTTCTATCCCTATACAATAGATGGGAATATTAGATTTCTTATGGCTTGAGGGTGCGAGGTCGTAAAAAAGGATTGACATCAGAAATATTGTATCCTTTCGGAAGGAAACAAATCGATCCTTTTCTGATGGTTCTATTGTTTTCTTTGTTTATAGCAATTGTTTTTGAGTGACAGTATTTGGATACGAATTGAAAGTGGAAATTCTATTTGATTATCAACCCATTGTGTAAAGTGTAAGGATGAAGATGAAATATATCTTAAATCGTTACCTGAATTCAAATACATACTTCTCTTTTATTGGAAAATGTATTCGTAAGGAGATACATTGTAAGTTCTTCGATAGTTTGTTATACAAATCCATCAAAACTTCTTTCCACACATGTGAAATACTAATCCATTGTTTCGTTTAGTGAATTGAAAATTAAAGAAATCGATCTGTCTTTTCATTGCAAATACTTTTCATCGAATTCAGTCTATTTTTTCACGATTATTTCAAGTGTAAAACAAGAAATCCAATGTGAAAGGATTTAAATTCACGTCATCGTGTATCATGTTTCTACTTTCAAGGAAAATTACTCATTGCGTCATCAGGGACACCAGTTCTGAAATAAGCTTGATTTTAATATCCTGGTTTCGGGTTGCTAAATTTTTTAATCCACCAAGATGAGGGTTTCTTTATTTATTTTCTCAAGAAAAAGATTCTCTTCCGAGATGATGTTGAAGCATTATAGGATATCAATTTTCTTACCGCTTTTTCTGTCTAGTTTTGATACTCCTGGACCTATTGAAGTATCAGTGAAGCATATTTTGTCTTATTCATTTTGTACATTGTCCAACATGGTGAACTAATAATAATCGATTGCAAGATATAACAGTTTAACTATCAACTCATTGCTTTCTATAATTTTGTATACAAAATCGTATCAAAAGAAGTCAAGTCACTCCAGACAATAAGCACTAAATACAAGTACAAAACTCATTGGCAGACATATTTAATTATTGACCACACGCCATTGTTTTATTGCGGGCAAAAGAAACTAACAGTGAGACAACTGTGACAACTGTTTTGAAAATAAAGAGCAGTTTCAGCATGCCAGAATTAGGACCTATACATATGTAGCTTTTGAAGGCACTCCAAATCAAGGGATACAAGTGGGGCAATGTTTGAATGTATACCAACAATGAGACCATAATATTTCAAATATAGTGTCTCACTGTTGGTCATTCTCTCCTAAAACATTTCTGGAGTTCCTGGTTTTTTGAATTTACACCATTTTTTGTGAAGAATAACAATAATCCCATATGTTCCAGATCCTTTGTCCATATGTTGGTGATTGGCTGATGCAAAATCTGCACTAGTGAGCAGACAACTGGAATACGCAATCAAATATTCGGTTCCAAAATACGATTTTAATGTAGTGTGCCATCAGCTTAATGGAACTGAAATTTCCATTAAACTCCAGACACTTGAAATTTAAACCATCTATCCTTACTCATGGTCAATGCAATAACCATTTTTAAAATTCAAATGTAATCTTAAGAAAAATGTCTTCACAAAAACAGCATTGGATTATATAAATGACTCCCATAAATTTCACACATTGCTGAAAGAAATTTACGAAAAGAAAGAAATTTTATTCCCGGATGTGTTATTTTCTTAAAACAAAACCACTGCAGTGCTCATAATTTTTTTTTTATCACCAAATGTCCTGCACTAACTTTTACTAGCACCATACTTCAAGAAAACATTCGAAAGTAATTTTTTTCTAATAAATCTTTTCCTTTTCCTTGGCAGATGTCCAAAATGTGGTTTATTTTTTTGGTATGTGCACTTCTCTTAACCACAAGACAAACAAAAAGTTACTCCTGTGTAACCAGAAAACAAAAATGTTTAGCCACAAAAGGTCAAAAGTTACTTATAGTTACTTTTACTTAAGGACCTTTATGATGTGTAGGTACATATGTATTGGTGTTTGTTTGTCTTGAATTTATTACCTCATTAATCTAATATCTTTAATTAAACTCAAAGCAAAGTTAAATGACGAGATGACAAATCAGTGGAATAGATTAATCATTTCCGTACTATCATTAGACAAAATGGAGTGAGTAATTTGATAAAACAAAAATACGATTGATGAAAATTGCCCAAAGTAATAATAATGGCCGAAACTGGAAATAAATAGGGGAAACAATTTTGCACCAAAAATACCCATCAACCGCCCGCCCCCCAAAAATGTCAAATGGTGAAATTTCAATTCACAGTAATTGTTGCCAAATTGTATGTGTCTGTGTGTAAGTGTATGTTATGTTTTTCCTGTTCGAGAGCGGGTGTGGGTGATTTGGGAACCCCAAAGTAGTAAAGTAGGGATTGTTTGATACTTGACATGTCGCCAGAGGGTAGATTTTCATACTGAACACTTTTTGGACTATTTGCTTTTGGAGTTTAAGGGATTATTGATGGTGACATCGGTAAACTCTGACGATGGCGGTGCGGTGCGGTGGTTGCTTTTGGGTTTTGTTGGGTTCGAACTTTACACTGCAGGCAGTGTAAATCTTTGTTGATTTGGAATACAAATTGGGCATTAGGTATGCAAGCAAATACTTTGGCATTGAATCATTTTCCTATTCGGTTTGTGCTAAAAAAATGTCATCCCAACGGAAACAAGCAAACATACCATAAGGGTTAAGGAAATACACCATTACTTAGTCCCGTCACGTTTAGTGATATAAATTGGCAAAATCATCACGTCGTCATCTGTAAATTCCGCCCTAAAAAAGCGTTTTTGAAAAACATCAATATTCTTACAAACGATGAGACACTGCTTCCTTCCAAATTTTTAATTAAAATGTGTTTCGCATTGGAAGTTAAGTTTTAAAGTGTTAAATCTATTTCATAAAACTTTAAAGTGGCATCTGTCAAAATGTTAATAAGTTTTCTTATCAAAACAACTCCAGTTTACTGGTATGTCCTGGAAATTAGGAGGAATAACTTTTAAATACAATTTACTTTAATTTAAGATTAAGATTAAGATTAAGATTAAGATTAATATTTATTAACAATTAAAAATGTTACATAATAAATTTGACAATAAATTAACAAGCATGGCGTGAAAGCCGTCTGCCGGATTTTAACTGAATTTTATACTTCTAGAGATAAAACAAAATTATTAAAATATATATTAATTAAAAATAAATAACATTAATTATTCTTATTGTATATAAATAAAAACATAATTTTGTACATTGTTTAGCAATATTAAAATTAAGTTTTAAAGAAAGGTAACATAATTTGATTACAAGAAATTAAAATAATAACAAGAAGAAACATAAACCATGATTTGGTATCTGTTATATTACTCTAAGCTTTGAGTTTGGCTAAAACGGAAAAATTTTATCAGATAGATAATAGATTTAATAGATAAATGTGAGGATTTAAGAACTGCAATATCACAGAATAGATTTTTTTTTAAAGATTTAAATCTTCATTTTTTTTATTATTTATGGTTTATAGGGCTTTTAGTTTAGCTAAAACGAAAAAAAGACTTGAACATTATATTCAAAACACATTCAGATATGAGTTTCTGTAATTTAGTGCATGAGAAACATATCGCACTAGCACTTTCCAACCACTCTCACCATTCAAAAGACTAAAACATTCTTCTGGAGACAAGAAACTTTTGTTTAAATGAAGTCTACGTATTTCCTGTAAGATCGGACAAATTGCTAGGAAGTGATATACATCCTCATTTTGATTAAGGTTACAGAGAGAACAGATCGAGTTAATGTCTGGTCTGTGTGGCCTATGATTAAGCTCAAGAGTTTCGGTTCGTACCTTAAATATTAAACTCATGCCTGGGACTGAGATATCTTCTCTGAAGTAATTACTACTCCCCAGATTCAGGGTTAGACAACGGTATGTAGATCTAGAAGTTGAATCCTTGGCTCTATCAAGATGGGTTTTATACATATGTTCATCAGTCACAGAAATACAATCATAAAACATATTTCTCCACTCTTCTCTGTTGTTGGCGTTTAAATTTAATCGAAGGTTATGTGTCACCGCAAGTGCATTCCAGTTTCTGAAAGGGGAATACCCACAACGGAGTGAAATCAGCAATATTTTTTTATGTAAGTTGCTATTAGGCCTATACATCACTTTGGTAATGAAGTCTGCGTTAGCCTTCAAGTTTTTAACATATATTTGTGGTAGACCGGACTCAACGTAGATGGCGTAGTTGGGAGTATTAGACGGTAACCGAAAAATGCGTTTGAAGAAGTATCTTTGAATAGATTCGATTTCTTCTAGCAATTCGTATCCATATACTTCATTCCCATAACAAAAGCAGGTGTTGATTGTTGCTTCAAAAACCTTGAACTTTGATGTCGGGTCCACAAAGTTGTTTGAAAAAATTTTTGACCATATAGTATTTATAGCTGTTTTCGCAACCGCAAGTTTATCTTTGATATGGGCTTTAATACTTAAGTTTTGGGAGATAATGAAACCTAGGTATTTAAATTCGCTAACAACTTCAATATTGGTTCCGTCTAACTTCCAGTTCGGTGCATTTATATCACATCTGTTTTGAGACTTAAAAATCATTATTTTAGATTTAGCAATATTGATTTTGAGGTCCCATGAATCACAGTATTTCTTAAGTTTGTTTATTTGAAACTGCAACGTCACTGGGTTATCGGAGAAGATAACTAGGTCATCAGCATAAAGTAAAAGCTTTACAAATAAATCGCCAAAATAGACACCTCCCGGTAAGTGAGTTTCAATATCATTGATGTACAGTGCGAACATCAACGGGCTTAATACGCATCCTTGTGGGACGCCTGTTTCTGAGCTAAATGATTTTGACTTATTTTTACCATTGCACACCACTGCTGACGTATTCAATAAAAGCTGTTCATAGACCCGGATAAATTTGGTTGATAAACCAATAGCAGCTAACTTATATAAAAGTGATCTTCTATTAATGGTATCAAAGGCAGCTTTGAAGTCTACAAAAAAGGTATATAAAGGCTTTTTTTTGTCGATAAAACGTCTTGCAATACTTGTGAGAGCAAAAATTTGATCAATTGTTGACAAACCAGCTCGAAAACCAGCCTGAAAACAACTAATAATGTTATTGCTCTCAACCCAACCCACAAGTCTAAGGTACATTATTTGAGCAAAAAGTTTCCTAAATGAGCTTAGGACAGAGATGCCCCTGTAATTTTCAGGGAGACTTGGGTCACCTTTTTTAAAGATCGGAGATATACTCGCCTGACGAAAACAGCTTGGAAATGTCTCCTCAATAAGCATTTTGTTTAACAGCCTCAAAACAATTTCAAGAAACTCAGGAGTTGCGTTCTTGTAGAACTCAATTGGAATGCCATCTGACCCCGCAGCCTTATTATTTTTCATTTTGTTAAGCGACGTTAGTAGTTCATACATTGAAAAAGGCGAATCGAGCTCATGTATTGAGATGTTTTGCAAAGCAAAACTAATACAATTTTGATCAGGATCAGGCAGCAACAGATTCTCGAAATATGCAGCCAGATGATCTAAACTTATATTTAGCCCCGACGACCTACTTCGTCCTCCCAAAATCCGTATATTGTTCCAGAATGACTTGGAGTCCTTAGAAACTAAAAGCTTCTTAGCAGCATTTCTTAAGTACGATTCCTTTTTTGACCTGCACAAATCTTTATATATTTTGTTTTGTTCAAGATAGAGTTTCTTGTAAGTTTCGTTATTAAATTGTCTGAAAAGTTTTAAGTATGCAAAGGACTTCTTCCTACATTTCCTACACTCCTCATCATACCATTTCGATTTTGGCAACTGTGGAGTGGGATGAAAAAAGTCAACTGCTGATTGCCTTACTATTTCAAGTACAGAATTTGTAGCAGATTCAATACAGTCTGGTGAACGAACCAAACCCAATTTTTGATTAAGATTTCGCCTATAAACATTTTTTTTTTTTTCAACCCATCTTAATTTTTCACTGTCAACAATTTCTTCAAATTGGTCATCTATACTTTGGGAGAAGTACTCACACGAAACTATAATTGGTAGATGATTGGAGAAATTTACAGGGTGTACTTCAAAATTATTAATTAACTCTATCCAATCACCTTTCACAATGCAAAAATCTATTACAGAGCAACCTTGGGGCGAAATAAACGTATAATTCCCGATTGAATCACCAGTTGAAACACCATTTAAGGTAAAAAAACCAAAATCTTCAAACATTTCTGTTAACAACTTCCCGTTTGCATTCAGACATTCATCTAGTGAGTTTCTTACGTCGGAAAATCTTCCATCATTCAAAAGCGGAGAGTTCTGAAAATTGCTAACACGACCGTTAAGATCACCGATAATCATTAGATTGTCCATATCGTTGTTTAAAAGAAAACTTTGCAGTTCTTCAAAATCTGAACTCCAAGCATTATAATTTAAATAGATAGGGCAAATTTGAAAATGTTTTGAATCACACATTAAGTCGATCAGAATTTTATTACCGTAATTTTTAAAAGTTATGTTTTGAACAGATGTATTATTTTTATAGCCGAACATTATTCCACCGCTAGCTCTCCCAAGCCTATTATTTCTAATAGCTGGGATGCATTTTACGTTGAAATTTTCAAAATATTTAAGGTATTGTAGTTCTTTTCCCTCTTCTAAAAAAGTTTCTAATAAAATAAAAATATCATAGCTTAAAATTAGTTTAAAAAATTCAGGCATAAGTAGTTTATTTTTAAGCCCAGTGATATTATAGCAAATAATTTTAAATTCGAATTTATTTTTTTGGCAGACGGTCACCCTATCCTACAAATTATTAAAATGAGAATAGCTAGGACCAGAACCTTCACACACCATCTGGCCGCCAGGTAGCTCTGCCGCTACTATGGGGATCTGGTTGCTGCTGTCAAAGAAACACATTGCATCTTCTCCATATGTTGTTTTGACAAATGACTCTTCTTCTTTTGTTTTCAATTTTAACCCACGCAATGAGTTGTAATAAAATGCAAACTTGTCAATTTGCAATTTAGCTCCTCTTATGTTTATTTTTACACTCGGGTTTCTTTTTAAAAGCTTGCTCTTGATATCATTAAGTGCCTTCCTTTTATTGCGGTAAAGAAGAGATTGTTCTCTGTGAACAAAGATTCCCGTATTCTTGAGTTTCGGTGCAGCTACAATTATCTTGTTTGCAATCTCAGTGCTTTTGAAATTCAACACCATTGTTGTTTTGTTGTTGGACCGGTTATAAAATTCTTGTGTGTTGTCGAGTGCCAACTCAGTGTTTTCCTCTAAATCAAGAAGGCCTAAACAAGTTTTTTTTGCGAATTCAACTTTGTTTGCCTTATTTTCTGATTGGAAATGCATCACAACAGATTTTTCGTTTGTTTTACTCGAGAGAATTTCAAGTTGTCTTTCCAAAGTTTGACAGTAATCTTCTACGAAGGACAGTCGCTCTGAGAGTTGAACGTTTTGGGACCGCAGCAGCTGTATATCAGTTAATATGGCGGCAACGTCATCTTTTGTTGCAATATTTTTTAGATGCTCATTTAAGCACCCGTCCACAATTGATTTAAGTTCATTAGATTGCAATGTTACTGCTGCCATTTCAATTTTCTTTTCGAACACAGACTTTTTACTTGGAGTGTTTTCCGGAGATATTTCCGATAGTTTCCTCTTAGGTTTAAGAACCATAAAGTAATTACCGTCAGCTCACTTTAGGTTGTAGGTAGGTAGAGAATAATAAAAACGTGAATTTTCCTACCTTTTTTGATAAAATTCAGGATTCTTCAATTCGCTCGTGGAAATATGAGCGTTATTATCACTTTAATACAAAATTAAGGTTTTGTTATTTACTTTTAAATAAATAAATTAATAAAAACTTGGGAACTTGAAACTTATTTGACTTCTTTGTCTTTTCTCTCACTCTTGTGTCCTTTACTTTACTTTAATTTACTAATCAATTCATTAAGGAATTAGTTCTCCATCTTTAAACTTGAAATATATGTACAATGAACATATAAACTTCTTCAAAAGGAGTTCCAAGGAGTCGAAACAATTTCAAAGTTGTTCTTTTAAAATTTCCTTACGTGAATATAACTTACCACCACACCGTCATCGTCATCACGCTTGTAATTAAATTTTACTTCAACCCCAACAATGTTGAACAACTCTCTTCACAAAGTTAAATGCTGGGACAAAGAGGAAAACCGTAAAATTGAAACTTTTGCCGTTTAAAAAGAGTTAGTGGTGGTCCTGGTGGTGGTCGGTCGACCAAAAAATGTTCAATGGAAAATGCATTTTAAATTATTAATTGATCATAAAAGGAAGAAAAGTCCATGCAAAATTCGTATTGTTGTTGTAAAATTAATGCTGTTTAAATTTTCATGAGATTTAAATGTTATCCCGAAAGTTGTTTTAATGATTTTTTTAAAATTTCTCAAAATTTTAAAAGCTATGAGGTAAGTTTTGATTAAGTTAATAAATGTAAGCATGAGTTTGGACTTTATACTTGTGGCATTAAATGATCCATTCGATTTGATAAAAGTTTTGTAAAAGTGGTCGTGAATTTTTTTTTTAAATAAATGTTACTTTTATTTTTTAAGATTCCATGAAATTTTTCAATTCAACAATTTTAAAAGTTTCATTTTTGATTATATGTAGTTTGTGGACAGTGTTCTGTTTAATCAATACGAATTGATGGAGAAATTAGCTTTTAACTATTCTTATAAGGCAATGCTACACATTGAATTGGTTCACCATGATTCTTTTACCCAGAACGCCATTGGCGGCAATTTTGAAAACTAATATTAAAATTGCAATCTTCTTTGCTAGAGGAAGTTATCTAACCTTTCCAACATGGATTTATTTCTGGTAGAAATCATCAGCTCGATGATTGCGTTGCGTTTTCGTAAAAGCTATTGTAAGAGTCAGTCACAGAATTTTAATCAAAAAAATTGACAGGAATTGTTTTTCATTAAAGTTTTTTTTAAAATGGCTTTCATCAGACTCAATAGTTCAGATTAAGTTTGTTTTAATTTTTAATTTGCTTCAAATCATGTGCGTGTATCTTCTGGTGTAACCCAAGGAAGTAGATTTGGGCCACTCCCTTTTAATGTTTGAACAAATGACATGATTGGTGACTCTTTAAATTTCATTCGCCTTTTCCGCACTGATGATCTATTTTTAAATATGACTGGTTGAATATTTGGCTCCGTAGCTAGTTCCATACTATGGCTTACAGAAATTTACAGAAATTCTATTTTCTGTCTTCAAATTTATGTATTGCTATATAGCCTGGAGTCCGTTCTACAAAACTCATTCATAAAGATTTTAAACTAATCAAAAACAAATTACAAGCTTTGTGGTGTAGAAAAATGCCTTCTTGTGGAACTAGATATCACTTTATTTGCATCCAGATCCAGACTGTATCGTATGCAAAGCATACGAATGAAAACAGGAAAGCTCTCTTTGCCTAAAAGAGTATATTTTCTCTCTTAATTTAAATATCAGCAAGCTTATGCAATGTAGAATAAATGTTAGTCTTAGGAAAACTGTGTGCAAGGTCGGTCGAGCTACTGCAAGCTAAAGCAATTTAAATAAATGTTGGGTTTTTAAGTAACCTTTTTCCCAACAATAAAAGATCATCGCATTTTATTTCGATCGGAATATTTTTATTTAGTTCTATGTAGGAACTAGGAAGTATAGCTTCATACTATACACAGACAATTGATTTAGTTTTTATATATCATGTTTTTCACATTAACTTTTAAAATCTAAGGACTTTATTGCAAATAAAATTAAAAAAAAAATTAAACTAGGCTTACAGACGCTATCAATGCCTCAGATTGGGAACAACACTTGAATGACTGTGTTAAAATTGAAACAATTTTGATGCTACATTTAAGACGCCATTTTTTTTTTCTACACCCAACTAATACTTTAAGTGTCCTTAAAATAATGTACAATACTCTTAAAAAGACACATCAAAGCAACCGAACGAATGATGCAATTATAGTTTCAGGATTCGATTTCACCCACTCATGGATCATGGTGTAGTACGTGTGAATGTTGGATGTGTTGAGCTTTATTGGTCCAATCAAATGGAATCGATTCCACTGAACCAATAAATGACAAATTGGGTAAACAAGAAACTCTTAAGAGGTGAGCTGCTATACGCCATATACTATACACCTATCGTGTGTGGTCAAGTCAGCATATAGCATACAGCAGAGAGTTATTAGTTCGTTGAAAGGACACAACTCGTATCGGGGTGCAAGTTGATTGAACTGCTTGCTTACCGATGGATGGATGTTGGACGACCGTATAATGATTGCTTTATTATATTTGCAGTTACTTCGAGTTTGAAGCTCCATAGAGTCTGTAATTTGCTTGTTATTTTCTCAAGTTGTCAAGGAAAACTATTTCGGGACAAACTATAGGTACTTTCACACATCGTCATACATACGATTGCGAAACACATCGAGTTTTCAATTATTTTTGTGGTATGCTAGTTTTCTGGTCAGTCACACTATTAAGGAAGTTATGATATATGAGAGGGTTCTTTGTTGAACTTTTTTTTCAATGTGAATTGACATAAGGTGTAAGTTTATTGGAACTATGATATAAATCCTATATTAAGATGTCTTTGTGTGTGTGTGTGATGAGATTCCATTTCGCACATTCTTTATTGATGAATGCACTCCGCATGTAAGAATGAAAATTGAGTTGAATAATGCAAAGTACTTGCTTGAGGGTTGAAGGATGGAAGTATTTACGATGTGTGGTTGAAATTAAGTTATTCAATTGAAATTGAAAATTGAAAAGGAAAATGCTTCTGGCGGAGTGGAGGTCATAAAAGTATTTTAAGGATCTTACACATTTTATAGTGCCAAGTTGAATAATGGATGTATGAATATTTGGCGCCAACTTTTTTTTGTAAGTGCTTTTTAGAAAATTTCGATGAAGTATTTTTTGTGGCACGTTTGTGGAAACTGTTCTATTATATTTATTTGTATAAAAGCTCAGGTAAATGCTTCCTTTGAGGACACTACTTATGTTTTCAAAAAAAAAAACAATGAGTACGGTTTTTTGATGATACTTATCAAGCCATATGAGATATAAAGCAAACTCCAACGATACGTTACGAGAAAGATATGGGAGATTCCAGTTTTTAATTTGTCTTTTTTTGATATCAATTATTTTGTTTGATCATGGAAAACTTTAATGAAAAAGAGGTGGTAGAAAATTAATTTCGTTGCATTCAAATCAACATTGTTTCACTGAAGCATACAGTCAAGACTACATTTTCGTTTCGCTGTTGTAGTAGTTTTCACAGCTTAAGAAAAGACAGGGCTTTAAGAACGACATCTGAAATCATAGAGGTGCATTCAATAGTTAATCAAACCAATAGATTGAGAAAACTTTAAAAATATCACCGGTCCCATATAAGAAATACTTACTTAGTATTGAAAGGCCCAATTCAAAAAGGATATTTTGATTCCAAAAATCATATTTTATTTTGAAACAAATTCTTTGATTTATTGTATAAGCTTAATTTTAATAGATTTTCCTCCAAAACGTACAACTATCAGCTTTGTTTTAAAGAAAAAGTAAATGCAACTGCCTTAAGCAGAACATCAACAAATTTTTTTTACTATTGAGATCATTGATTAGAAGAAGCGTTTCAAAACAGTTTTGTTATTAAATACGATGATCCTTAAGCGGTATTCAATTTAAGAGAATTTCAAAATCGACAAAACTCCATTCAAACACCAAATTTGCTTCAATAAAACCATGGGAGGAACGAAATATACTGGCTTTATTTTTCAATGAATACAATTTGCAAAAATTCAAATTATTCAAATAACTAGACCGAATTCTATCGAAAACTGCAATCCAACACAAAACTATCCTGTTCAATGTATTGACTTTAGTATAATAAAAAAATGTACTTGTTAAGTGCCACTCTGACTCTCAATTTTTCCAAGAACAGATACTTCAAATAAACTAAAAAAGCTATTCTTACTAGTATAATTTGTTGTTGGGAATAAAAATCGATACATAAACCAACTACATATAAAAACTATAATCGAATATGTAATGAACATCCATGAAGTTGCAACCTAACCAACCAAAAGCCCGTAATAAAGTCTATTCCTTTTGTATTTGACCAACGAACTGCGGGCCGTTTAGCCGTTTGCCGTTGCCATCGCCATTGACATAGCCATGTATAGGTATCGTAAAGTGCAGTGGCACTTTACAAATTGACCAAATCATTTATTCAAAGTGATTGTGTTTGTATGGATTAGTGTGGGAGCTGTCACTGTCAAATCCAGCAGGAGTATTCAATGGAAATTCGTTTCACGTCCTGCCATCCTTGTGCTATCAGTGGTAATGAAGTAGTTGTTATAGTGGACTGTTGTAGTTGTAGTTTCTATACTTATTGATTGTCTTGTCCTTAATAATACATTATTTGCTGTCTATTAGGATGTGGTATTCTAGGAGCTGTTATTAATTGGATGTCAATAAATGGAACTCGCTGTATTTGCTTGACTGTGATAAAAGCTATTCAATTTATTGGATCTTATCTTATACTTGATTGTGACATAAATGTGAAGAAGTAAATAAGGCCAACGGTTCATGTCAAGATGTTGAAATTGCTCATTCATTAATTAATGGTCATTGTAATGTGAGATAGGGAAAGTTAGAAGTAAGAGTTGTGTCCATTGATATATGAAAATCATTCAGCTAAGTTTGAAAGAAGATAGTCGATGGTTCTTTCGAGCAACGATTTAAATTTTGGATGAAAGCTAATGCTGAATTCATGTTTTACTTAACCAAACATAATGCTGTACAAACATTTCCAAAACCCATTTGAAATTCAATTTCGTTAAAAAAACAAAACAAATTCAATCTGAATTTTTCCCTCAAATTTATTTAAAACATGCTGTCTTTTTATTTAAGTACGAACTCCTATCTCATATTTCCACCTGCATTTTATGTATACTTTCAACGTGATAAAATTGGATATAAGAAAATTATATTAACTTTATGTTTTAACCATGAATTTCCATCACTTCACTTTACATAATTCTCAAAGTACTTTTCTGTATTATCTTCTTAAGCAAGCAGAGATTCTTAAATTCATATGAAAAATAATCCATTTAAATAGCTGCAAATACATTAACATGAAAAAAAAGGAAGAAGAAGAAGAAAACAACAAACAGAGTAGATACAAAATCCAACAGATATTTTTTCGTTTTATGACACAGAACCATGGAAAAGGAAAAAAAAAAGTCAAACAGAAAAATAAAATGACTAAAAAGATGTGACAGCATGGTGAAAACCCATAATAAAAACGAAAACAATATTTGGAAATAAAAAGAAACTGTCTTGTTTTTTTGTTCGTCCTTATATTATTTGTTCGGTGATTTTTCTCCATCTTTAACACTTCTCCCTCAACACAAACACCTAACATCTTCATTTCATAGAATATTGCATTAAATTCCCAAAGCCGAGGCTACATAACAGCTTCTCAAGGAACAAGGATTTTTTCCGATGCCATCATTCCAACTTGCCATCACATTGTTTCGCTTGACAGAAGTCTTTCTTGATCTGGCATCTTTGCGCCAAAGTAAAAACGAATGAAAGTCGAGATGTCCTGTTTGTGAAGAATAATAAAAAAAAAAATATAATAGTCATCACCGAGGCATGACAGACCACACTAAGCTGTAGAAATGCGTCATTGAATAGGTAAGAATAAAATAGTCCTGGTCCTGTTTCTGGTTCTAGTCATGGTGGAGCACTTAGCTTAAATTGCATCGATGCGGAAAAAAACTTTGTGATAATAAAGGCAATATTATATCTATGTGAATGGGAATCCTGAATGAAAGGCTATTCAATTCGTTTTAGTTAACAATTTGCTTTGAGATTTTCTTTGGTTGACTTGGTTGATTTCCGACTTCGGTTTTAGGAATTTGTTGGGATGAACGTCCGTTTTTCAGGAATCTTAAGGTTGTAAGGGCTTATTGAGTAAAGAAAGCCCTTCCAAGAATTATTATTAAGTCATTACTTTACAGTTGATCCAAAGTCAAAGAGAGTGAATTTCTTTTGCTTGATAAAACGATGGATGGAAAAAGTTCGTTTTTAAAATAATAACTAGCTAATTATGGCGAACGGTTAGAAAACCTGACTCAGCTAAGACGAAGTAGTATAATTGGTCATAGTTTATTAATTAATGTGAACTTGGAATTTGAATTTTATGCTGATAGATCCGATGAAATATTGTCGATGCAATCTATGAGATAGAATAGGGGAATAGGAATACAGGGGACCCCCAGGAGAATCGAGTTTTTTGAAACTTGTTTTCACACAGTTATGTGTTGGGCTGAAATTGGTAGATAGTAAAGATTTAAATAGATCATTCAAAGGGAGGTTAACTGGATCGAATCTTACTGACAACAATTAATTTCTTTTAACAAAAATGCAAAACATATATCGATCCGACTGGTGCGACTGTTGCGTTAGAAGTTATTCAAGGTCAAAAGGTCAAATAAACGGTTTTTACAATTTTTCTGTTAAACGGTAGGTTTTATCATAAAATATATGAAACAAAGTTGTACACCATGAAATTATGTACAAAAGTTGGTAATATCATTTTTTTGTAAAAATAACAATTTCGGAGATATCGTAATTTTAAAACTTGAAGGAGTCTGTAATGACAACCTCATCATTATTTGTCGTGGGAATCAAGGCCAACCTCAATTCCCTGGCAAATAATATGAAACCCCTAAAACAGCATTCAATTACATCTTGGGAACCATTCCATCTAATGGTTCTCCAGGTGTATCATACACACGAGTTGTTATATGTGCTGAGCTTGCATTTTGCCAGTGCACCAGCTTTGAACCTCCATAATATTATGTTTGATCAATGCCCAGCAGTCAATAAACGAACCTCGGAACAAACGTGTTATTTTCTTACAAACCTTTGATAAACAATAATAATCATTTTACTACAAGTCACGTTCTTCATGATATGCACATATATGCGACATGCATACATTTAGTCCAGTCGACAGGTTGGAAAAAGTGGGTGGAAGGTGGAAAAAGTTCGGAAGCTAATGAAACTATCAGATATTGTTCAAGGATAGTTAATAAATATTTTACGAAGTCTTGGACCTCGAGGGCCCTATGGAAAAAGAGGTGGGGTAGGGGGAAGGGGTAACTGCAAAATTTTCGACCTTGGAACGGTTTTTCCTCAGTAACTTTTTTTCCTTACGTTCTATAGCAAAAGAATATCTATTTTATAGTAGAACGTTAAATTTACAAAAATTGTTGTATGTTTATTTTTACCGAGATATAGCTCTTCGAAAAACAGTCAATTTTTCAGAATTTGCTCCAAAAAATTCCAAAAAATTCAGCTTATTTCTTCTAATAGACGAAAACTATTGCGAGGTTTTTGTATTACGAGATTTCCATATGACATTTTTGAGGAACTATTAAACAGCACAAATCGAAGTATAAAAATCTCGTAATACAGTTGATGACTAGTTTATGGGAATTTTACAAAGTTGGGAAGCTTTGATGCCAGTTTTATTGCAATTGCAGAAATATCTTTATAAGCAGTTGGCTTGGAGAAACCATGAAGGTGCTTCTTCAATATTGAGCTAATGTATGATAAATGTTTCTTTGTCGAAACGATATCGTTGAAAAAAATCTTTATCATTGAATTCGAATGGATTGAACAGCGCATTATGTTTTTTTCTTTATCTGGTTGGTGGCACAATTTCATACAACAAATCTATTACTTCCAGAATCTCCTTCAATTTCAACATACATTGACATTTTGCCAAAATGGTATTTTCAGAATTTATTATTTGTTCCAAGTTATTTTATTTGTATCGACTTACTAATGCCAGACAAAATTTTCTAGTAGTTAAAGATACTTCTATGAATATAGCCCATTATCATTAAGAAATAAAAATCCTATTGGATACTGCAAAGTTTTTTTTTTGTGTGTGTGAGATAATATTTTAAATTAAAAAAGTATTCATCTAAATTTGCTGATTTTGCTCTTTTCATGATTGAATGTTTAAACATTGCATACACTTTTTTTTAAGTATAAACAAGAATTGTGAAATATTCTGAAAATTGTTTCCTGAAACAATTTTTATTTCATAAACATAATTCTACGTGTACAAATTCCGGAATTGCTGAGCTTATGGAGCATTAAAGAAGGATTAAAGATGTGTTCGTTAATAAAGTTAGAACTCATTAAAAAGCTTGTTTTAATAACTGATAATCATAATAAAAAAGCTCAAAACATTAAAAAGCAATGATTACAATGCCACATTCATTAAGATGTATTTTAAAAAAGATTCACTACATTTTTATTTCAATATTCTTCATCGACGGAAGTGATATATACATTTTATAGTTATGTGATCAATTATATAATGATGCTTCAAGTTTTTAATTTTAAATGAATCAATCCTCAAAGATCTTGTTTTTTGCTAGCCCTCTATTCTTAATACTGCTCCCAAAGGTGCTTCCAAAAAACAGTGACATTATTAAGTACAACTGTTGAAAGCATGATATTGAAATATAAATTGAAATTAATCGTACTTTTTGTTACAAAAAATCTCACCCACTCCTTAGATTTAATCAATCGCGTTTAAAAAGAAAGAAAAGATGTCATCTTTAATCCCAAGCCACTCCCCGAATCCCTCACGAATGAAACATGCGAAGGATTTCTTTTAATATCTTTTTGCACATTTGTCACCTTAATTCCCGATCTAGGTTATCGCACAATTCAAATCTTTAAATCTACTTCAGTATTTGCTTATCCACAAAGCACCACTTGAAAAAAAAAAGAAAGTTCATTTTAAGGAGTCCTTAAAATCACAAAAGTTAAACATACATTTTTTTTTTGTATAAAACAAATATACCATATAATACAAACACAAAAAATACCAACGCATACTTTCATGTGGCCGTTTAATGTTAATAAATACCGTAGAGGGGGAACATCTTGATTTTAATCTTCTTTCCTTATTCTTGTTTCTTTGTTCAGCTCCCAAAAGGTTAGGCTTTTATTGCTATACACAAAAAAAAAAAAAAAAATTCCCTCCACCAAAAAATCATCTGTATATTTGATTCGATTTTAACTTTTATTTATTTTTATATCCTTGATCCTTTGGAAAATCCAGTATCCAACCACCCACACCACCACAGAAGAAAGCCAAAATGAGGTTGCTTCAGAAGGAAAGGATGTTTTTCCATAAATTAAAGTTAATCGATTATTGGAGCAGCCTTTACCTTTTTCGGTTGCTGCTCAGAGTTGAGTGCCGGGATCGGGAGGAGTCATCGAGACTAGGCCATGCTATTTTCATATTGTTTAACACTAACCCAGTTCCAGTTTCTTCTTAAAGGTTAATGTACACTAGTTTTGAACTTATGACCCTGACACGTGGATCTTATCCTAACTCACACACAAACATCTTCTTTTTCTGTTTTTGGATATAGCATAAGGATATCAGGAGTTGGATGTAAGGACTTACTAACCCCAACTTGCTACTACACAGCACTGGAAGGTTGATGATGTCTATTTTAATTTGATCCAACTACACCGCATAGTTTTCTATGTATATGTAATTTGTGGTTCTACATTATACAACACACATTCAACCATAAAAGTTTTGTGAATAGTTTCGAAATTAGAAATTTTAGAGGAGGTTTTGGGTTTCATTTAAAATTGGGTGTGACAGGTTGATTGTTTGCATGACAATGATATTAATTTTGTTTTTGATACGAATTGAAACGCGCCGAGGGAATTCCTACACACTCTGTGTCTTCGTTCGTTCTGCCAGGACGACATTATACATAGATGGAAGGAAATATACTGAGTGTCTTTTTTTGAGTACTTGTGTGTGTGTGTAAAGTTGTGCATGCAAAACGGCAATTAATTTTATATAATAAACCCACTTGTTATCTTTATAGTGTGTATTTTTAGGATAAGTTAATAGAAAGTTTACTTTTAATTAAACAATTTTCGGTTGATTGGATGAAATTTTGATTTAGAAGTTCCCTCGGAAAATGTTTGCTGAGGACTCAAGAAGGAATTTTTAAGATGACTGATCATAACTAATGCTTCGTTAGAGAAAATGGTATCGCCTAAGTGGATTTAAGATTTAAGATTTATTGCATTTTTCCTTACTCTTCCAAGATCTTCCGATGATAAGTCCTTGGATTATTTGCAACACTATAAAAGAGATGCTTGTTTTCTAATTGAAAAAGAGGCATTAAAGTTCCTTGCTTTTTTAGTATTTTATATCATTTCTTTTAATATGAAACTTAAAGTATATCTTACCGAACAGGGTTACCAACCTTTACCCATTATATATCAAAATGATTTTTAAGAGTATGGGACTTAGGTTTTCATGTCAAAATAGCGAACATATTTTCCGCTATGGATTTGAAATAGCCTTTTTTGAAAGATTTTTAGTCTTACATCAACAAAACATCCAATGGTGTGCCACAAGGCTCCATGCTGTCTCCTTATCTCTTTATCGTTCTTATCAATGGGTCATTTGTCACACATTTTTTTTTTACGATTTTCGTATATTCGTTTCCAGATCTCCAAACCTGATTTTCGTATGTGGAACTTCAACGTAAAAGTTTGATTAGTTAGGGAACTATCAACGGTGTGGAATAAAATGCTTCAAAAACTATTCCACTATCCAAAAGCGGCATTTGATTCGAAGAAATCAAATCTGAAAACTTTTAACGGGTGTTTTTTTTAGACATGGATTTCAAGAAGAAATACAACGGATATAATTGAATGTAATGGCCAAGAATTTATCTTTATTATAAAGATAAAGGTTTGCTATTATGTTTTAAAAATGATTTCGGGCAAGTGGCCGCCACGGCTGGCTCGAATAAATTGCTGGGCGATTATGTCGACCGAATATTGGACGCAGCGCGAGATGCGTCGCGCAAACCGGTAGTAAATTTGCACGATCTGCAAACGTTGTTCAGGAGTAAGTCCAGTCTATTCATTATGAAATGGCAAACAAAACTGAGCATAAATAAAGTGACAGCTGTCAAAAAGACCAACTACGAAAAAAGTATTGCCAGATTTAAAACCACACGACTACAAAAAACACTTTTTATTACGAGTCACCTTTTGTGGAACGAACCCGATATTCGACGTCGCTAAAAAAGGCCCTAAAGTTGAACATCGTCTTAATATTTGTTGTCTTCCCTTTATAATTGTGATTTTTATAAACAGTGCCTCAGCAAAACAGCCAGAAGCATATTTCTCCCCTTAACCAATGTCCCCTTAGTATTAGTTCGACTCAAAAGTCCCATCAGTTTAATCTTGAGCCAAGTTTTGGACGCTCAATTAAGCATAAGGACTCCTTGTTTAGCCGTACGGCACGAATGTGGAATGCTCATTTTTCACGCCCATCACAATTTACAGACATTCAAAACCAATGTACACTGGCATTTTTTTATCGGTCGTTAAACCTTACCAGTGCTGAAATGATTACAGAAGTGATTTTTCTTGGAATGAGAACTTTTGTCCCTCACAGAACAAAATGTATCAAACCAAAAGAAAAGTCTTGGTTTACCGAAGAGTGTAAAGAAGCTATCAGGTTGAAAGAAGTAAGCTTCCGATCCTACAAAGCCAACCCAACTGAGGAAAATCGGAAGAAACACAAACAAGTTAGGAACTCGTGCAACTCCGTTATACACAAAACGAAATTTTTACATGACCAGAAGTTACGGCAAAAAATTCTGCAATGTCCCAAAGGCAGTAAAAACTTCTGGTCATTTGTAAAAAATGTCAAGAACTCAACGTCATCATCAGTTCCAACGCTCATCGTCGACGATAAACCTATTGTCAGCTCTTCAGAGAAGGCAAATATGCTCGCAGCTCATTTTGCTGCAAGTTCTACGTTGCCTGCAAGCAACAATGCCCCTCCTGTACTTGAGAACGTTAATTCTTCTATGGGACAGATATTTTTCCGCACTCGTACAGTAGCAAGAGTACTTCAAGATCTTGATATACACAAATCCGCTGGCCCAGATGGTATACCCCCTATTCTTCTGAAAAAGTGTTCTTCATCTCTGGCAAAACCACTGCGTAAGCTTTTCCATCGCTCCTATCGTTCAGGAATCTTTCCTAGTAGATGGAAAACAGCATTTGTCCAGCCCGTCCCAAAAAAGGTGATTCCTCCTCCCCCTCCTCCTACCGACCAATTGCACTTACGTCCCTTCTTTCCAAGGTCATGGAAACGCTGATAAATCGTCAGCTCAAGAAATATCTCGAAGATCGGGAGCTTTTAAATGACCGGCAATACGGCTTTCGCAGCAATCGTTCCACTGGTGATCTGATGGCATATCTCACCGAACAGTGGAACAAATCTGTGCATCGCTTTGGCGAAAGCAAGATTATTGCGCTTGATATTTCAAAGGCATTTGATAGAGTTTGGCATGAAGCTCTTTTATCGAAAATGCGTGCATTTGGTATCGATGATACTCTTATTCGTTGGATTAGAAGCTATCTTCTGGACCGTTCAATACAAGTTGTATTAGACGGTTTCAAGTCTGATCTCCACAAAATAAATGCTGGTGTGCCCCAGGGCTCCGTTCTGTCTCCGACTCTCTTTCTCATTTTTATTAATGATCTCTTGTCTGTGACTTCTAATCCATTAAATTGTTTTTCTGACGACTCAACCCTCAGCTTTTCATATACGTTTGATAATTCACGGCCTTCGCCTTCGGACGTGTTATTACAACGACACCGTATGATAAGCTCATTAAACTCCGATTTAAACAGCATTGTGAATTGGGGTACTAGAAATCGTGTGGAGTTTAATGCGTCGAAAACTCAATGCTGTCTTTTGTCGTTGAAGCTAAACATACCCCCTATGCCATTATCCATGAATGGTACTTGTATTGAGGGGGCCGAAAAGCTATCAGTACTCGGTATGTGTATCAGTGACAATCTTCGTTGGAATGATCATATACTTGAGATTGCCAAGAATGCTGCAAGATGCTCAGGCTTTCTTAATAGATGCAAGAAGTTTTTCACCCCTTCTGATCTGGCTACAATTTACAAAGCGTTTATACGCCCTAAACTCGAGTATAACTCCCATCTCTGGGCAGGTGCTTCTCAAACTTTTCTTCACCTGCTCGACAGAGTTCAGAAAAAAGCGTTAAAATTGATAGGAGAGAGAAGCATTATGGAAACATTTCCGTCACTTGAACATCGTCGAAATGTCTCATGTCTTTCCTTATTTTACAGATTCTTTTACAAAAAATGCTCACTCGAGGTAGCCAGTTGCGTTCCACCCCTTAAACATTTCCCCCGTAATACTCGTCTTGCTAGGAACGCTCATCAGTTTACACTTGAGCCCAATTTCGGACGTACCGTGAAATATAGAGATTCTTTCTTTAGCCGTACAACACGAATGTGGAATGGATTGCCTGGCACAATTTTTCCTTGCCATTTTGATCTTCAAACATTCAAGATCAATGTTCATCGACACCTCCTTTCCCTCCCTTCCTAACTTCCTATCGCTCGCGCTGTGACTTATCATTAAAAGGGCTATAACAAACCCCTTGAGCGCGTGTGTATTATAAAAAAAAAAAAAAAAAAAAAAAAAATCGAGTTCTGTTAATTCATGATAAGGGTATTTATAACCTCTTGAGAGCACGCCTTAAGAAATCACGGAATTAAGCTTAGAAATGTATGCTTGCTTGTGTAAAAAAACTGCTCCTCGCATATTGTTCAAATTAATATAAATCATCTCCGCTCACTTAAATTCATTACTTATGGTAATTGCTTGATGTCATTAAAATTATCCAATTACTATTGTAAATTTTATTCCTTAATGAGCCTCACATCCAAAGCCCCTTTACTCTACTCTGTACCTAATGGCCCCTTCACACTTCATAAATCGTCTCAGGCCTCACATAAATTCACCCACCACCCCGTCAGCCATGACTATTAAATTCTTCTTATGCAAATAAGGCAATGTGTTTAACCACTGAACGCACTTTAAAATTTTAATCGATTTAATAAAAAAAAAGGAAGATGAATAGATAAGCAAAAAATGTATCTTCCAGGCAGGATATATGCCAAAATAATATACAAAAAATATCCCATAAAGCTTCTGAGCTGAGAAGCAGATTCCCCAAAGCAATTATTTATGTAATACCCATTCCAAAGACCATTTTAAACCCGCTATGGGAATGAAAAATTACTTCCGGTTTAAGGATATACAAAGGATAGAACGTATAAGTTATGCCTTCGCTAACACAAGAGGAGTGTCAAACTGGAGAATACAGAATTGGATAATTTAAAAAATATTTCATTATGATTTATAACAATTTCTAAACTGAAATTACTTATTCAAAACTGTCCCTGCTGCAATCATGAAGCGATAAAATTTTTAAGGACATGGGTATGGGCATATGCCGGCTGAACCATTCAAACAAATTTTACCCGTCCTTTATTGATAAAGAAAAAATGAAAGAGAGAAAGAAAAGAGAGGGAAGTAAAAGCTTATTTTAGCACAAGCAGACACAAGGGTCCCTTTTAAGGATCATAAATTTACAAAACCCGCTGCTGTGCCCAAAAAATAAAGGACTTGAACTTGAAAATTAATATAACTTCACATCGAAACGAGCTGTACAGCATAACAAATGAAAACCTAAAGTAAAAAGGATATACCCTAAGCTCATCAAATAAGGGTAAAGTTGAAGTGATCAAAATTAAAAAGGATAAAGGTGGTGGATAAAGGATATCCAAGTCCAACCGTCATCGCCAAGGACTACCTCTATATATAAGTGGAGTATGTGCATGTGTGTTTGTGTGTTATCACATTGAATGGAAAACTTTATTTTATTTAATAAACAAGATTATTTCAAGGACAAACCATATCAAATAACGGTACACTTATAAGTATCCTTTAATGGGAATTCGCCCGATGTTATTAAGTTGGGTAAAAGGTACCGCAAATCAGGGGTTTTTATTGCCACAAATTCACAATCTCATACTTCACTAAACTTATGGAAGTTCATGGAACGTTTCATGAATTCAAATAAATTTTAGCTAGAAATAGATATTTTTGTGTCTGTGTGTGTGTGTGCAGTAGCAGTACTAAACTTTAACCAAACTGAATGAAGCATTAATAAGAGGAGTTTATGGTGTGGGTGCGGTATGGTGTGGTGTGGTGCGTTGCGTCGGTTGTCGGTTTTTGGAATTCGACTGGTATGTCTGTTGCTGCTCCTATATCCTTGCTGGTGCTGTTAAATGTCGGTCTTCGTCAGAGATTTAGTTGTGCGGCATAAGTTGCTCAAATTTACCACACAAAGTGCTATAGTTGAATGTATTCTACGCACGTATCCATAAATTCTTCAAACAAAAATGAGATTCTTCATCTGACATATAAACTCTGTTAAAGCAAAAGCAAAAAAAAAAAAAAAAGGAAGAACGATAAAGTTTATTTCTGCAACTAGCCCCCTTCCCCCCCCCTTAAATTTCCATCGCAAACCATATCCCTCTATTAGGTGGATTAACATTGATTGCCAATGCCATATATTGGAGGAGTCAAGAAGGAGGCAAAATCAAACAGCCATCAGGAAAGCTTCTAATTTTTTAATGACGTCTTTAGTTTGAGTGAAATATGCCTTGAAGGTAAGACTTTCA
The DNA here is from genome assembly GCA_916050605.2 of Platycheirus albimanus. NCBI lineage: Eukaryota > Metazoa > Arthropoda > Insecta > Diptera > Syrphidae > Platycheirus > Platycheirus albimanus. Next base: position 11,970,398 of record OU696697.1, on the reverse strand, counting down.
AGTGGGATCCCCTTCCCCATGCTGTGCAAGGAAGAGGCCAATTTCAATGGTTTTTTTTGTATTTTTTTTTTTGCTATCGTTACCCCATAAAAATGAAATCGAAAAAGATATTTATTCAGGAAAAAACCAATTCAAATCCACAATCCGCATCCCCGACCCCATCTCCATCACCAAGCCAAGTTCATTCCACTTAAATATTTATCGAAGGTAAAATTGTGGAAGTTCGTATTCAGCTCACGCGGAGCGGGATGAAACAGAGAACCTCTCCTTTCGACAAAAATACCTTTGATTTGACGTAAGTGATTCTATTTGATTTTGATTGTGTGATCCGGCTCGAAGGACCAATTTTTTTTTTATTTTTTTTTTGCTTCGCTCTCCATCCCCATGATATATTTTTGTATTGTATTCAATATTGAATTAAACAAGGTGAGGATAAAAGTGAAAACATCTCTGATGAATGGTTTTGTTGGCTTTTTGGACTTATTTGGTGGGGAAGTTGTTTTTATTATGACAAAAGATTAGGAACAGGTATTTTTTTTTGTGTACCTAACCGAAACACAAAAAAAAAGATCCTGGGAGTGGTATTAGCCACAAATCAGGTATGTATCATTTTACATGGGCTATTCTCATGAAATAGGCCTCAAGAATTCGCAAATGGGAATGGAATGTTCTCGTATGTGTTTTTATACTTCGTCCTTCCATTTTTTTTTTTGAGATATTCTTGTGGAAATATTTGGAATTCCCCTGCAACATTCATGAGAAAAGATTTACGATTATACCGCAAAGGAAATTGGAATAAATTTTCATAGAAAAATATATGTACCCCACATTTATATGTAAAAATAAAAGGAGTTTGGGAGTTTGTTTTCGTCTTATGACGTTTATTGGGGTTTATGTATGTGGGCTAAGGATATGTGGTTGGTTTATTGATTTCTTTGCTACAAAAGAGACACAAATATTGCGGCAAAAATTGTGGGGACAGTTTTTGAAAGTGTGTTTCTTTTTTTAATAATAGATGAAGATAACCTTTATAAGGTGACAGTTTCGAATTTTTTTTTTTCTAAGACATACAGAAGTCGTAAGGCTTAGCATAATTTTGTAGTTTATTATTTAGGAAGGAAAGATATTGGAAATAGATATACCTTTGTTTTTGAATGTGATTTATAACCTCGCAGACCAATTTCAAATCATCTAAGCTTTGAAAATATAGAAGATATAATGATGTTTAGTCAGTTTTTAAGTTATGTTTCTTTAAGTTAAAGTTAATTCTTATTGCAACTTGTTCTTTTCTAATTTTCCATATAAGTGCTCTTTATATATCTCTACGAATACATTCAGACATTTTGATAAGCTTTTCCTAGATCCTTTTTTAATAGTCTGAATTTGATGTATTCGCCCTCTTCACAAAATTTTGTACTTAAAGGTCCTAGGTAAATTTTCTTTTTGTATTGATCAAATATTTTTTGCTTTAATTTCTTAGAAACTTTACAATTAATTTGTGAAAATGACCCTTCAAAATCATTGTGCAGAATTAAAATTTCTGCTTAATTGTTGGCAGTGCTTGGCTGATGCATTTTCTTAAAACATTCTACTTTTTTTGAATTTCTTATCACATTTTGGTTACTTCGAAGTTGTGTGTGTGTTTTTTTTAGTAAATAAATTTGTATTGCAAAGTCAGCCATCTTTTTCTATGAAAGCGAACATTTTTGATTACATTTATGAGTGTTAAGGATTAAATAAAAGTCTTGCACTTTCCAAAATAATGACAAAAAAAGAATTTTTTCGGGTGTTGTCCTTAAAAAAAAAAAAAAAAACAGCAAACTGTACATACTGTTTCTGCATCACTTTCACTTTGATGTTGTTTTTTTCAGTGTTTTGACAGCTGTGTTAAGGCAATTGTAGAACGAAGGATAAAGAAGTTAGGTCCTGCCCTTTCGTGACTTTTGGGTTAATATTTTCAAGGGCATCATTTTTAATCACAGCACAAAATTTTAAGTTTCAAAAATTTGGACTTATTTCGTTTTCGTAAACGCAATAATGAAAATTTGACGTTATTCCGATTTTCAAAATGAAATTGTATACATAAATCAAAACAAAAACAGATATAAAATATCATTGTTCATTCAGGTCTTTCCTTATTTTCTTAAAGCTCGAAAAATTCGCGGTTATAAGTGTTATCATTTAAAAATGAAATAATTTGTAATAATTTAGTGTTTCGTTAATAAAATCAATATATTTGTCTTATTGTTTTATTACGATAACAATTTTTACAAATTATATTCATTTATAAATAGCAACAACCCACCCATCAAATCCCCCCACCGCACCGCCGCCATACATCCAGCCCACCTACAACCACCAATCAACCACTTTTTATTTTTGTGGATCCAAACCCAATTTCCCCACCAGTACCCAAGTAACAATTTAGCTTGTATAAGGGCCAATTTTTTGAATTTGGCAAGTAATAGCTTGTATACGGTTCGTATGAGGCAAACTTTTGCAAGCCACACATTTCAAACGCTGACAATTAAAAAAATAGCTGGTATAAGCCTTTTAGAATTTAATTTGAAAAGTTCTATACAAATCTTGCTGATAAAGGTACAGAATGGCCTGTATAAGGCCTTCTGAAGTTGTTAACCGAAAATTTAAAAACTAAAAGCTGCTATAAGGCTCTCCACGACAAGTCAATGCAAACAACTTGTGTAAGGCTGGTCATTAAAGGCCTTGCACAAAATAAATTAATTTGCTATTATTATAGGTATATAGTCTAAGTTCTTAAAAATATAATCAGTTATATGTAAATGAATAGAGAAAGGTATGTATGTACTGATTACTGGAAAACAGAGAAGATTTCAAATTAATTCCAAACTCCATCCAAAAGGCTAAACAACCACCCAAAATGCTGCAGTCACACTTTGAAAAATTTTATCGAGCGTCATGCCATTTTTCGTGACGATTACGATCGATTTTACTGCCTAGGTGCGCCAATAGATGTTTCACATCAAAAATCTCACAATTCTTATACTAATTTTTGTGGCGATTATTAATGTCGAGCGTTTATTACATTAATTATTGTGGTGATTGTTAATGTTTTCGGTGTTAAAATTGCGCGATTTTTAAACTGATTGTTTTATTAGGTTATTTAAAAATCGCGCGATTTTTACATTAATATGGGATAGTTGCGAATTATTTCGTAACGAAAACACTCGATATATTATTTTATTTAAATTCGTTATTCCTCTAATTTCTTCCTGGGTTAAAGTAAAACAAATTATAATAAACTCTGTGAACTTTTGTATCGCGAGTGCGATTTTGTTGCTGGATTCACTACTTGCACATCATCGTTTTGAAATTTTCTTTTAGGTTTTTTTTTTTGTTCAAAGATTTTTTCTTTGAGATTTTGTCTTTACCTGAGTTTCTCCTGGGAATTTTTTTCTGGGATTATGCCATTTGGCAAAGCAGTCTTCCATCACTGTTTTATTGTCTGAAAAAGGTCTTTTGTGTTTGGTCAAATGCGTGATTTTCGGTCTCTTTTAGAATTGATTTCTTTTAAGTTCATGAGAAATATAAAGAAATATAAAAAATTACTTAATTTTTATCTTAACGAGTACATCAGCAGCTTGTTTGAAAGTGAAGAATTCACAAATTTCAAAACATCTTTTGAACTAGAAATCATAGGATAACGTCACTGTTACAACTGGATAACACGTTCATTGTAGAGGAAGTTACATTAGCATTTTACCATTTGTTGCAATATTGATAGTAAAAATTGTAAAGTTTGTTTTCTTTAAAATTAACATCAACATGAATTTTCGGCCAAAAATATATGTATAAGCTAAAAAACCTGTATACTACATTAATTTGTAATAGTATTTTTTTTTAGCTTTTCCTCTAGTTTTCATTTTATTTTAAAATGTTAACTCAATTTCAGCAGTTTTATTTTCCAAAATGACCCAAAACAATTTTCATATATATGGGATTTAAAAATTAGCCTCATTCAAATCCAAGCAGTTCTATATAGTTTTTAGTATGGTTTCAATTATTCCAAATGTTTACTCTCTCTTATATTGCTTTCTAAATTAAATTTTAAATCCGTCCAAAATACTTATTTCAACACTCATTTCAAAACAAACAAAATCCCATCATGCTGTTACATTTTGATGCTCCAATGTCCATCATGTAACTGTGTTAGACGATAATCTCTCTGATGGAACATTTCATTTGCTCATTTAAGACTCTTATCCTCTCTGCATCTTTATCCTTATGGTAGTTTGGGTTTAATAGCGTACATTTGTCTTTAAGGATAGATCCCAGTTGATTTGACTTGATTTCATCAGATTTGCAAATAAAAAAAAAATCTTCGTCGTCGTCCCACACAACTACTATACTTTCACTGCGCCAAGGATATTACAGAAACACATTGTGTTAACAATAACTTTATCCATAAATTAAAACTCTCATCCTTGCGGGGATTTATAGTTACGACCGGTTTGCATGTTGGGCTTTAGACAGTTTTTTTTTCTCTCTCTGTATTCTTGTGCTGTCTATCTCAGTGAGATTCGTGGATTTGTGTAGGACTTCTGTATTTCAAAATGCACGTCACTTTCAAGGGTGTTGAATCTAGCACTGAAGTTGGACATTTTTATTATTACTTTTCTTTTGGATGCGAAGGAATAAGCTCAAGGAGAACAAAATAAATGCTTATTCTGTCAGTTTTTTTTTTTTTTTGAGATTTAATTTAAAAGTAAAAATATAAATTAAATTAAATGAAATGCATTTCAACGGAGGTAATGGTGGAATCTTGAAATAGAATGTGGATCCAAACTAATTTGAATAAAAATAATTAAAATAAATTTGTTATTTCAAAAACATAAAAAAATACCCGACGAAATTCTGACAGCTATTAGATTTCACTGGTTGAAGCTTCAAGAAGGAAAGCTGTTGGAAAAAGAAAAGAGATACTTTGATGCTTCACTGGACAAAACTAGAAGACTGAACTACCAAAACTTGATAGTAGCACTTTAAATTTGTTGATTTCAGTCTTCTTACATATTTTGTATTAACAAAAGTTATTTGAAACTGGAAATCCATTAGACTGCTTGATTTTTTGGTTAGTTTGGAATAAACCGACTTCAAAGAAGGGCCTTTATGATACTGCAAATATTGTGGTGTTATCCTTTTAAGACATACAAACTTGGAACCGCTAGAATATTCTTTAAGGTTCAGTAGTGCCGATACTACCGATTTTTCCTACAGGAAGCATGTTGACACAATGACCAGTATAGTGTCAGTGTTTTTGCTTAAATGGATAGCAAGAAGATATTCCAGGGTTTTTAGATGGTTCTAACATCTGTGGCAATTTAACCAGCTTTTAGAATGAACACAACTTTGACTTCTCTTCATGACTTGAGAAATGTGGATCATTGTGGAATTGCGGATTATTACACCACTGGAAAGATAATATCCGAAGATGTTCAGTTTGCTTGATTTACTTTCCCTAAATTTATTATTTGTAGATGGAAATTATAATGTGCACTTCCTTCTTAAGATAGTATTCCAAAATGGTATCATTTATACATGAACAAAAGGTCGAAAGCCAAGGAAATTGTACCGAAAGGTGATTTCTGCACGATTTAATATAAGGCGATATGCGAAAAAAGATATAAGTATCAATTTTAGAAAAAACAAGTTCTGGTTGCTCATCACATCAAATATGTATTGCTTTAATATTTACATTTAATATCCTATTTTCTATGTTATCTGTATCTATACTCTCACTGCTCATGCAAAGTTTGAGATATTAAACGTACCATTTTTTATTGAATTTATCCTCAAAATCAATAGCACATGCTTCTTTGATGAATGGCTTATTGGGGCACATGTCAAATATAAATCATGATGGCAACGTCTTTATTACCTTAATTTCCTGATAACTCGCAATGTGATATATCCTTGATGTATCCTTTTTCATTTCCGATGATTGAAAATTAATCGATTTCCAGAACAAAAATATAAAACATCCAATCTTTTTGGATACGATATTGAATATTCATTTAAAAACATTTCAGATGTTCCCACGCGTGGTTAATTATTATTTTGCAATATCCCAAAAACGATATTGCATTGCCATGCCGTATGCCACCGTACCGCGCCATTCCTGCCAATTATTTGTTTTGTAAGGTAGTATTTTGGTGAAATTGAATAAAATTATTTCCATATCGATGATGGTACGGTATATGCGGATACAATTCTGTCTGGTAATAAAAGGCTATTCTATCATCATCATCGTCCTGATACAACAGAACAAATATGCGTTGCGTATATCTACAAGATAATTGTATTCATTCAATGATTTCAAGTGCATAATTATTTCATAAACGTGGAGAGATGGAGAAATTAATTTTAATATTGCTGAGCGATGTGTTCTGTGCTGTGTTGGTGCTGCGATTTAATTGCTTTAATTCACGGAAGTGCGTGTTCGGTAAATTTTTTGTGTACATTGAAGGATAAAATTATGTAAATTCAGTTGCTGTGTGATGGTGTGCTTGAACATAATGATTAAACCCTGACTGATGTTGATGTTAACGATGATGATGGTGCGGGATAGTAGGAAAGATAAAGAAATATAAATTTGACATACACGCAACAGCGCACCCTTAATTTTTTTTTTACATTTAAGCAGTATTTACAACTTTCCGGGTTGATAAACTTTTAATTAGTTGAATTGTAAGGACAAATACACATATATGTACATGAGAAAGTCATACTAAAATTAAAACTGTTTGAAACTCTGTACATTAAGAGAACTAATATGAGTAACTTTATTCAGGAAACGCATAACCAAAGTTTTTTTCATATATATGCCCTTTCCATTTCGTAGATATCCTTACAGGATTTTTGACCAATATAGAAAAAATCGATGCAATGGTGTTGTCTGGCTTGAAATTCATTCAATCGTTCAATAAAATTGAAGATCGAGTTAAAGCTGTAACGTTTTTTAGATTAAACCAAAAATGCACCACAATAATGGACGGATAAAATAAAAGAGCTACTCGGATTAACCCAACCATTTAATTGGTAAAACTAAAATTTCAGCTCATATCCTTTTTAATACGAAAAAAATTCTTTAAACTATGAAAGAGTCAAATTTTTGATAATTTCGGGTTAGTTTATGTTTCGATAGTGTGATAGTAATTTTTTATGAACATTAATTTAGTTTGAAAAATATTCAAAAAAACCTTTTCAGTGCATCTTACTATCAAAAACGGCTAGATTGAAATTCTACTTAATTTTAAGTCATAATATGTAACTGAAATTTTATTAAGTCCATCCCCATCCAATACATTTCTGAAGCAAAGTTTCATTTAATCCATACTTTCTACACCAAACGAATTTGTAAGGACTGTTGACCTGATATCTGGATTATCCATTAAATTCCAGGTATTGACGAAATGAAGATACAGCTCCAAAAAACCAACTGTCAGATTTCTTTCATTCCATTAAAGTTCCCTGAATGGTCCAATAAAATCATTCAGTTCAATAGTGTAATAAAACGCCCCTCTACAGCCGCATTATATAAATGCAAAATAAGCAATACCGTCCGACCACCGCATATTAATTGTGGATTTTACTCCTCCTCCCCGACCGTATATATTGGATATTGGTATATGGCAATTCTCACCGTTGAATAATTCCATTGCACACTATGCACACAAGCAAAGAGGATATATACATAGAGTCCAATCTTGTGCCTTGTTCTGATTTTGCCTACAAGGTACAGCTGTCATATTGTTCTTTTTCTTAAACATGTGTGTGTGCTACAACTGTCATATTGTTCTTTTTGTTAAACATGTGTGCGTTCACACCTTACTACTTACCTCATCGTTTCTTGTTGTTGTTTCACACGGACAATGAATTCATTAGGAAAGAGACCACGAAAATTTTAGCAGAGGAGGATGGAACGTAGGAAAGATTGGACTCTATGTATATATCCTCTTTGACACAAGCCACCATCAACACAGCAAAGAGCATTTCGCTCCTCACCAACCGTAGCATATTATTATTATGCCCATACCAGTCAAACCAGTTTTACACCATAGTCAAGTAACACAAACAACAACCAATTTCAGAAACAATTACTTGCGATTGCATTTAATGGAATTTCCCATACATTTTCCTTGTTTGTTTTGTAATTACCACTATCTTGCATCCAAAATATGCATAAGACAGCCAGTTTGATTCAGTGTAAATCAAGTCGCTTACCGCCCGTGACCGTGTACAGTGCCGAACCCAATATTTTGATAAGCTTAGAACGCAGAGTTGACGTGGGCTTCCAGGTTTTAAAATTAGTGTCCTCTGCTATCTTAGCCGGGAATTTAGTGTCCGCTGCTATCTCAGCCGAGAATTTAGTAGACCCTGCTTTCATAGGGTCAACATTGATTAAGATTATGAAATATAGCGAAGTATGGAACACATCTTTTAAAAATTTCTTTTTAAAGTAATTCAATAGAATCAAAAAACTTAAGTATAAGTCAAGACACTATACTTGTTGAAGGTCAACGTAATGGCTCTTCAAAATCAGTTTGTCACAGATACAATATTTCAGATGTAATTTTCAGTTTGTTGAATGAACTTAACATGTCCATAGTTTGAACCATCTACGAGTAAGTGGGCTGATCATAATTATTTAATGGTGGCTTTTTTTAAATCAAAAACACTTAAACGAAAAATTAATGACATTTCGAATGAATGATTTTTTCTGAGTCGCCAAACTTTAAAATTTCCTTCGCAGTTTGCGCATCGATCGATTGTTTCTTATATAATCCACCTTAACACACAACAAAAAATACATTTCATAATTTCAAATGTTGAAAAAACACCAATTGTAACCTCTTTCAAATTAAATTGGATGATACACAAGAATCTCTTAGAAGTCAAATGCTTATTCTGCTTATATCCTTTCTTAATGAAATCAATAAAATCATCACACCGATATTTGTATGTGTTATTTTTGAGTATTATTTCTCCTTTAACAATTCCAATAAATTGACTCCTTAGAGTGTAACTTGAGAATATCTTTTATCTTGAAGAAAGATTACTTGATTCATGGTTGCTTTACAAAATTGAATAAATATCATACACCTCTGCTATCTCTCCTTTCATGCTCAATTGTTTCAAATCTTAAATCATAAAGTCCTTTCCAAAGTCCTGAGCTTATATATATACGTTATACGTTTCATTTAATGGGGTAATGTATCAACATCCTCAAATATATAAACCCTCTCCAAAGTGATTTGACTTCATGGCTTTTCATTTTATCTCATCTTTTATTCTCTCAACAAAAGCATGATATATCTTCTTCATGTAGCTCACAACTTGAATTAACTTCTTGCATGAAGAAAATGAAAATTATGTAATCCTTGCATAAAATAAAGGGATGTCACCACGACAATATAACAATATTAGTATTAGAGGGAATAGATATCATGTTGTTGTTATTGTTTTACTCACTATAATAAAGATACTCTCTGACATCCATTCACCCAAATGGCAGTAAAATAAGAAAAAGAGTTTAAATGCAGGTCACGATATTGTTACTCAAGAAATATCATGTCCTTAACAAGGACTATAAAAGCAACCACCAAGTTGCAAGTTGAATACCCTCTTCCACCCAATCAACCTGTAGATGGCACCAACCGAACAAAGGGGTTTTGCTAATAATCTCATTCAGCATTGAAGCTTATTTTTGTAATCACCTCTTCCGAGCTTAAAACTGTCCATCAAGATAAAGAAGCAGAAGCAACACAATGATATACGTATACATAAAACAAACCCTTTTTGCAAGGACTTTACAGCAAATGCACTGGCACTGGCACTCTGGGGTGGATAAAGGGCACACTAGGGTTCTGAAAGACATCTCTTTTGGTGGCATATCATCATGCCACACAGACACACAAGAAAAACAACAACAACTGGTGGTATAATAAAAAGAAACATCTACAAAATAGATACGAAGGAAGGGCGTTTTTTTTTTTTGGTTGCAGAAAATAACAACAGAAGCACGATTCTTATTGTCAGGAGGAACATAAATTGGGTCACCAGGGGGCGATGCATTCGGTAGAAGTGGATTTGACTTTTGCCTTTGACCGCAGTACTCACTTTTGTATATCTGTATCCAAGAGTGAGGCGAGAACTTAAAAAAGATAAAAGCACTACGTGATTACCCTCTAATGGGATCTTTTTCTGTCTTCTTATTAGCCTTCTTGGGAGTATTGGTTTTTGTTCTCCTTTTTTTCAGGATTTTTTTTGGTGGATCTTAACATCAAAACGGACAAGAATAATATTAGGGACCCATTTGTTGAATCAATGTTAGTTTTGTTGCCAAGTGCCAACTGCTTTATATTCTATTACTTCTCAAAAAATGCATCAACACGACAGTGACAGTGAGTGACACAGATCCTGGAGGAAAATAAACTGCTTGATGTTGACTCAAAGTAAATATAAGATTTTATTTTCTAGCATACTATTGGCACCAGGTCAAATAATGTATAAAAGTGCAATACTAAAGAATTGTAAATCGACTTTTGATTTCAACTTTTAGAAGTGTTTTAAAACAACAACAAGATACGTGGGAATGTGGATTCACAACCGAAAGTGAAGTATTTGAAATACGTTGGTATAATGTCCAAAACAGCTGAAAAGTTATATTTTTGGAAGAAGTTTCTTGCTTTTCTGTTTCTGACATTTTGATCGAACATAGTTCTATTGTTTTTTCAAATATCCTCCATAAAGACCTATTCACTTTCGCTAGCGCTTGAACTAAGTTTTGAAGCATTTCTTCCACTAAGGTTTAGTTAGCTATGAAAAAGGCATTCTTAAAGTCGCTTCTTCAGGCAACGAAAAATTTGCGGGAATAAGGAGAAATTATTGGGTGCCAAATCAGGACTCTACGGTATTTTTAATACTCAAAAAAAGCATTTGTTTCCAATGTGTGAAGGCTTACATAATTGTGGTAGAGAATGTGATTCGGCTTTTCCAGTTGGATTTTCTCATTTTTAAGAACACTTCTAACAATCGAATGACAATAAATCCAAGAGTGCATGCTTTGATGTGCTTCGTTTGAAATCTGTGTCTGGCAAAAATATGCCTTGCACAAGCTCTATTTAAGCGTGTTACTTGCCAAATTCGAAAAGCATACGTTATTACAAGCTAAATTGTTGTATTTGGGTTTGGTTCGTCTTGAAATGCGGTATCCAACGTGAAGTAATCTTTTGATGGCTAAACTTTCATGCAATGTTGAATGTTTCGATTAAATGACAAGGCAGTCGTCATTCTCATGGTTTGCCACTCGACGATTTGGGAACATCAATTCACGAACAGCATCGATTATTTTTGGCAAAACAACCAATTTTAGCTACCCTTCAGGAGTCACTTTTTACAATGGTCCCCTTACAAGAAGTTCTTACCATCATCCGTAGACTTATCCCAACTTTCGGCATTAACGAAAAATATATGCCACTTTTGGAGTTTTGTCTGTCGTCAGGGTATTTATGCTTTAATCAACAGTTTTATCTACAATTAGATGGGGTTGCTATGGGCCTACGTTTGGCACCTTTAGTTGCGGACTTGTGGATGGAACATTACGTTCTGTATAATTAAAAGCTCCGCTATTGTGAGTTTCTTGGAACATCTAAACTCACAACATCCTAAAATTAAGTTTACGATGGAAGAAGAAAAAAAAAAGAATCCATTGCATTTTTAGATGTTAAAGTAATACAGAAAGCCTGATGGTACATTGGGACATACAGTTTACCGAAAGGACACCAACACAAACAGATACCTACATGCCACTTCCCACTACCACCCGGCAAATTTGAGATCTGTCGTCTCCACACTGGTTCAACGCGCTCACAGGATATGCGACAACGACCATCTTGCCACTGAACTATTCTTTGTAGACAATGTTCTGAAAGCGAACGGCTATACCAAAAAGCAAAGAATGTGGAAGCCAGCTTTGCCAAGGGAAAGGGATGAAAGCAGATTGGACAAAAAAGCTTACTTGTCACAGACAGAGTAGGAAAATTACTCAAAAGATATGGTGTAAAATCGATATTCTTACCACCCAAAAAGGTGATAAGTTATCTTCAATCACCTAAAGACCATTTTCCTCTCCAAACACCAGGGGTGTACGCTGTCCCTTGCAGCTGTGGGTCGTCATATGTGGGACAAACCCAAAGAAGCATTGCTACCCGTTTAAAGGAGCACATAAGTGCTGTAAGCAAGAACCAACGGGAAAAATTAGCGATATGTGAACACATCTTGGACCACCCAGACGAACACCACTGGATTCATTTTGAACAGGCTTAGGTTCTAGCTCACGAGCCTCACTACATTCCTCGTCTTGTTCGCGAAGCGATTGAAATAAAACGCCACAAAAACTTCAATCGGGACGATATTTTTAAATTATCGCGTGCGTGGGATCCCATTTTAAATAATTCACGGTCGATCCAGTTGCCATTGCGAACACCCTGTTATGTAGTGAGTACGGTTTGCTCTCAACCTTCTACATCTCATCAACAACAAGAGATAGAACCTCCTACGCACCTCTATCCCTTGCGTAGCCAAAATCTTATATAACATTTTACTGGCAGTTTCCCGGTGACCACGATCAATGTAATTTGTACCGAAACGTTCGGGGTGAGTACAGAATTGCATTCACTAAATATTTAATATATTTTTACGCGGCTTATCCTAAAAAACTTTAAAATAATGTCCAACAACCGCGAAAACCTTAAAAGTTTTACTCTTCAGGAAGTTCGTTCCGTTGTTGGTTTAATCCACTTCCAAAATCATTGCACCCTTGGTTTTAAGGCTTAGAATTTCCAGATGTCCGTTTTTCATCTTTCCTAATTTATTGATGTTTGAGGCAAATTTAGAACTTCAATTTTCAGCAAATGTGTGTCTTGCCATGAAAACTAAAAGTTTTTAAAAAGGTATTTACAGTAAACGCCCGACTTAATGGCCTCTAGTTAAAAATGCACACAAAGTTTGTATAGACTACGCTTATGAGTGGAACATTTAAAATTCGACGCACTGTGTCTGAATCATAGAGCTGCTATATATATCATTAAAATATAGCTCAGAAACCATTAACTAAAAAGTGTAAAAAGTGTATAGCCAACATCGAGATAACAAAATTTTTTTTTGTAGCTTTTAACAGTTCAACTTTTTTCTTTTAGTAGGATGAAAAAATAGTGCATTACCATTTAACTTGGATTTAAGTTTCAACGCTAAGAATTAAAAACTAAAAGTAAAAATTATAAATATTAATACTGGATCCCACACGTTTTCTTTTGCGATTAAAAAGTTTATCCTCTTACTTTGAGGATCAAAATACTGTTATTAACTATTCAACAAAGTTTTATCAAAGTAATTTTCTATGCATAAGTATGCACTAATCTTAAAAAAAAAAAAAAATTCCTGTTCCCACCCGCTGATTACATGTATTCCCACATTATCCTTTTCCAGCTTAAAAACTAAACTCCACGCATAATTTTTTGTCATAATGGTTTGGTTGGATAGTCAATTTGAAATTCCCCTGGGCATGGCATATCTTCCGCCCACACAAAAAAAAAAATTGACACATTTTGTTTTGAAGTTTATTGGCAAAATGCAAACAAACCAAAAAAGAAAAAGGACCTAGTTATAGTCGGTTCGTAAAATTTTCAACAATAAGTTTGAAAAAGTTTCATACACCTGACTCATAATTAATAATAGTCACAAGCTTCCCCCAAAGGAGCGGGATGATTTTGAACTTGTTTTAAGTTTATATGATTTATTATTAAATTGGAAACTTTCACAAAAATGTGTTACATTCTAAAAGTCTAAACAATGTTTATCAGGTTTTGATTTTAAAATAAGTTTTTCTTTTTTTTCTGAATTTGATGGTTGTATTTTGATGCAAAAGTAATTTAAGTTCGAAAAACTTACTTTGACATTTTTATCTAATCGGAACTTGGTTTAATTAGAAATGTTCACTGTGGCGTATGAGTGTTTTTTTTTTACATATGATGAGGACTAATAATTTTTGGGTGTATTGAGAATGTGCATTGAAATAAAATAATCATTCGAAATGGAATAAAAAGAATCCTCTAACATCATCATTTCTTGTTTTGAAAAAAGTTTAAATTATTCAATTCATAGAGATCCTCTGTATGACAACTTAAGTGTTTAAAGAATATTTAATATCAACTTCAAAATATTCAACAATTTTATTAATTTTCATTTAAAACAATACGTTTCCATGCACAATATTAAGTCAAGTCAAAATGTCCTTTTCGATACGGAAAAGAAAGGAAGAACAATTCAACTAGAAGTACTTTTGAACGCACTTATGGATCAACAATCAGCAGTAAAACGAATTCAAAGCGGAAGCAAAAAACATTTCCATAACATAAATATGTGTCACAATAACGACTCCTTGGAATTGAGGATAAATACTCTTGTGTGTATTTTTGAACTGCAACACATGACTTCTGATGGCTGATAGAATCTTTTTCATCTTCACATATGACTTAAGGTATTATCCAGAGATCCACTCCAAGAGTAAAGCTCTTTGTCTGTGTGAATAATGCTTTTGAAAACACATTTATCCAGTAGGGTCGCCATCTATAACTTTGAATTTATTCTTGTTTATTGATTTTTAAATTTACCAAGAACAGGACTAATTAAAAATATTTAATTTTAATATTCAAATAACAAGAAACCAAGAAGATAATTAAATTATCGTGAGTGGGATGGGATGGGAACAAATTTAATACATACTCGTTTACAAATATATTTTTTAAAAGGATTTTTCACTTTGATATGACTCTTTATAGTTCGTTTTATCCTTATATGCAGGAAACCACTAAGGCCTTCCTGTAATGGTCGAAAACCATTTGTGGTTAAATTTGTTCTACATAATGGTATGTTAGTTTGCTTGTGGCTTCTGCGTTCTGGGGGATGCGGTGTTAACTGGTCAGTAATGACGAAGGAAACTTTTACTTTTTAAATAAAAATTATGTATGTGGGAGTGTATTTTGTGGGTAAAATGGTTTAAAGTTTTAAATTGTTTAATTTCAAATAAATTCATGGATTTGAGTTGGAAATTAATGTTTGATTTTGAATTGCTCTTCTTGTTTTATACACAATTTTGACAAACTAGAAGCACCATTATACAGATTTTTGTTTATTTAAAATAAAATTTTAGTAAGATTTAAATTTTTAACTTTGTTTCTATTTTGTTGGTTGCAAAATAAAGTCAACAACTTATTTTTTTCTTAACCGTGAGTTTCCCGTTGGTAGATAGAAAATGTATTCATCGGATTATAAAGCTATTATCCAAGCCACAAAGGGAAAAGTTTTCCGTGCAAATAATTTTAAATTGCAAGGATAATGTGAGGATTTTTTTAAACTAGGTGGAAATAACACTTTGTGGCTTTAGTGCATACTTATTTGCAAAGTAACTTATTCTTAGTGCAGCTTTGTAGAACAGGTAATAAGGGATTTATTTCAAGGAGAACTATAAGAGGATGAACTTTTGCAAATGTAGTTAGGAAGGATAAAGAGATCTTATAGGAAAAAAAGGAAGTTGTTTCTTTAAGGAATAATTATTTACCACAACGTTGCAATAATCACCTGCGAATCTTATTCTTCCGCAAGAAAAAGAGATTTAGTTGTTAGGGATTATTCACAACGTTTTTTTTGAGATTTGAGAAGCAGAAACCCATTGTATATCACAGTTCTTAACACCATATTAGAAGTATTTTTCCCGGCTTTCAAAGTTCTTGGAGGACCAATCAGAAACCCCGAATTTTGATGCTGTCAATATTTAGCTAAGTATTGCATAGGAAATAAGTGAACGTAGATGAAATGTGATGATCTCGAGAGGGAAACTCTTACCAGTATGTGTACCGTCTTCAGTGAATTTCCCAGTGGGGTGGAATTCAATGAAGACAAGTCATAGTGAATACTAGTTTTTTAACCTAATCTTGAAACATTGCATTCTTTTTCTCCAAATGCGGACAAAATTTGTGTAAGTCTTGAGCCAAAAGATGTTTGTAACTATAAAAAAAAATTTTATCACAGTTCGGTCCTGATCCATGATTCACTCTTATTCATTGAACTTTATCATTAGATTTTGTAAATGTTAGAGGGCAGCCGATAACGATCCATCTTTTTCAAGTCAAAACTTAACTAGGACGGACACTGGACCATATGTTTAAGGACTAAAATTTCTAAAACTACTTTCATTTACTGAGATTTAACTGGTATTGCTACAATTAGCAGCTTCCAGATTGTGTTTGGTATAGCGTCATTCAATAATTTTTGTAGCTTGATAGCTTTCCTATTAAAGACCATCTGTCCGATATTGCCATCATCGTAGTTTTGTAGTTTTAGTGACTGGACAAGCCTGTCTATCCATCGTCCTCGTGGGGAATGGTACCTTTTATCCAGAAGAAGTTATGTATTACTGATCTATAGAAGTCCACCCATTGCAATGCATGGGTACCTGCTATAATTAAAATGAACTTAACTGAAGAAATCAAAAAGGGGGTTATCTGAATGATTGAACGATATAAAAATCACGAAAAACAATATTAATTTTCACCTGCCAGTTCATTGGTCAAGTAACATAAATTTCGAAAGAATAAAAAATATTGTCGTGACATGTATTTCGCACCAGCTTGTCACAATTTATAAAATATTTCTTTCCTTCCTCATTTAACTTTAATCTGGTTGAACTTTTGAATTGAATTTTGGGGGTCATCATAAATCAATCAATTTTGAAAGTCTTAAAACTCATTCTAATTCTACGGCCGGAACCTTGAAACGAAAAAAAGAAAATCTTTCAAGAGAAAACATTTCCTTAACCATTGATTTTGATATTCTATTCTTTCCCCAATCCTCAGAAAACATTACAAATAACTCACTAAATAAGTCAAGTATAAAAGTGAACGTCAATGGTAATAAATCAACTTGGCTTGGTCCTTCTCAATATATATCCTGCTAAATCATCCCGAAAGCACTTCTTAACCCAACACAATCTGACTGGCATGATAGTGGCCTCGCGCGTCCCGTTCAGAAAGCAAAATTAATATCACAAGCAACAGTCAATGTAATTAATCAAGGTGATACAGCAAATTGAGTCTGGGTTATTATTCATTCAATGCCAATTCATGTCCTTGATGGTGTGTCTGTATGTATAAACAATACATCTAGGAAGTAATAACCCCACTGACACTATTCAATTAATTGCTCATCTTAAATTTCACCAAAGTGAAATATATTCCTCATCAAAGTAATCATTAACGACATCAGAATTCATGATGTCCTTTACGACCAATAAACCTTTTAAAAAATAAAGGACTCAACTCCTTCCAAAAAAAAAAAATTCTATTTCAAATCGATAGATATTTTTGTGTTTGTGTTCCTTTTTTTTCCTGTGCCAATTCTGACTAACTTCGAATCGTCAATCTATTCATTCCCTCGTTACTAGACTATGCAGATGCAGGGTAGGAGTAATTTTCTGAAATGAAATGAGCAAACGACAGAAGGACTTGATTGATTTTTCTTTTCATTTGCATTTTCATCTTTTTTTTTTGTGTGTGCCGGAAACGAACCAAGAAATTTGTTTGCTTTCGAAGTAAGAGAATCAATCAGTTGGCAATGGCAGGGACATTTCCATTTGAAGTGGAGTGTGGAGGCCGAGCGCGAGGGAGTTTATTCAAATTTTGAAATATTTTTAACGCAGTGATGGCAAGTCCTTATTTGCATATGGCACAGTTTATTAGAATTTTTGAAGGACTCTTTACAGTTTGATTGTGAAGTGGGTTCGTTTACTCCAGTTTTTGTTTATGGACATTTAGTTTTCGAGATTCCAAGGTTCTGATTTCTGATTCCGAAGCTATTAGCTTTGAAAATATTACTTTGGTTACTTGTGACTAAAAACAAATTTAAGCGCTTACATTACTTTTGAAAAATGTCAAGAAAAAGCAACCAAATAAAATGTCGAAGAGGATTCTATACGGAAGTATCATCAAATTATATTGAATGAGGGCTTTTTGAGGTACTTGAGATACTTGAGACCATCGGAGATTAACATTTCAAATCAATCAATTTTGTAATCGTGTCAATTAGATATCTTCCATTCAAATATAATTTGTTGTTAAAAATTAAGGATTCTTGATGAAACGTTATTAGCTTAAACTGTTACAATGAAACATCACTTAAGCAACCATTGAAATGGAGAACGTCAAATTGAATTGAAACGCAAAGATTTTGTAACTATAGCCTTTAATTGACAGATCATTCCGTGGCATGAAAGCTTGAATATGATTTCAAATATTGCGTTATCTACAGATTAGATTTCAAACAGACAGTATTTCAAAAACAAAACGAATTTCAAACCTCTTTGTATGCTCCACAAGTCTATTGGCCTTATTTGTATTTTTATTGGAATGCAAATCTACATTGCCATCACATAAAATTCCAAGAAAAGTTATTTTATTTACATTTGAGCATACAAATCATAGTTCAACAACAAAAAAGTTTAGTTTCTTGTAAAACTGATGATTTGAGATTTTTCAATTTTAAAATACAATCAAATTTTTGCAGCTCCTTCCATGAATGAATACTTGAAGATATTAACTGCGTCTACAGAAAAAACACATTTAAACATATTTAACATGGGTTTAAAACTCATTGATAAATAAAATAAGCGAGAGCTACAGTACGTTTGCAACGAACTGTTGGATACCCTATTCCCTATATTTTTGTATGGGTATGCGTCCGCCTCCTGCAGCCAGCCGATGTTCCAGTTTCAGAAACAAAATTCTTCTTTAGCAGACAGAAAAAAAAATCATTAACATTAATTTTGTGCGGTGTGATGTTCAATTAGTGCTGGCGCAATAAAAAAAGGAGTGCGCCACGCCCAAAGTTAAAACGTTTTATTGCCAAGGCAATTGTTATGAGCTCAGTGACATTAAATTTTATTCTTGCAGATCGATTTGAACAAAACAAGACAAAACTTAAATTTTTAAAAATTAGATTTGGAATGGAAATAGCGATTATGGGTGTTTTTAACAATTATTGGACCACACTTTGCTACGTAACCAAGGAATATAAATCTAAGTGTTCATCTGTTTTCTTCAAAACTGCGACCGATAGTTAAAAAACGTTACAAAATTAATGCATTATATACAACTTTTGACGGAAACGCCCCTAAAAAGTGGGCGTGTCTTAAAAATTTGAAGCACTAACTGCACTTTTTTCAGTATTAAGGCATATGTGTAAGACTACAGCTGAATCGAGTAGTTTTTAAACAATCTTACCTGAACAAAGCTATTTTACCAAAATCACGCCTTTAAAAGTGGGCGTATTGAAAAAATTTACAAAAGAAAATGTAGAGATATATTTCTCAAATAACGAACGGAAGGAAAAAGGTTTAAATTAAACATTGGAAATGCCTTAAAGTCTTAAGGCTACGTTTTTCGTTCTTTCATGAAAAGTAGGCGTAAGCCACGCCCAAAATTCAAAAATTTCTTTTCATACACAAACCTTTTCGTGTCTATTAAGAGACGCAAAATTTTGGCTTGCGGATTAATTATAAATACCGTTTATTTACAAAAACAATTTTTTTATAGTTTCTAATGAAAAGTGGGCGTCAGCCACGCCCAAAATCATTTTTTTTTGATTTTGTACACAAGATGTTTATGTGCCAGTAAGACCCACAAACTTTAATGTTTTTCGCTTTAATATAACAATTGTTATTTTATAAAAACAATATTGATGGTTTTGAATGAAAAATGGGCGTCAGCCACGCCTAAACTAAAATATTTTTATTTGATTAAAAGAAGGTTTACCTAAAGCTTACGGGTGCAAAATTTTAGCGTTATGCTTTTATCGTAACTGCACAAAAAACATAATTTAATTTTATTACATTGAGGTTGTTCATCAAAAATGGCGATTGTGGGCGTGTTTGTGGGCGGATTTTACCGGTTCAAGAACTTAGCCTTACTCTTGAACCAAAATTATATATACCAAATTTCAGATTTCTAGCTCAAAAATTGCGACCTCTAGAGAGTATACATACGGACGGACGGACGGACGGACATGGCTAAATCGACTAGGCTTTTGATTCTGAGTCAGAATATATATACTTTTCTATACCTAACGGTATTATTTCTCTATGTTACAAACTCCACAGCAAATACAATATACCCATTCTATGGAATAGGGTATAAAAAGAATAGGGCCGAGATGACTGCCCTATGGTATTCCAGATATTACATTGTTATTTTTAAAAACACTTCCATCAAAGAATGTTGCATGCGGTGAGAAGTGCTTTACGTTCCTAATGCCATTTCTGTGTTTCGTTTTCTGACGATAGTTAAATTTTGACCAAAATCAAAAAGTAAAATAAATATTATGTGTGTTACTAATTCCACTGGCTCATAAGGTATACAAAGCGGTGACTCTTTCTGGCACGGATGATATTTGTAAATAGCTTGTAGATTATCTTTTCTTCAGAACAAATGTGGCAGTTATGTACCTATATAATTGAGGAATAAATTTAAACAAACCAATGTTTCATCAAGGAACATAATGTTCAAATGCAATGGATTCCTTCATCCCATTCTCAAAATATACTGTGCGCTCGATGATAATGCCTCTTCAATTCCTCCTACAAGTTGAAATTAAAATTGTTTATAAAGTAGATGGATATAAATTGAATTATTTAAGCACAATGACGTTGGCAAAAACCCATTGATGGTGGGTGTGTAGTATTACCATCAATGGCTCTTCGTATACGACATTTTAAAGTGAACGTTTTGCAAAAACAAAAAAAGAACAACAATCCATAGTTTATCGAACTAATTTTTTGAGGGACTATAAACAGTAGGTGATGCCTGACGAGTTTCTCGTCAATTTTCTAAAAAAAAAATTGAACAATTTGCAAGCGTTGCTTCTGGCGTAGACTCAATGAAAGAAGCCTCAAAACATCCGTGAAGTGTACTATCAAACATTGATGCTTTTGATTCAAAAACTAGAAATATTTTGCATACTGAAAAGGACAAAGGCCAGTTAGATAGAGGACCGTCAAAAACTAATAACTGAGTGCTGTTAACATGTGTTTTCTTCTCTCTTCTGTTCTGTCTGTCTTTCTCTCTGTCGTGTTATTGTCTTAAGTTGTCTTGAACCAATGGCCTCAGCTGCCAGTGCTTGTAAGTGTGCTTATTTCGTGGATTCATCGACGGTGTAGAATAAAATGTAATGTAATGGAATGAAAAGGACATATTAAACTTACTTTTCCTTAGCTTTGAAAATTATGTGATATTGGAAAACAACTTTTGTAACGTCTGGAATAAAGTCTAATCAAAATTTTACTGTTGTTTTTCCTTTTTAACTTCATTAAGCGATGGCAAGAATATGAGCCAAGTCACGATCAAGATATATAATATGCTTTATTGGAAAAACATACTTGTCCGATCAGGATAAAGTCTGAAAAGGTCTATATTGAACAAGAAAGTACATTCTTTTTAACACTATTACGATACCCAATCACTTCTAAGACACTAAGCAAAATAAATAGTATTGTCGCAGGAAAACATGATCTCTTAAAATTATGATTCCATCCATCATAGGCATACTATTATTAATTGATGAACTATTGCGTCTGTCATTTTTCAATAATCTTCAAGATTATATTGCTAATGTGTTAATTTTTATTGGCTTCCATCATGTTTCCATGTTTATCCTTTCATATAGTTTGGTGGAACTTCTTGATTCATATCATATTTGAACTAAGATTTGGATATCGTATAATGGTTTTTTTTTGGATATCCGATATCAGCTTGTACAAAAAAGTTCATCACAACGAAAGGAATACAAATTCTAATAACTTTTTTAAGCATATAATTTAGTTTGCAACAATTAAGCAGCTCATGAGAAAGTGAGAAAAGAATCTCGAATCTTCGAGAAGTCTGGAATTATTGAAAGACGAAAATGAGTTGTTTATTTGTATCCCAATTTTTTTTTTTAATTTCAATTAATGTCCTTAACTGTGTGTATGTGAACAACTTCAAACACAATTAAGGTGTAATAATCCAAATAATACACCATTTACCCCACTTCAAATATATATATAAATAGAATCGATCGTCAAATAATAGATACTACCAGAAATGTATCCCACTTTCAATCATTAAATAATAATAAAAATGTCCATACCATAAAACCTATAAAAAGCTGTATCATTAAAATTAATCCACCAACTTAGATGTGCAAGCTTTTTTTATTTATTTCGATTAATCGGTCTGTATTCCATTTCTTTCATCCTTTGTTGTAATTTTTTTTCCTCTGAACTTTGAAGACCTAGCATTTTACATATAAATATATCCTCGGGTCATTGTAAAACGATAATAATTGCTTAGAAAATCTAGAGCATGAATAAGGCCAAAGGATATTATTTTGTGTGTGTTATATTTTATCGTCAATTCACCTCACATCTGACTAACAAAAGATATTGATATTTTATTTTCCTTGTAACCAAGGTAAATCTACACGCACACACAGACAAAGACACAGACACAGACATAAACACAAACAAAATCACCCACCCTGATAAGAATTTGTTTTTCTTTTATGTTAACTCAATCCTTACTGCTGCTTGACGACGACAAAAAGGACATTGCCTTGTTGCCATTGATGTTGGGGGTTAAAATGTAGCAGGCAAATTGTCTCCATCAGAATGTATAGTATATCTAAGGGATATTTACATTCCTTTTGTTTTAGATGACATCAAGTAGAATAGAATGCACAACAGTCAATCCTTTATTTGCCTCCTGATGTTCCTCCCTCCCTCCTTCCATAGTGATGTTGTTTTTATGATGATACAAAATAATAATAAAAAAAAAAAAAACACTTCAGTTAATTGAACGATGGCAGGAGTAGAAAAAGGATACGACAACAAAATATGTAGTTAAAAAAAAAAAAATCTAGATAACAATAACATTTATCCTTTGACAGTTGATGGGGAGCAATAGAAGCGCAAAATGCAAAACGAAAAAAAACGAATCCTTCAATTTGTGTTAGACTGTGGGCCCGCAGAATAGAAGAACATTTTTCAATTCAATATACATATAGGACGAGAAGAGAAGAGAAAAAGACATCATAAAGCGGAGGAAGGACTATTAGGCTAAATGGAAATCATGCCATCTAAGAAATGAATTTACTACTTTTTATTCAGTTAAGGAAAGGGATTAAATGGGGTCTTGTTTTGTGGAATAGGCATGTCATTGAATAAGAAACCATGAAGGAATGCGATAAACACACAGATATTTGAATAGGAAGGAAGGATATACAATCCAGGGGGAGGTATAGCTTTGCAGTTAGGGTATAGCGATTTTACCTCGATCAATATTGTTACTGTAGTAAGAAAATTGAGAAGCTCTAGCTTACATGAAAATCAAGAAACAATCAGTGGGGTCTGTATTTGTGAGTCGCCATAATTGATTTTTTTTTTCTTTTAATTTCAATTAGTTTTTTTTTTTTTAAATCGGTTTATTGTAAACTTTTTGGCTTTTTTTTTATAAACAAGTTAAGTGGATTTTAAACCCAAAATTA
The DNA here is from genome assembly GCA_916050605.2 of Platycheirus albimanus. Taxonomy (NCBI): domain Eukaryota; kingdom Metazoa; phylum Arthropoda; class Insecta; order Diptera; family Syrphidae; genus Platycheirus; species Platycheirus albimanus. The sequence goes on along the minus strand of OU696697.1, from coordinate 11,946,731 downwards.
CTTATGTCTGAATGAAAGCCACATTAGATGTGTAAAATAAAAGTTTTATCAGAATTGGTTTTGTAGTTTTCGGAAAAATGCGTTTTTCTTAGATGTTTCATCATTTTCACAAATGCAGAATGCCAAAAAACAATTCAAAACTATTAAGCCGTGCATGCAGTATTGTTTTAGTTGATGAAAATCTTTGTTTTAACTAATTGAATTAGAATTTTTGAACAAATGACGGATTTCACAAATTTCCCATTACAATTCTTTGCTGTTGTTGTACTTTTAATTATTTTCTCCTTTTCAATTTTCTTCGTATTACATATAAGTTCCCACGCGACACATGAGAATAAGTCCTGATTTATCTATTATTTTAGTCTGAATAAATTATAAGCAAGTTGAACTTTTCATTTGCAAATGTCACCCGGAAAATTACAAGACAACAGAAAGACATACATTCAAACGCACAGCAGGAAATGACGTGGAAAATTAGAAGTAATAAGAAAGATGAAAAGACAAGGAAAACATAAGATTATGTGCCTTAATTTTATTTTTTTCAAGGATATGAAACAGAAGTTGCGATGCGAAGTCCTTGTGAAGAAGTTTTGTTTTCGTTCGCAAGAAATTACGAATAGATTTTCTCTTACAACAGCACAGATGAATTATACTTCATGGGACAAAAAAATTATAATCGATCCTTATTAATTTCAACATGTTTGTGTTTGTGTTTTTTCATGTAAGAGAATTTTTTTTCTTGGAATATATGAAAAAGACAAATTTTATGCAAACTCATCTAACTCGAAAAAAAAGGAGGGGACACATGATGTAGTGGAATGGATAATGGGAACATATGGATATCAATATAATATGTTCGGATTACTGGAGCTCGTTTATAAATCCATTCATACGAAGATCCATAAAATACTTCTAGGGATTTTATTAAATTTAAAAGAATTTGTTATATCAAGAACATAGTACTTTTCCGTAAGGGTATATATTAGAATTGGAAGCTCTGAGTAATAATTTTGCACAGGATTATATGTATACAAAATATTTTATCAGCAATTTCTCCTCCAATAGTGGATGTATTTCACCAATTTTGTTAGTTGATTCATAATCAATCAAAAACACAAACAGAGGCGACATTGAATATATAATTAAAACAAGAAATAGGTTTGAACCCAATCAACCTAAAATTGAGGGACCTTTCCAGAGTTGATACGGTTGAATATTCATTGAGTTGAAATTCCGTTTTTGAGAATAGAATACGTACCTTCAATTTCAATGCATCCATTGCTTCTAGTTGTGCAATTCAATGTTTTTGTCCAACTTTTTAAATTGATCGATCAAGATGACCATCAATTAAAAGGTGTACACTTTGTGAGAAAATTGAATCACTAACCTTTTTGTTACTATATACATTGCTTTGCACTTTTGATGAAACCACATATCTTTCATAGCCTGGCTATGATAGCCATATGAATCATTTCCAGACACAAAATGTAGTTTCTATTGCTCTATTTTGCTTTCCACTGTCTGTTACAGCTTCTTTGTTCACATTTTCAAAACAAACAAAAACTTCATGCAATCAAGTTCCAGACCTCAAACCAGTCATTTTTTGAGGTATGTTGTTTTTCTCAAACACCTGTTGAATGGTCTTTTCAAAATGTTCTTCTTTTCAGAGCAGCTATCCAATCCATCAATAAATGAATCTTTTAACTAAAGATGAGACTATTCCAGAAATGCCTTTTAGATTTGTTGAACAAATTCTGAATTTAAAATAAATTGCAGTGACATTTAATCAATCAATATGGAGGCAATTGCTATCGAAATTTAATATGTATTTAATTAATTTGTGGTTCTTTATCAAAATAAATTATTGAACATTAATTTTTTAATATGATAACAATAATGCAATTTTTATGACAAGGACCAATTCTAAAATAAGTTTTTAATTCTTTTTTTTTTTGTATCGATTATACTGTAAAGTTATTTAACCCTTATTGTAGGTAAATCAATGGATCGTATTTGTTCTATTTTTCCACCAATATTTTTTAAATTTACTTTCCTTATCATTAATTTTAAATTTAATTAAAATCGATATTCTGGCGAATTTATGAAAATTGTATATCTTTTCGATCTTAATTGAATTTTATATCATGTCAAACAGAAAATTCCTCTAGTTTTTAAAAAAGAATGTGCCGTTATTTTTGAGAATCTATTTAGCAATATCTAGATTTAGGGATCTTCCACATGATTCTTCTCAACACACATCCTTCAATCCGCTTTTATATAGAATTTCCTCGTACTAAATCAATTTAAAGCTTATTTTCGCCAGTTTAATTTTGACATTGCCACCAACATTCCAATTTCGATGCTTTATCTATTCAATTGAAAAAAAAAAAATATTATTTTCTGTCAAGTCAATAGATATTATAGCAAATCACTTATAATACCACGTCCTTATCTGAAACAAACAAATACTCTTACTTAGGCCTCATCCTTCCCCACGCAATAGTCTCATCAAATATTTTTCATCTCAATGGCCATCGACCAGGGATTGGAAATAAATTTTCTGCACCAACATCTTTATTACATCAATCGGGCACATTTGTATAAGTTTCCTTTTATTTTTCTTCGAATCCATCAATACATCCTTATCCTCATCCTCTTCCTAATTCGATACCTCCCCACTCTTATCCATCTGTATTATTCAGAGGAAGCCAAAAATAAATTATTAGAAGGAGCAGCTTGTTTGTATTGATAAATTCACGATGGGGATTTATGAGGTAAAATTATATCCTTCAAATGACCCTCATTCCTTTGTATTGTGTTCAGGCCAAGAAGAAGAAGAAAAAAATCATTTACACACATTTATCTCAAGACCAAGTGAACTTAAGTGTTCCATTTCAATGTACTAATGGCCCCAATACATAGTACATACATGGATAGCCATAATATTGACCAACTGTTACGCAACATGTTAATGCGAAATATTAAGCGATACAAAAAATTCGATATAAGTCCTGATTACAAATCTAATGTGTGATTTTTGGTATTTTTTTAAGCAATTAATTCTTTTTATAGATACTTTATCATCATGTAATATAAATACACCCAATGTGTTTGTTTAATTTGATTAATCACATAACACTGCTGCTAATTATATTAATTGGCATATTTAACTTTTTATAATTATATTTGTAATCCTCTGGAAAATATTTTAATTCTATAAATTTGTAATCCTCCCATTTGAAACTATTTAATTAAAAAAAAATATACAAAGTGAAAATCAATACTACAAAGCCACTAATCATTTAATTGTTTTGAGCTTAAACTTATCATCAGGTCAGTTAGGCCATTGGAATTAGGTTAGCCACTGAAAATACACGAACATTTTGCATGTTTAATTTGGAGTCAATTGTAATTTATTGATACTGTAATTTTCATTTGCCTATTTGGAGACCAATTGAATAACGCTTATTGCCAAAAATGGCAACTATGTTTTATCAAAGTGAAAAACATAAAATATTGCTGAAGGTTCATTAGCAATGCGACCGCGCTTCCGAATGTTGAACTACTATTTGAACTCAAAGGACGAATTAATTAGCCCGAAAGTATGCACACAAATTAATTTCTTGTATAATATTGCATCGAGGACACAATATTCTACTAATGCAGCACATAGTTTGTGCTAAGTGCATTATGCACTGCACATTCATCCTGTAAACAATTTAAACAACTTGCCTCGTTTATTAATAAATCGATTGGATTTTGAATCATGACAAAAGCAGTGGGAGGGATAAGTTGACTTTCAACATTTGTTAGAAGCTTAATCCTAGTTTAGTTAGGAGAAACTTTGTCATTGCCATCGATATTAATCCTTTTTTAATTGAACAAATTAAATGCAAACCAAAAACTACCTGTTTTGCATATTATAATCGAAAATTTAGGGAGCCCTTTGCAACATGAAGGTAATCGTGAATTTAAAAATGCAAATTTTATAGTAACATTGTTGCAAGCTACTGATTTGCTTACTACTGTGATTTCTGGGTATTAGATCTATAACAAAGTTATGCAAGTTATTGGATGGAAAATTTTAGAATAATATAACATTGAAAGATAAACCCACTTAAATTGTTAGATAGATACTAATTGTGAAATTTGGAACATCAATTCAAACAATAATTGTTATGCAACTAATACATTAAGATTAAGAATACAAATGTTTATAATTTTATTTAAAGTTCATAATTTGTATCAAAGTCCACTGCGATAAGTAGAAAAACTAAAACCTCAAAAGAATCTCTTCCTTTCTGCTAACACTAGGAAACTTCTTTAAGAATGTAAAGTGTCCCCTATTTAGTGCATAGAGAACACAAGATAGGTAAATCGTCTCTGTGCGGTTGGAAACTTGCGTCAAGAAGCTCTTGCTGGAATTTCATCCAGATATTCTACGCTCCAGATTATGGTTGTCTTGCTGTAAGAGATTGCAAATACAGATCCCATTTCATTCAATACCCACTTGCTAAAGTCCTGTAGATCAAGGCTTAGTTCAATTCGACAACATTTTATTTGATCCTCTCTCAATCTAATGTAGAACTACCTTCCTTTTAAAATAGAATCCACTTGCAGTCTTAAGGTTTTTATTAAGGGAGGTTATACTCTAGTTTTCAAAGTGATAAAGTTGTTCGTAATATTAGATGGCATTTGAATAATTCCTTAACGATGTATTTCCAAAGCAAGATTGTCATTCAGAAGTACTCCAAAGTATTTAAATTCATTAACGAATTCGATATGTTGTCCATTGAAACTCAATTTTAAATTCTCCATCCAGCTTTTTGTTTATCAGTATTTTTTGGATTCACTGTCAAGTTCCAGGTTTTGGAGTAATCAGAAGTTGTTTGCCAGCAAAAATCAGTCATTGTCGAATTAAAAGGTTCTAGTTTCCTGACTCAATTCAAGTAATCCATTACATTACATGTCAGTGCTTCAAAATATCAAAAATATCACTCCTCTTTTCTTTTGCTCAATTATTGATAACTGATATTATTTGCTTCCACTTATTGCTTTTAGAATTTCATCTTTCATGTCCTTTATCCCACTTAACTCTATCATTCCGTATCAAACCAAAGTGCCTTTCCAAATTTAATTCCGCGGAAAGCTATTTCAGTTGGATTAGCGGATTAAAAAGATTATTCTATTTCTAACAAATTGAGATCATGATGATTTTTAAGAGGTTTCCCTATATTTTTAGCTTTGGAATCAACATTAAACTGTCATTTCCATCCCAATGTGAAGACTCAAATTGGAGTGTTGTGGTTTTCGAGAGATGATCACCATCAACCTAAACATTTTGGAAGCGAGTGTCTTTGATAAAGAGTAGCATCGTTCTTATTTTGAAAAAGATAGTTTCCCAATTTATTGCTTCGTAAGTTATTGATGGTTTTGATATTTTGAAACACTGATTAACTATCAAATATTAAAAAGGAATCGAAATTTAATACAACACAACACTACGTTGAAAAGTTACTCCTTTGTTGAAAAAAAAAAAAAATAAAAAAAAAGAATCGAACAAAAAGTTCAACAAACTTTTTGAAAATGACTTCCCAATTTACCAGTTTTATAAATTAATAAAAATCAAAAAGCAATTTGCGAAATGTTAAACAAAAAAAGTTACCTGAAGCCAAACGGGCCATATGTTGTACGATACATTAATCATAGTAAATTTCAAGTCTTAATTTCAAAAAAAAAAAAATTGTTTAAACGATTTAAAAACACGTTAGAGGTATTCAGGAAATTTATTGTTGTTGTTAGATTTTGTATTTCAAAGGTTGGTAGCACAGTGTTAAAAACACTTATGTCCTGATATTCCAAATCTGCACATTAAGGTACAAACTTCACATCATTACTCATCCGCTTAATGTTGCCTCACTCCCTTGAGTATGATGACACGTTCGAAAATCATTTATATCTTTAATTTTTTGTTCGTATATTTAGTTAATTTACTCACTCCAATCTCTGTAATTAATCATTGCAAGGGGAAGTTTAATTCAACAAAAACAAAACAAACAAAAAAACCACAAGGATATCATTTAGACAAATAAACGAGGATTGAAGTGGCATGTGTAGGCTTAATTGTTCCATAGGATCTATCATTAATTTGGTATAGATGAATAGATGATGGTAATTAATAGTATTTATTGGAACAGCAATTGAGAATTCGAACACAGCATTTAAATGTTTTTTTTTTTGATCACAAGTAAATATTTGAACTAACGATGATTAACATTTTTATTTGCTGTTCCAAAAATATTTATTGATGATTTCGTCCTTAAACAAATTCAATTCTATTAAAGGATGAATTAACGTGTTACAAAAAAATGCATTTAAAACATGGTTTTACACTCTAATCATTTTTAATAATCACAAAATGATTTGTGGAAAAAGTTAATTAACTATGTTAACTTACTTTTTATAGAATGACGAATTAAACTTTATTATATTTGAATGCAGTTTATATTGGTCAATAAAGGATTAAAGTAGTTCCTGACATCCAGACAGAATGTTTAAAAACCAAAACTTGAAACAAAAACTATGTAAATTCCAATAGAAAATATTTTTCAATAGTTGAAAAAACTAATTTAATATAAAAGTAACATAGTAGTATAATGCCATTCTAATATACAAGACTCAGAAATAAAAAAAACACAACTGTACCAATGGATGAATCCTGCTCACAGTCTAAAATACTCCATTTTGGATCTCCAGCTTAGCTTTTCAGTTCAGTAGCAATGACGCAAATCTCCGACGTATGTATGTATAGCTTAAAATAACATTTAAAGCATGGAATGGTTTTAATGAGGGTATCCAGTTTTATTGCTTTAATCCACATCCAAATAGATTTGAATTTATATGCATCTTCTTAATGACGGTCTCATAGGTCATAAATATCAGGATAAGGTCCTTTAAACATTAAATACACTCTGAGATTACAAAAAAAAAAGAAGGAATGTTTCACATCTAAAGGACATTGCATATGGTTGGTCTTGTATTATGCTATGCTTCACCCCAAGGTATACAATTTTGACATGAAACTTCCATCAACTGTGTCATTGTGTCACCTCTGTGTTCATGTACAGTACAGTCCTTGGAATAAAGCAGAAACGTGCAGCTTAGTGTCCCCATCTTCCACGCTAATGGAATTTTCTCAACACCACAAGAGTTGTGTTTAATGTGAAACCGCAGTGTTTCAAAACGAGGGTGCTGCCATCATTCCAAAGTAATAAAATACTGCTAGTGATGTTCGAGAGGGAGCCCAGCAGTGGATGGAATAATTTAAAGTTTTATCCTTCGACAAGGGGTCGTTTTGGATTGGTTGAAATTAACACAAGCCAAAAAAAAACTACAATTATAAGATGTGACTTTATGCCGTAGAGATTGCGGGGATAAGGTTTGCGAATTTATTTAGATAAACTATTTTTGGTTGGTTGAATTGTTGGAGGAAAAGTTTTTATTTAAATTGCCACAGGACTAATTACTTTTGCTTGGAATCTTGAATCTTAGTTTTATTTGGTTATCTTATAATTTTATTAAAAGCGGGTGAATTCGTATTTATTCTCGGATAACAGAGGTTTGGGTATGATTTAGCAAAATGCTAAGATTGTCACAATTTATCACCTTTAAGGACACTTTTCTTTATTTACATAAAGGATATTATTTTTGTTGGTTTCGCTTAAGGTAGAAATGGAAAAAAATATTATTTGCATTTGATTTGTTTGGACAAAAGGTAAATACGAAACGGGTAATGAGTATTGGTTGTTCTTGGATAAGCTGAAAAAATACAGCGAACTAGTTCTTAAAATGATTTTAATAAACTTAAACTAAAGCTTGAATTTTTCAACTCTTCTCAATGTGAAATGAAAGCTTTGGTGGTCAAAAATATGTTAGTTAAGAAAATGAGCCTTCGTTTATTTTGAGTTTTAATTGAAAATCTATAATTTGTGACAGCCAACGTAATTTTGTCTAAAACTTGTCTATTCAATTTCAGAATTGATTATTTTATAGACCGATTTTCAAGTAGAATGTGTGCTTACTGAATTTAGTTAAGCGTATATACATGGCATATAATTATTTTTGTATTCACATTATAAAACCGAGTATTCTTAACAATTATATGTTAATTCTGGTGTTCCACAAGGCAGCCATCTAGGTCCTTTATTATCCACTTTATACATACATGACGTTTTTTTTATGTATGTCATGTAATTGATTACAGTGTTCAATAATATTAATTTTCGATTTCTTCAATCCATTAATGAATAAGAGTAAGATGGAATGGAAAATCGTGACAGATATTACCCTTTCTATAATTGACATCTCCTAAATCTTATGTTTCTAGAAAAAATGTTTATACACTATCATGTCACCATCAAAAGAAAACTAATGGTTTATTCATTCAGTGGAGTTTATGACCACCCTGTTATGGGTTTTGGGATATTTCTTATTTCATACTTTCCACACTCCGCATCAATTGATACACAATAGACATTTTTGAAAATCGTTAATAGAAAACTATTAAATAAACAAACTGCAATTCCGATCTAAAACATTCAATCAATCAAAACCAATTAAATTTAAAGTGACACAAATAATCTAATATTATTTTAAATTAATTTCCCAATCATAATTCCATTACTCTTTCCATCATTTTTAAATCAATTTAATCAGCAAAAAAATCTGATTATTTTCAAATACTTTTTCCCCAACAAATTTAAATAAAATAAAACGGAGTTTAAATATTTAATTGGTTGCATAATCAAAAAATGGCCCAGCTCTGTATGATAAAAAATTTATTTATCTAATCGAATATTGAAAATAGTTGGTATCATGATTTGAAAACCAGATGAAAAATGTACACACACACAATTCAAATGAGTATGGATTTTCTTTTCCAATAGAATATCCTTTCAACTCACTAAAAAACGAACACATGTATGTGTGTGTGTTTTACCACAATCCAGAGACAGGTGCTTTCTACTCGTATAAATACGAATAAGACTCCATAAAATATGGAAATACCTTAAATCCATTGAACTATTAATTGTCACAGAAGTATTGGTATAACTCCTGAATTAATAAAAGCTTTGTCAGTGGTAAGTATAATGTAAAATAGGGCTTACAGATGGTAAGGACTTTCAAATATTTACACACATAACTTTATTGCTAAGAAAGATGGTACGAAAACAAAACGTGTATACCAAAGAAGAGAAATGGATTGAAATGTGAAGCAATTTCCAAGAAATTTATGTTTGTCGTTTAAGAAATCAAATTTATGGTATTGTTTTGGAAATAAATTTGAAGATTTATCAAAAGATTTTTGAGTAAAAAGGATGATGGAATCTTACCATTTATTTATCTGACACTTTCTTTTCGACCAAGTGGTTGGATTTTAGTCATTATTTTGGGATTGGAATGGATCAAAGCAAATAAGTGTACAAACAACAATCCAATTAAATTTGTTAGAACCTATTTTGTGGAAGGTTTAAAATCTTTCTAAATTATATTGTTGTATCTGTTTCTAATTTAATCAATAATTTTGTATCAATTGAGTCTTATCATTTGGAATATCTAATTTATTTTTGATTAAGACAGAATAAACATTTTCCAAAAACAAACATGTATTCGATAACAAAATTTGTGGTTACAAAATCTATGTTATCCTGTGAACTGAAAAGGCAACTGGCCAATAACTTTTGAATTATATCGGATTTTCTGAGAAACTTCCGTTATCCTCTAAATCTAGACCTTCTTTTCTAAGTACATACACACTAGTTCATGTAATCATATAAATTGATCCTGGTGTATCTCTACCATCCTTCCTTCCCAACCCAAAAAAAAAACTACAGGAAATGCTAATTTTTTTTTCTGGCCAGGCCTAACATTAGGGATATTAGGGCATTGCAATTTGTAGAAAAAGGATGTTTCATCCTAAGGGAAACGCGTGGGATAGGGACTAAAATGAATAGGTCATTACCGCCGGAACTTAGAGCATAATTTCTTACTTGGATACCGTAGGGATTCTGTTTTTTTTTTTTGTGGGAAAAAGCATAGCGTGGTGCTTCGCAGTGCATTTGTAAATATTCTTGTATTTGCCTTTCATTTGGATTTAATTATGAGCCAGATACGTTATTCTTGCTCCACAGTTGTTGTGGGCAAAAAAAAGGTTAAATTAAATTTTCGGGATTATTTTATTTTTTTCCTCTCGGGGTATTTGTGGAGGATTTAACATATGACGCTGTTGGGACTTTGGGGAAACCTTTTTTTTTGTGTTAGGGATTCTTTAATCCAGATAATGAATTAAGGCAGAAGTGAAGAAGGTATAAACTTTTGAAACAAAGTTTTGAAGTTTATTTAGCTTAATTAAGGAAAATTTATCGTGCCTGAAGAGAACTGGCATTTAAATGGACTGCTTTTTGGGTTTTCCAAGAATTTGAATTAGCTATCTTGTTTTTGAACGTATGAATACAAAATTTGCTAAGGAAAAAGCAGAAGTATATTCCATTTGATTTTGCAGTGTTTTTCGTGATTTCGATCAGGATAAGAGTATCCTGCTCAGGAGTGTAATGGGAGCACCTGTCCAGATATGAGAATTATATTCGAGATCAGAACAAATGTATGCCTTGTGTATTGAAACCTAGGTAGGAAGATATATTTTTTGAAACTTCAAAAAACCTTAACATTTTTCTGGATTTTTGGCGCTGTCACTGGAGTTCTTTATCCAAAGAACTGGGTTGTAAATCTCGAAACGAAAAAAGCAGGGGGTACTGTTGACAGTAAAAATTGGAGACAAGAGATAGAATTTGAAGATGATAAAGAAAGTTGGGGTCAAAATGGAACCTTGGAACACACAATCATTTATTTTGTGTATATCGGGCTAAATCGAGTTCAAAACAGTGCTAATAGAACAACGTTTCTAAATGTATTTTCTAATAAATCAATAGAAGAGGTTTGATCGATATCGATTGTGAGATTATCAGTTATCCATTTAGCTTTCCATTGTCTGGAATGCTTTACCTGGGAGGGAAATTCATATATGTCATCGAATATCAAAAATTTCCAGCGAAACACAAATTTAAAATAATTTACTCCATGTTTGTCACAAGTAATCTTCAAAATGGTTTAGCCGATTTCCTTGAAATAAATTTAATAACGTCCCTAACTTCAAAAAGAATGTTCCTAGTTCTGTTTTGATTTGGTTTAAAGAAAGGAGTCTTTAAAATACTCAATCAGTTCTATGAGTACTGTTTTTTAACATTACTAAGCGGGGCAAGTAGAATTTTGAAAGCTTTTAAACAGAGTAATTTTACTTATGCCAAACTCTAATTGCACAATGTGATAAAATTTTTTCAGGGGGAAAATCTTCAAGGATCCAGCACATAATAAACAAAAAAGTCATAACATCAAGCATCAATTAATTCTTTTCTCCATCTCTCTCGCAAAAATAATAATTTTGAATGATAATTTTCCAACCATCGAAAGTATCATTTAAGAAGGCATAAAAAGTCATTTCACGAAATATATAAAAAAATAAACCCCTTGAATTTTTATGGAACATATAAAGAGCAAGACCACCCCAACAAAAGTAGCCATTAAACCAGAAGAAGGTGTGTCTTATGCTGTGTGGGTGCCCAAAGCCAAACCCCTGTCCTGTCCATGGCAACAGTTTTCATCATTTTACAGCTTTAACTTGTTGGTCTTGTGGGTATCTCAGCTTTTTATGGCAAACCAATTGCATTTTAGGTCATGCCATTCCCACAGTTAGTTCTTTCATTCGTATTATAAATTTTATATCATGACACCGCAATATCTTGGCCCATTTTCGTTGATGAATTACACTAAAGATCCTCGACTCGACAGTATACTTTGCCTTGATTCTGCACTTTTCCCTGCAGACAACCTTCCTTTCCGTATTTTAATTATCACAAAAATTGAGAAAGAAAAAAAAAAATACTATTAAAATGCCACCAACACAACTACTTCGTCAGTTTAATTACATTTTATGCAACAACAAGCAATAAAAATCACAAAAAATAAAATTAAAAAAAAAGGATGTTATTTTGCTGTTGCACGGATGTGATGTTGATAAATCCCTGAGGAGAGTAAGAGAAAATGCAAAATTCTAACCGGAGCTAACACCAGAACAAAGGATATAAAATAGAAACAAAAACAAAAAAAAGGATTCGGACATTCAGTTGGGTGGAATGGGTGGGTATAGTGTATGAGTGTGGAGGAGGAACATGAAAAACACTAGTTTGCAATTAAAAGATAGAAAAGTCTGTTTTTCTTTTTTGCAGAATGGCAGAAAAAAAGCGGAAATTAAATCATGCTTCCTTCTTCTCACACTCCTTTACAACAAGGATAAATGTTAGGCGTGAAGTTACTTATCCAACGAGATAGAATTTGAAAAAAAAAAACTAGTTACATTCCAGAATGACCGGCGAAAATGTTTCCATCGAACGGAATACAGGGTCAGGATATGGGAGAGGGTCAAACATTATTTTCCCATACGAGGAGGACAGGAAAGTTAGGGACTCAATATAGATACATCGAATGAACATCGAACTGCAGAATTCGTGCTTTTTTAGAGGAATTTCTTTTTTGAAGCAATAATTCAGCAAAAATGTCCTTGAAAAGGGTTTTTTTTTTTTTTTTTTTTTTTAATATCCGTTATAGAGAAATTGCATACCAACCAACTGTGATATCTCATTGGAAAAATTGGTAGTCATAGAGTTCACTATGTTCCTGACGTCTGACTCTTTTGATGATTCATGCAAATTGCGGGTGAAATCAAATTATCTTCCAACACGACTCGAAACAGCAGCAGGATACTGTGTCTGAAACCAGGATTTCTCAGTTCGTGTTGTGTGTATGCAATGTAAATTGAGCTTTAAATAATATTATTTAGTGACATTTGTGGGAAAATGTATATATACGAGTATATAATTCTCCGGGTTTGTGGTGGGTCCTTTCGTTAAGTTCGATGTGTATGTTGCTTGATGTTAAAATAAGGATAATAAGGTTAGGCAATCATGCTGATACGTGGTTTCTGTTGCAATTATGCTTTATAAATAATTCAATTCGGTGATTAATTCATTTTGATGAGGTTACTTTTTTTTTAATTGAATCAATTAAGACTGTTTAGGCTCAGTGTTTTTGGAGGTCCTTCCTGTATTCAAATGGGTTTCCTCCTGCAAGTTTTTGGAAAATAAATTCTACATTAGATGAAACAATCGGAACTCAGTTAATTTGGTTGTAAAGTTTATTTTATTAAACTTATTGTCTATCAACTGCATGCAGCATCCAACTCATAAAAATTATTCATTAAATACAGGGTGTTCCAAAAGTCAGTTATAGTTTGATTGACTTTGTGTTTGTTAATGAAACCGAACTACAGAGTCAGTATGAAATAGTCAAAAGTCACCTGTCCCACAGAGATCTTGAGTTTTCTCGAATTGCCTGGATTAACATTTCATAGTTTGTTATGTAATTGAAGGTCTTCAAAGACCAAAATTTCAATTCAAACAATTCTGGCCTTCAGGATACCGATCAATAAATTCTAAAATCAGTCATTTGAAACTAAGCGGAATTAAGTTTTCGTGTTTCGTTCTTGAACAACTGCTTGTCGCGTGTTCACGTGTCGGCAATATCTTTTTGCTATAGCCTATTGTTCAAACTTCTCACACGCTTATTCGACGCTCTGGTAGATGTCCTTGGTCACTTTGTCTATCTTGTGATATCTCAATGCAAGTTTCTAGGCTTGATTGCAGCCTAGCTACAAAATATTTTCTATAAAATTTATCGATTGCTTTCATTTAAAAGACAATTATCAAAATCGAAGAGATTTGTACGATCTTAGATTTTTTTATTGAAATGATATGTTTCGTATTCATTTGTTTCATTGAGTTCTTAAACGCGTTTTGGAACTAAATCTATTGCAATAAATTTAAGGTAAGAACTTACAACAAAATAAATAGTAAAAAAAGGACATTTTTGTATGTTTTCTACTATGTGTCGTATTCAAAACAAAAACAAAATAAAAGTTGGAAATCTTCAGAAGGTGACCTAAAAGTTTTTTCATTTATTTCTTCAAACTAAAAGTTTTTTTCAACGTGATACTTTGTTTTATTTTTTAGTAAAACTTGTTTAAAGTATATTCTTCGTCCTTGTTGATAGATGAAGAAGTTTATGATTGATTATTGTCGTTTAAGCTTTAAGCATTGATTCCTCCTCCTAAAGAATTATTGTTGGAAGAGTTTTTTAAAACTAACAAAAACAAATTGATTTAAGAATGAACAATTGAAATTAGTTTTGAATCCGACAATCGAGTAAATCAAAACTACTAAATTTGTGAAGTCTGAAATTTATCCTTGACAGACATCCCTTTCAGTAAAGTCCTTGCTCTTTGCCAATTTCACTCAATTTTAACATTCTCATTTTTATGTTTGAATATGAAATTGATTTCGTCTCTGAATATATCGTGTGCAAATTGATTTCCAAAGGTCAATTGATGTCACAACCTATACCTGCAAGCAATTTCCTAAAATCCTTGTACAGTACAGTCTATATGCACATTAACCGTTGGTTAAATGTTTGGCAAATCAATGTCATTAATGCTGCAAGGCAAAGAACCAAAAAAAAAAGAACACATTGCAGACTAATTCAATATTGATTCGTCCTTTTCTTTTTTTTTTATCTTTCTACATACCCAAAGATATTTGACTTCAACTATCCCATAATAGACAGTCGCACATATAACGTACATATATACGTAGAGCCGAGGACAAGTGATTTGTACATTCCATTCCGGAGAATGATGTTATTCCTTTTGTGCTGCTTATTTCCCTATACTATACTGTTTCCCTCTGCTTGATGATGCAAATGGTCTGGAATAGAGTGGAGATCTTTAGCCAGAAGGAAAGATATGTTTATGTCATGTCCTGGCAAGACAAATGCTATACTGTCCATATCAGTCAGAGAGCAAACCCCGATATATAGCCGACATAGAGGGATATTTCTTGTTTCTACAGAATACTTAAGAGCGACAACCAAATTGGAATTTCAGTAGAAATAGATAGCTGGACAAGAACAAGGATTTGTTTGTTGAAGCTAATTGACATAAAGGCTTAAGGTTAGAGAAATTATGTCGGGTGGTGCTGCTCTAAGGCAGGACTATGTATATGTTTTTGGCAAAGTTTGAAGTGCTTTTCAACAGAATTTGACTTGCTTATTATAATGATCCGCCATTATGTGAATTCCTAACTCTAAATAGGATGTCTGGAATCTCACTGACATCGCATTGGGACAATCCTGTATTTCCATGCACATCACTAGGTCGATCGAAAAAGATTTCAGTAAACCTCAAACTAAATAAAAAAATAAAAAAAAAAAAAAAACATCGGAGCGTTAGAATTTATTTTAAAACCAACTCTATCTGAAAATCCTTAAGCAAGGATTAATACATCTACGACCCTCAACTCAATTAAACTTCAAAGGTTACAATAATACAAAAAAAAAATATGTGATTGGATTTGCAGGCTTTCCACTTCCAGACTTCAATTATGTTTTCATACGCCAACCTTTTTTCATTCCATACCCACCTTGCAGCATTTGGGGTGTTCCAAGAATAGTGCCATTTGCAAAAGATATTTCCTTGCGTGTGTGTTGTGTTATGCATATTTGCACTTCCACTGGGAGTACGTACACAAAAAGTATTTGTGTGCTTGTAATATCATCCACGTTCCTAACTTTTCCTTGCAATAAAAATCACTTTACTTTGAAAACCGGGGGCAAAAAAAAAAAAAAAAAAACAGACTCATGGGAGTCTTTGCATAGCGATTAAACCGTGAATCCTTTGTTGCTACGAGTATAATGCCGTTATAAAAATCGCGTTCAGATTATTGAAAACGAATAGAAAAATATCTACAAAACAAAATACCCGTAAACTACTGAACGAAGTTCTGTAAAAAAAAAAAAATTGAACTGGAAAAGCTGCAGCAGAGGGTTTTCCGAATGCAAATTCCTTTTGTGGTTTTCGATACCGCTGCACATGCCAATATCTTTTTTCCATTTGTAGGAGGGAAAAGTAAAATAAAAAAATAGAAACTCTATAAAATCCTTGAAAACAATTGATTGTACGTATCGTATCTACTATATGTTATGTATCGAGAATTATTTTTGTATCCTTTACTGGATGCAATCGAATTTAGTTTGGATTTTGGGATCAATCGTGGTGGTTTTTTAAAGATAGTTTTTATCCCTCAAGGATTTTTTTTTTAGTTTGGAACTCCAGAAAATATCAAATTACTTAATTTAAAAGTGAATTTGAACTTGCCAGGTAGAATTATATGTCATGTCAAAAAATGTTAAATCAATCGACAGTTTATTCGTTCTTGAAAACAACTTTTGAGAATGCATCAGACATTTTTTCAAGGTTATAATTTGAATGGATTTTTTTTTCGTTGATTTGCATTTGACATTTAAGGACGTCAACAACGATACAAAAAAGTTTTAAAGAAAACTTTACATTTCCGGTCACGCAAATTATGGTAAACTTTTTGTTCTCTGAGTGACAATGTAGTGAGTTTCTCACACTGAAATCGTTGTTTCGGTTGATTTCAAGGTATAAAATTCCAGACAACACCTGACGAAAGGTATGCCAAGATTTTCACTGAGTTTATCAACTTGACTTATAGGCACGTCAGATCGTTGTATCATATTTCTGATGGTGCTCCAACATTCCAATTAAAGAAAAAATCCCAACGAGAACCGTATGGCAACACGAAGAAATCCAATTATAAATATGTATCTCAACAATTTCTGCGAAAACCTTTACATTTACTGGCCAATATATTTTCTCAATAGTGACATAGACTCGATCGGACATTATTAAAAACATTATAGTTCCGTTTGAAGCATAATTAGGTGGCGCTGCTATCTTTCCTGTATATTGTCTACGAGCTATTTGAAAGAAAATTTGGTAGACTAGAGGTCACATCCAGCAAACATCATTAAGAGAGTAGATTCCAGATAATTGAGACAAGAACAAAAGACTCAATTCAACAATACTCACTTGTGAAATACGTTGACAGTTTTGGTGATTAAAATTCACTTTAAGTACCACAAAAGATAAAATCCAATCTGATAGGACAAACAACTATCAGCGATATTTTCCTCTAGTCCCGCCACACCCTGTATACTTATATTTTATTTGTTCTAAAATCGGATGCAGCATCAGCTACGTACGAGTATCTTATATTTTAAAACGATTGAAACTTACTTCAACCAGAGCTAAGTTATTGGATTTTCAATTGAAATAATATCTATTTGATTCTATAAAAATGCACTTCCTTGTAATCCTTTTGTTTTTTCTTTCTTTTTCAAGATTGGTTACTCTGTGGCATAAGATGGCAAGCAAACATATAGAACCCAGTGTGCCTGTGAATATAGTAATATAGAAGCTTCAACTCTATCGTCAAGTGCAGCAGGGATTCGATATTTCCAAATGCTCTTTTTCCTTCCACATCTTCTTGAATCTCGAAAACTTCTTCAATGGTTCATTGTTTCAAGTGTATTCTCACTCTTTCTCGTTCTCCTGTTGAGTTCATCGAATTTTATTTAATCCTCTGGAATATCCTTTTTTTTTATTTCAAATGCGTTGAATCGTTGAGCTGGGGAATGTGTCTTAGTAAGGATGTATATAAGATGAAAAATTGAAGACCAAAAAATGTATTGTAAAGGTGCCCCAAGTTTTTAAAGGGATTTTCTGTCCGATTGAATTCGGTGCTTTTATATTTTTTTGAAAAAGATATTTTAGGGATTAAGTAAGGACTTAAAGTGCTTAGGTTGAGTTTAAATCAGGATTGATTTCTCAAATGAAGATTGAAAGAAAAAGATGGTGAAAGCACTTTTATCTTA
The DNA here is from genome assembly GCA_916050605.2 of Platycheirus albimanus. Lineage (NCBI taxonomy): Eukaryota > Metazoa > Arthropoda > Insecta > Diptera > Syrphidae > Platycheirus > Platycheirus albimanus. Next base: position 11,928,770 of record OU696697.1, on the reverse strand, counting down.
TATTAATAGAAAAGATTGTATAAGGGGGATATGTGTATAGAAAAGATATTTCATTTTGTGGATTAAATGATTAAGAAAACTAGATTACTGAACAGTTCTTAACTGATTTTACTGGAAATCATTTTGCAAGGTTTAAACCAACACAATTAAAATGTTAAGAAACTGGACAAAATTTTGAAAGAGTTTTCTCTATTGTTTGGTTTGAATTATACTAGTATCAACCAAACATTTTTTTTGTGTCGTAAAGAAACAAGCAAGTTGTTAACTTTTCTTGAATGATCAAAGTTTTTAATTCACAAGAATTACATAGTGCGTTTTTTTTTTTTTTTTTTTTTTTTTTTATAATGCACACGCGCTCAAGGGGTTTGTTATAGCCCTTTTAATGATAAGTCACAGCGCGAGCGATAGGAAGTTAGGAAGGAAGGGAAAGGAGGTATCGATGAACATTGATCTTGAATGTTTGAAGATCAAAATGGCAAGGAAAAATTGTGCCAGGCAATCCATTCCACATTCGTGTTGTACGGCTAAAGAAAGAATCTCTATATTTCACGGTACGTCCGAAATTGGGCTCAAGTGTAAACTGATGAGCGTTCCTAGCAAGACGAGTATTACGGGGGAAATGTTTAAGGGGTGGAACGCAGCTGGCTACCTCGAGTGAGCATTTTTTGTAAAAGAACCTGTAAAATAAGGAAAGACATGGGACATTTCGACGATGTTCGAGTGACGGAAATGTTTCCATAATGTTTCTCTCTCCTATCAATTTTAACGCTTTTTTCTGAACTCTGTCGAGCAGGTGGAGAAAAGTTTGAGAAGCACCTGCCCAGAGATGGGAGTTATACTCGAGTTTAGGACGTATAAACGCTTTGTAAATTGTAGCCAGATCAGAAGGGGTGAAAAACTTCTTGCATCTATTAAGAAAGCCTAAGCATCTTGCAGCATTCTTGGCAATCTCAAGTATATGATCATTCCAACGAAGATTGTCACTGATACACATACCGAGTACTGATAGCTTTTCGGCCTCCTCGATGCAAGTACCATTCATGGATAATGGCATAGGGGGTATGTTTAGCTTCAACGACAAAAGACAGCATTGAGTTTTCGACGCATTAAACTCCACACGATTTCTAGTACCCCAATTCACAATGCTGTTTAAATCGGAGTTTATCATACGATTTCGTTGTAATAACACGTCCGAAGGCGAAGGCCGTGAATTATCAAACGTATACGAAAAGCTGAGGGTTGAGTCGTCAGCAAAACAATTTAATGGATTAGAAGTCACAGACAAGAGATCATTTATAAAAATGAGAAAGAGAGTCGGAGACAGAACGGAACCCTGGGGCACACCAGCATTTATTTTGTGGAGATCAGACTTGAAACCGTCTAATACAACTTTTATTGATCGGTCCAGAAGATAGCTTCTAATCCAACGAATAAGAGTATCATCGATACCAAATGCACGCATTTTCGATAAAAGAGCTTCATGCCAAACTCTATCAAATGCCTTTGAAATATCAAGCGCAATAATCTTGCTTTCGCCAAAGCGATGCACAGATTTGTTCCACTGTTTGGTGAGATATGCCATCAGATCACCAGTGGAACGATTGCTGCGAAAGCCGTATTGCCGGTCATTTAAAAGCTCCCGATCTTCGAGATATTTCTTGAGCTGACGATCAGCGTTTCCATGACCTTGGAAAGAAGGGACGTAAGTGCAATTGGTCGGTAGGAGGAGGGGGAGGAGGAGTCACCTTTTTTTGGGACGGGCTGGACAAATGCTGTTTTCCATCTACTAGGAAAGATTCCTGAACGATAGGAGCGATGAAAAAGCTTACGCAGTGGTTTTGCCAGCGATGAAGAACACCTCTTCAGAAGGATAGGGGGTATACCATCCGGGCCAGCGGATTTGTGTATATCAAGATCTTGAAGAACTCTTGCTACTGTACGAGTGCGGAAAAATACCTGTCCCATAGAAAAATTAATGTTCTCAAGTATAGGAGGGGCATTGTTGCTTGCAGGCAACGCCTTCTCTGAAGATCTGACAATTGGTTTATTGTCGACGATGAGCGTTGGAACTGATGATGACGTTGAGTTCTTGACGTTTATTACAAATGACCAGAAGTTTTTACTGCCTTTGGGACATTGCAGAATTTTTTGCCGTAACTTCTGGTCATGTAAAAATTTCGTTTTGTGTATAACGGAGTTGCACGAGTTCCTAACTTGTTTGTGTTTCATCCGATTTTCCTCAGTTGGGTTGGCTTTATAGGATCGGAAGCTTACTTCTTTCAACCTGATAGCTTCTTTACACTCTTCGGTAAACCAAGACTTTTCTTTTGGTTTGATACATTTTGTTCTGTGAGGGACAAAAGTTCTCATTCCAAGAAAAATCACTTCTGTAATCATTTCAGCACTGCCATCAATGTCATTATCGAGGAAGCATAATGACCAGTTAAAGTTGCGAAAGAAATTATTCAGACCGTCCCAGTTGGCTTTCTCGTATTGCCAAACGGTCCTAGTGGGAATTTTTTCTTTAACTGGATGGTTGGAGATCGAGAAATTAGCTGAAATGACACAATGGTCCGAATTGCCAAATGGAGAAGTTACTTTAATAGTATATTTATCAGGATGGGAAGTAAGGAACAAGTCAAGAGTATGGGCGGAATGCCCATCAACATCCGGTATACGAGTAGGCTCACCGACAAGCTGGGTAAGATGGTTATACTCAGCAAAGATCTCGGTATACCTTCCTTCGGGTGTTGTCTGACCAGAATAGCGTTATCCAAGCTTTAATGCATTTATATTATTGGAAACTGAAACAATTAAGCGAAGTTTTGCGTTTTCAAGTCATCATTCGAATATTGTATTGAGCACAAAAACTAAGATCAAATTCGAAAATATTTTGTTCAAGCTGAGATTGGACAATGTCCATTGGACTTTCCAAAACCGTATTATCATGCTTTTTTCTGAAGAAAGATTCAACAACTTTTTTTGGTTCAGTGAAAGGACTCAAATTCATAACAAAAACAATAGTTTACATCTATGTATTACTATTCAACCATTAAAATTGTCAATGAAGAAGTCCCACAAGGTTCCATATCAGAGCCTGTTCTGTTTTGGATTTTTATAAATGACCTGCCATTTGGTTGTTAATATCTATCTTCGCGGATGACATGCAGATATGTTTTGCTTGAACTTTTATTAAAATTTTTCAGCCATTGGCTGATTCAGAGAACAGAAATAAAGATGGACTCAAATAAATTGTCTGATAAATCAACCTACAAAATTACCCACATCAAGAATGTTTGAATTTGAAACTTTGCACGGTTTTTGATAGCCTTCTTTCCGATATTAATTTTTTTTTATTTTTTTAATCAATTGGTGTTAAGTTTGGTATTTTGAAAAATGTTCATCCTACATCGAAATAAAATATTGTATTGATGAACATTTAGGAGACAAATATTGTATCTATAAATTTTGAATTTTGCACTACTTTTTGAATTCGTAACTTAATATCATAATGATATAGTATCTAATAGTTTTAATGTTTTTATTTAACCAATAACATCAATTTTTATCGTTTATGTCAGAATTTTAAACATTCCATATTTCCACATTGTATATTGTTCAAATTGATAAACAAATTTTTAAGTAGGTATTTATTTTTAATATATGTTCTCATAGCCACCGTCATCTGGTTTCATGACATTTTAATACTCAAATATTCAAAAGTTTATACTCGTAGTATTAGTTATATAATTAATTTCCTAGAAGTCCTGTGGTGTGTTTCAAAATGCCAAATAAACCAACAACTATCAGCAATTTTAATCCATTTTAACAAAAATTTGTGATTATTTATTAAACTTCTGTGACATTTCTCATAGCGCAGCATTAAAAACCACATAATTTTTAATGTTCAGCCATAACCGTATAATTAAAATTTAATATTGTTCCTGTAGATTAATTGGAAGCGATGGTCTGTGATTAGAACACTCCAACTCCAACAGAACATGCAACACCATTATCATGATGTTTTATGATTCTGCATGATGGGGGATGGGGCATGGGAAAGAAAATTTCCATTTCACAACTATTAAAAGTCAATTACAATTTTATTTTTATTATTGTGAACGAACATCAAGAGAATTTGATGTTCTCGTGTTTTATGTCAAACATTGATGGGTTATGATTATATGATATGGCTCTTTTGGTTGATGAATATTTTAATGGACATAAAATGAAATGACAGTTGAACAAAAATGATGAATTTTGATGTGACATTTTAAATATTAAAACAGTCCGGATGGATATGACACTTTTAAATTAAAAAAGGAAATTATAATAGCCTGCTTGGAGAAACCTTGATACCACCAATTTATTTATATTTAAAGAGGTGTATTTTTGGAACAATGGATAGTTCTCTATTTCAAAGTGCATTAGAGTGTTAGACAATAGGCCATTCTGTATCATGTCTTCTTCCTTCTGGGAATAGATATTGTACAATGGATGGTCACTTCATCCGACTGAAACTGCTGATTGGTTTATTCAATAAAACCATGCCGATGATATCAGTTCTTCTGCGTTAAGTATTGAAACCAACCTTATTAAACTTAAAATAGCAATAATCTTAATGTAAATAATTTTTGAATAGCAAATAGCTACATTGTCTTCTGAAAATTCAGTTTCTTATTTATAAACTCTGACGCAATCGTATTCATTTGTATAGAATGAACTCACACTAGCACATTGCTAATTCATGAAGAACGCTGTCTTATGAAGGATTCCTACATTTATTTGCGTCTTAATTAGATTCAACACAAAGTGGGCTGTATTTTACTTACTTGTTCCATAATTAAAACGTATAAAGGACCTTATACATAAGATTCATCTTGTTACGTATCTATTATAAGCAAACCCCATCTATAAGATTTGTTACAAGATAATATTTTAAGCTTCTCCTGGTTGACGTAATATTTATTCTCGTTAAAACTGTATTGAGCTTCATCTACATTTTGATATAACACATAAATCGAATACATATACATACGAGACGACCAACGATAGTGAGGGCGGCATATTCAAAGGATACTCTTCTATAAATCCTTCAAATTCTCATTACGCCCTAAATAACATCACCCAAACATTATATCAAACTGGATCCTTTATTATTTGTAAGTCTGAACGAACTGAAGGGTGCATGTGTATATGAAATACTTTACTCCGAATCCCTGAGCGTCGTCATCGTCATCACCCAACAACGAACGGTACCATGAACATATAAAATTTGTATCATGGCCTTATTTTCTCGTCAATGGTTAAACAGGTGCCTAGGTTAGTTATACTAGACAAAAGATAGTTTTGGTTCTCATATAGTTGTGCAATGTGTAGCATAGCTGGGGAGACATAGAGCCGACCTCGCTCGGTCGGTGCAAAGAGCGGATGAAAGGATCTCGTTAAGTGGAGGTGGGATTCGAGTGTTAATAATTTCTGCTTCTTATATTCGTATATATGAGTATTTATGCACGAGTATGTGTTCCAATTTTATGTTATTTAATTTTACCTCTTGGTGTTTTTTTTTTCTTCTTTTTTGTTTCTTTCCTTGTGACTTTGTGCTTTGCACTTTGCATTTACGGAAGGTTGCTGCATTTGTAAAAGGATGTCGTCGTTGAGAACTAGAATTACAGGTCGTCGATGGTGTAAGGACCTATTCGCTTTGTGTGATAGAAAGCATTAACTTTAAGTTCAATTCATGATGTTGAATAATATATGGAACGGTGTTTAAAAATTCATTGTCTTGAGGGTTGTAGCTTAAGGGTTATAGAAGAGCTTGATTATGTGTGGACAGAAAAAAAATGTTTAAGATCAAAGTATAAAAGAGTTTTTTTCAATTCAATGTCATTGGTATGAAACTTATATATTTTTTTTCTTTCTTCTCTTTACAGTCACAGAAAAAGAAATAAGACAATGGTAAGTTGCAAACACTTCTACATCTACTTTTATTTAATTCTTCTATCAAATATTTGTATGATTTAAACGCAGATAGTTTATGTCTGAATAGGCTTTCCGAAATATAAAGACAAATTAAATACATTTTAAGATTGTCAGTAATTTTTTTTTGGTATTTTTTAAGTTTTATTTTTGAAATACATGATTGATTACAATTTTGAGTGTTCTTGTCTGAAATCAAATATTTCAAACGATGGAAGAACATAGTCTTTTAAATCGATTTGAAAAAGCATTCGAATTAAGTGCACATTTAACAGGATCTCATCAAATCGTAATATTTTGAAAAGAAAATGGCAAGCTAAGTAAAATAGAATTTCCAACCACCGCAAAATTCCATCTCTCTTGATTCTGGAATTCGTTGATAGTGATGATTTTGACGTCACAACGTGTTGAGGTTTCCAAGTCCAATGCAAGGAATTTATTTTTCTCCATCTTATCTGGCTACAATCTACAAGTAATAATTTGCCAAAAACTCGAGAATAATTCTCATACTTGTGCAAAGTGCAGATGCTCACGTCACACACTTTACATCCCTGAATAGAATTTAAAAAAAGCCTTGAAATTGATAGAACCATTATGGAAACCATTTCTTTCACTTGTGAATCTTCAAAATAATTCTTGTCTCACCATATTCTATCGTTACTTTATTATCGATGCTCCAACTAAATAGTCATTTGCATTTCCCTTTAAAAAAATCTCTCGATCCCAATTTCACAAGAACAGTTAATTATAGAGACTCCATCTTTAGCCGCACGACACGAATGTAGTATGTTCTAACCAGTCCATGTTGTTCTTTGAATTTTTGCGATTAACAGACATTCAAAACCAATATGCATCGGTATCTCCAATCTTATTTTCTTAATTGTTTGTAACTTGTTAATTCATAGCAAGGGTATTTGAAGCCCCTCGAGTGCGCTCTCACCGTAAAGAAACAAAAAATGGAGCTTGTGGCATCAATGTGAAAGTGAAATGTAAAAATAATTTAAATTTAATGAGACATCAGTTGACAGATCATAAGCTGCTATAGATGAGATCAATTTATTAAAACAACATTACAAAATTTCAATTTTCGAATTGAACAAAATATCAAATTCAATATAACAGAAGCCATAGTCCAGTATAGTTGATTCACCAAATCAATTAAGTTTACGAGTAAATTAAGGATTAATATAAGAATCTAGGGTGCCACCTATAGGCGAGATGTATGGTCCTAAGCCTGGTCTTCTGTGAATGCTCTGATTGTTGGGGATTCTTAAATCCTCCTTGTGACCCTATCAGGCATGGTTGCCAAAATAAAAACACCTTCTAAATTGTTTTGAGGAGTTTTATTTCCTATGAGAAATTCAAATATAAAATTTGTATTCAAAAAATTGTTTTTTTTGTGTACTTACACTTTTGTGTGGCCTCGATGTTTAATTCAATAAACAAAAAAAAAAACAAAATGGCTTCTCCTTCTTCCTTTTCGATTAATGCATTCAATGTTGCATTTCAACCGAATTTGAAATACAGACATATTACACAGAATCGACACTTGAAATGGACATGTTGTGTTTTAGTAAGCCCATCTTGTCAACAAACCTGACATTTTTTTAAGTAAATAGAAGCAGAAATGCTTGAGTATGTATTCTTCACAATCAAACAATTTTGACACAGTGTCTATTCGCACGCACTAGTTTCAAGTGTTGCCAATGTCAAACTGGTGTGTGCAATCTTACTCGCAGTACAAAGGCGTATTTACTTCTTCCTCGAATGTAATAATACGCATTCAACTTCGTTGCTCGGTTTTAACAAGTTTTTTTTTTAAATATTCAATATTCGTCGACACTACCAGAACTAGAATCAAAGCTGTATATGAAGAGACACTCCCCAATGGATATTTGATGTTAAACGTATAAGTTATATCTGTGGCTGTTCTTCTTGAGAGGATTTCGACTTCAAATCTCTTCTCAGAATCGTCAGAAGTGTAATTTTTGTACCAATAGAAAGGTTTCTAAAGACTTCCGGAATATTCTGACTGCTTCTTGTGGCCTTTTTGCAATGGACAGTGCTCAAAGATACCTGATATCCTTAGCCCAGATTAAGGTGATGCGTATTTTAGTGTCTGTACAAGAAAATAGAATTTAAATTTTTAGAAAGTAAAATGTTGTGGTTTAAATATTTCTTCAAGAACATATAAAAACAAAATTAATTACACGCCTTAAGTTACAAAGGAAATAATTAGAACGTCTCCTTTTTACAAGTAAACTTTATTATTTTTTAATTAGGATACCGTCTTCCGTTTATTTAGTGGCTCAAAAACTTATTTCCTTTCTTTTAACAGGCACAAAGGTTTTCTAAAAGACTGTCCGAACGGTTTACTCACAGAACAAGTAAGTACATCAGTAGCCAAAAATGAACCGCCTCCAGTCATTCCCACAGTTAGTCCTCCTGTAAATGTTTCAATTTCACACTTCACCTGCCATCAGTCATTTCCCATCACTCTTTCCTTAAATTTCCCGAATTCATTAGAAACACAAACATTGTTCCAACACTCATCCCATAAAATAAACATTCCATCAGTGTTGCCAGTGGCATTATTTACCTCACCGTCACCATCACTGCCACCTGGTGTAGGATTTTCAAATTAAAATAATTAAAATTTTCTGGCTTTATTACTTAAATTTCTATTTTGTTTTTCTTCTGTTTCTAATCGTCATCTTTCTCTTTCTCTCTTTTGTTTTTTTGTATTTCATGGTGATGCTGAACATCTTTAACCTTTATCTTGTATCTGCGCATACAAAAAAAAATTATCTTCTGGGTACATGGCGACACCACAACATTTATCCTTGGGGACATATTAACCGAAACATCTCATCTCTGACGTCCGACCTGCCACCATGCTGTGCGTTTTAATGCTGTACTTTACAACTCCTCTCGTGTGTTCCTGGTGCTGTTTGGGATTTTTTTTTTCCTTTTGATGATGGCTTGGTGGCGTTTCTGGATTTAATGTATTTTTGTTTTGTTTTTGGTTTTTTTTTTTTTTTTTTAGGGTTTTATCAAAATTTACAAACAGTTCTTCCCACAAGGAGATCCCAGCAAATTTGCCTCACTTGTGTTTAGGGTTTTTGACGAGAACAACGTGAGTATACAAGGATCATGAAACCGCCCACCAAATAAACCATCAAACAAGCACACTCTTGATGCTCTGAAATCCCATTATATGGGCGCAAATGATGATGGGAACTGAGAAGTGTATTTGCATACGAAGTGTAGTAGGACTTTCCCAGATTTGCTTCTTTTTTTTTAAAGTATTTTCTTGGAAACGTCGCTTCCCGTCCCTTTGTGGGGTGTTTAATAGTTAATTGGGGAGAGGAGTGGTTGTGGTAGTTTTTAATGAGCGAAGAAAGAACCGGGTAATAAAACACGAAATTGTCACCAACGATGATGAAATTGGGTTTACAATTAGAAAATGGGTTTAGTAAAATGAAAGTCGAGATGTTAATAATAAAATACAGTTTTAAAATGCAACAAGAGAGACTCATAAGTCATAAACATTAACATTTTTAAGCTAGAAGGAGCGGTTTATACGTCCGAAATTTTTTGAGGAACCTCAACTTCGCGGAACTGTGCTTCCAGGATTGGTTCAAACGCATGCCAAATTGAATTAATTTTCATGGAGAATACTTTCAATAGTCAAATGTTAGAAAATACCACTTTTAAGTTTTTATAAGTAAATCTTCTTTATGAAAGTAGTGATTTGAAACGCGATGAAACATAAATTCGTCACGAAATAGAGACAAACACATAAATATATAGGATTCAGCATATCACACAGAACTTTATATTCTAGGTCTCCTATTTGTGTGATGCTTCGGTGACTCCCCTCTTTTTTTTCATTTTAATATTTGCTAATCCTATTTACTTTACAAAATAAAAAGTAAAAACCGTTGCAGAAAGTCCAATGTCTGCCTAAAGCCTTTCAAATAGTCGAATAAATGAAACTTCTAGAATAAATTAATTGAAATTTTGTATCGAAGCTGTATTTTTAATTAAAAACAGTTTCTGTTTAATTCTTTGACTTAAAGTTTCTCACTTTTGTATTAAAAACAATTAAATTCAATCGTGAACTTCAATCAAAATCGATTTGGTAAAATTTCAAATCAAAATAAAATAGAATCCCTTCTACACACTTCCATCGCGTCACAGCGCACCACTCCACCTATTTCCAGGATAAAGTCAAGTGTGTTTATTACTGTGGGCGTAAAGCAATCAAAGCTATTCATGGGAATAAACAAAAGCAAAACCTATCTATTCATCAGAAGCAGCAACCCAAAGCCGTATACGAACCAACCATCATATCACCATAATATTAAGTTGAACGAATCAACCAACCTCCCGCATAATCAATTCAGTCTCAGATTTAATTACCATTTGATAAGCACAACACTCTGGTTTTATTTACCTTTTTCAAAAAGGGTTCAAGTTGAATTATTTGGGAAGTGTGGGAGTAGAGAAGGAAAAAGTCATTCACACTCCACCGACTTATTTCTAGTAGATTGGAAGCTTCACAGTAATTACTGTGATAGAATATATTTATATATTTGAATAAATATCGAAACGATATGGAGTTTTATGTCCTTGGGGTTAGGGTTAGGGTTAGGGTTAAAAAAACGAAGATGAACATGTGGATCAAATGAGCTCGAATACTTGAAAATGCATTAGATCCGTAAGTCAATAGTTTGAGAATTGAGATGCACAGAAAACTTAATGTATTCATCATTAGTATAAAATTTCATTTGAAAAATGTATTCAAGTGAAAACTTCAAGATTGATATCTAAATTGTGCGTGTATTGGTAGATACCTTATTTATGAATTTTGAATTATAACATTGCTTGAAAATTTCATTAACAGGATGGTTCAATAGAATTTGAGGAATTTATTCGGGCGTTATCGATTACATCGAGAGGAAACCTAGATGAGAAGCTGCATTGTAAGTAGAAATTTATAAAATTAACTATGGCATTCATATTTAATTGAATGATAATTATGTAACATGTCAATTGATACAGTAGATATCAGCAGTTTACATGGTAACAAACAAAAAACAACATCAATACAAATCATTGAATTTTTTTTCTAAAACTTATTGGAAATGAATAACATTACTTAGGAATGAGCTCTAACAGTACGTTAAGCTTTGACAATTAAATACAATCATTAAAAAAGCAGAAGTGATTTCAAAAAATATATTAAAAAAAAAAAAACACTTTATTTGTGTGTATTATTAGAATCTTCCATCAATTTTTGATTACACAAAATTCCTTTAGATCAAAATAGCTGGAAAAGATTCAAATCAATTTAAGATAGCATTCATTGGCTTATTAACTCATGAATTGTATTTTAGTGATTTGAAATAAATACATTCACAAAGTTCGCAGAATAGCTTCATTTACATTTTATTATGAGTTTGTTTTTGATCCAAAGATTATTTTCTATAATTCTAATGAAGTCTACAAAATGTTAGGAGTGCTTAGGATTTATGGATATGGAAGGAAATTTTCAGAAAATAGATAAAGTTGTCCAATAAGTCAGCTGCTTTAAAACAAAATTATAATAGTTGTGTAAGGATTTATTTAGATTTTAGACATGGTGTACCTTAAGATTGGCAAATTTGCCAATTAGGAATTTGTTGAATGGTTGCATCGATCTTTTCATCATGTCATGAAAATATTTTCCCACTAAACAATTTCTATCTTTGCAGAAATAAAAGGAAAAAACAGAAAACCAAATCCAAAGAATGGGGAATAAAATGTATTTCATAATGAAATCGAAATTATATTGATTTTGTCAATGCAAATGAATGGACTGGATTATTGACCTGATGAAAGAGTGCTTTTTTCCTTTATAAAGGACCGATTTTTACCCAATACTGAATTGAATTTATAAAAGTCTACTGTTTCGGTAGCTCTTTCATCCATTCATTGCAGTATCAATGTTTCCAATTATTTTGGCAAGTATGTACAACGATGTAATTTTAACAATGTTAAAAATCTCACGTTGATCACAATATCGATTTTATTGGTCACTTCTTTAATTGTGTAAGAGCCCCGTGGCATTGAGTTAAATATGTTGGATTTCTACACCAAAAATTCTTGGTTCCATCCTTAACTCCACCAAAATCTTTTTTCCGGGGTATGGTCTCTAGTGAAGTGACTTAACTTTTGATACTTAAAACAAAATAGACGATGATTGGTTAAAATTTCAGTTAAAATATAATTTTTCTATTCTGCTCCGACAGCTTAATGAGCCTCCAACTTTTATAACATGAAATTCATGACTGATAGTCCAATCGATGGTGTCTTAAATTATAGCCAAACATCACACAAATCTATTAAAGATTCAAATCTATTAGAAAAATCATCTTGTTAACTTATTTTTGTAACGTAAGGATACAAATTATGTCTCTGAAAGAAAGTGCAATAAAGGTAAATGTTTTGAATTAGTTTATTTCATCGCCATTTTGAATTTGTATTTTTCAATGGATGAAGCTCAAAGTAAATAAGAATTAAAAATATTTTGTTTACTAAAAGGATTCAGAAATTATTTAATTGTTTCTAATATTAATTTTAAATTGTGAAATTGCTTCTATAACTATTGAAATATAAAAACGAAATAACTTTTTGACTGATTTTACTATAATTCCAGTTTTGTTTTATTTAAATTGTTGAAAATTACCCGCATTGTAATATTATTGTTTCTGACATAAAATTTTTCTTGCGATACTTTAATCATTGCAGCATCACAGTTTTAAATTAAAATAGAAATAAAATATAAAATAAAAGAACTTACTAAAACAATCCAATTCATGCCCTCACAAAAAATTTATCACACACATTAAAATAGAAACACCTATAGCTTTAAAATCGCTTATTGCAATTCTAAATTCAAAACAATTTATAACAAAACAATGTGTGGTCAAGTCCTTAACATCATTGTTTCTGCAATTCTCCTCACTTCTTCATCTTTTGTAGGGGCGTTTAGACTTTACGATGTTGACAATGATGGCTTCATTACCAGAGATGAAATGTACAACATTGTGGATGCCATTTATCAAATGGTGGTGAGTAGATGGATGAAATTATTGTGCATTGTTTTTTTTTTTTTTTTCTTGCTAAGTTATTTTTTATTTTATCCTTCGTCCTTTTTTTGTACATTTTCTATTCTGAGTATAAAAACTACTTCGATCAATGAACATTTAAATGCGTTTTTAATCACTTTTTTCTAATACAAACACACATCATAAATATATCAACATCGATTACAATCAACGATCGAAATTAGGGTCAACAACCACAAACCGAGGACGAGAATACCCCACAAAAGCGAGTGGATAAAATATTTGATCAAATGGACAAAAATCACGATGATCGTCTAACGCTGGAAGAATTTCGTGAGGGTAGTAAAGCTGATCCACGTATAGTTCAGGCGTTAAGTTTAGGTGGTGATTAGCCGAAAGAAACGTAGTCTAATTAATAGGTTCTCTTATACTAACTTACTTATTAAAAGAAAGCAAAAAACCTTAAAAAATATAAATATATATATATATTTACAACTACTACCTACTCATAAAAATAAAACGAAGAAAAAAATGCAAAAAAAAAAACAACTTCACTGAATAGAACAACAACAACAACTTAGCTTCTTCAACAATTCTCATTAGTTTGAGAAAATATTTAGGTTCGAGTTCGACCTTCAAAGTCAATCAACAAGTCTGTAGATAAATTCGAAAAAAAAGAAAATGCTCAGCAATTTTTGGAAAAATTAGATTTTGACAAACACTTTAAAAAAAAAGGAAGAATGTATAGATAAAAAAAAAACAATTACAAAATGTATATTTAAATATCTTCAACGAAATTTTATTAAAAAAAAAAATCAAGTAAAAATGGTTCAAAAGCCGGGTTTAGATAAAAAGGTGCGTTGGGATTTAATTATTATAATTAATACAACTTTTTCCCAAATCAACACTTGTATAGAAACATTACGTTATCCTTAAACATTTTTAATCTTCAAATTAAAACAAAAATTAATATCCTTCATAACAATGATTACGGCGTTTTCAAATATTTTTCCATTTATTACTACGAATTAGGTTTGTGCTTATTGTGAATACTCTTTAAGATTCCAAATCAGAATGTCCTTTGTAGACTGATCATTAGGGGATTAAGAACGAACGTCATTCAAAAAAAGAGATTAATCAATATTTTTCTATTGGGAAATAATGTAATAAAATTGCCAACAAAGTGAGGAAATGATGGTGTTGGAAATTTTTGTGAACAATTAGTGATGATGCTTTAAATATGTATCTGAAATTTTGTGGAAGATTGAATGAAGTATCAAAATGCTAATAGATTGCTTACTTCACAACAAATTGAAATAACTGGAAACATAGTTCTGCGTTTTGAATATCTTTTCAACAAATTTCAACAAAAAAAGCTAATAATTTTCGGAAACAGATTGCAAGCTTAGTTTTAGCAACTGTATTTCTCCAAACGTGTTTCTTGGGGCAAGATAAAAATAAATGTGGACACATGAAAAAAAAAAAAAAATATTCACGATAAGCCTTGCCTTCGGGTACTTACATTTCAATTTCCTTTTCGGCGGCGACCTTTTAATAGTGAATTTTGTTTCATTCTACCTGAGATATCAGGTTTATGAATTTGTTCTCATTCTGAGTTTAATATTAAAAGTTAAATTTATAAATACTTGAATCAAAATCAAATCTTTCAAACCATCTATATACCTTGACATTAAATCAAATTCTGTAAAAAAGAAATAAACCAATTCGTTCGCGTTAAATACAAATTAAAGAAATATTTAATAAAATAAAACACAAAATACACACACCAAAAAAACACCAACATTTTCCAAATGCAAAAAAATAAGAATGTTTAAATTACAAATACATTTTAATAAAACCTCCCCCCATACTAAAAATAAAACTATCTAACATAAATTAAAAAATCCCTTACTAACTTTAAGGCGCTGTAAATTACTAGATTCTCACAATAAATCTTCGGTAGAATTTTTTTTTATTCAAAACGAATAAAAAATTAATTAGATTTAATAAATTTATTAATATCTTATATTTTTAAAGAAATTGCAAATAGCTTATTGTATAAAAAAAAACATAACAAAATTTTCTAGCTCTCGGAAAATGAACACTTTTCAAATAAAATCAAAATTATTTTATTGAATATCTAATAAAAAAATTATTAATATTATTAAAAAATACAAAATTTTGAACAATTAGGAAAAAAACAAAAAAAATCTGCAAAAAGTGTTTTCTACCATGTTGTCGATTTGTTCAGTTTCGTTACAAAATTTTTATGAATTTGAATATGTTTATAAATGTGTGATTTCCATTTTCATCAGTTTATTTTATTTAATGCTCTGAAATGAATATAATTATTATATACTTAATTTTATTTCAAAAAAAAAAATCACACATTTATTCTCACATAAAACTCAAAATGAGATTTGCACATTTAAATTCTTTTTCGTTTCATCACCAAAGCAGTTTCTTTTATATCGAATGCTGCATGTTTTCCAAATTATTAATGTTTTAAATAATTTTTTTTTCTTCTTAGCATGCAAAATTTTTGTCACGTTTTATTAATTAAAATAAAATTTTATTTTATTTTCAAATACATATTTAAATTTTCATATTTAATTGGGCATGATATTTTGTAAACTCGTATGACAAACCACGTTTCTTCAAAAAATGCAGTAGCCTACTTACAATTTAGCCGAAAAAAAAGTATCTATGGCAACAAAAAAAAAAAACACACTAATTCACACAAACATCCTAAAACACTTTATCTCTCCTTATCTATCAACAGAAAAAAAAATATAGGAAGCATACAATTCTATAAAAAAAAAAAAATAAACACCTGAATGTAGTCTGTACCATCATTCTGATTTAATTTCTTTTCTATATGTGGTTCAGCTTTATTATATACAAAAAATATTAAACCTATTACATCAGATATTTCCAATATTATATAAAAATATTTAAAAATATATTATAACCAATAAACAAAATATTATATTTACCTTGTTTTTCTTTCTCTCAATTTTATTATAATTTTAGCAAAACTGTATTATTAAAATACTGCCCCTATGTTTTGTAACCTATGAATTGCATTTTGTTTAATTTTTCTTTTATCAATATACTTAAACTTAACTATAATATAATATTGTTAGTTTTTTGTTTATTGTAAAATTGTATAAACGATCAAAAGCTTACGATCCTCTTTCGCCTCTTAAATAAATACTGCTTGGAGATACATCTCCTCTATTTTTCTTCTTTTTTTTTTTGTAATTTAATTTTAGTTTAAAATTTCTGAATTGTTTGTTTTGTACAATTTTCTGTGATATGGACGAATTATTGCAAACAATCATTAAAAATTCTGCTTTCGTGAATATTCTTGCAGAACAAAGAGTTTTTGTTTTATTTCATTTTTTCAAACAACCTTAATCTGAATCAATCGAAAATACAAAGAAATTGGTCAAACAATTCAAAAATAATTTTTTTTTAATTTTAAACGACTTCAAATATTTTTCATTTAATTAAGCCTTTCGCTTTGATTATCTTTGTAACAAATATTTAATGGACATTTTAAACAAAAGTTTTGTTGTCGATCTACAATTCTGACGCATTTTTAATTCTGTTGGGCAATTCCTATACTTGTATGTATGTATGCAGCATTATTTTCAATCAATTATTCATTGTACCGTCAAACTGTTGTCCACCATTCTAGTAGGTTTCTCACAATTTCTGGAGCCATTATTTTGCCCTGGAATGCGTATGGTCTCCAAGTAACTGAGTCATCCATTGGTTTGTTTTTGGAACAATTTTTTCACACCAATTGTCAACACCTAATGAATGCATACATTTTGTCTCCTTCGAATCTAATGCAAATCTATTATTCGACTGATGAATGGATGACTTTTAATTTGTATTTTTTTCCCATTTGTACAAAATTTACATTTTGAATAAATAACTCAAGACACTGTCAGAGTTGAGAGAAATATCTATTGACAATTGTTATTGATTGACAAAACTTAGAAATCAGCAATCGATAACTTTGATGATCTTTGGCAAAAGTATTTTGAAGTCGTTAAAATAGATCGTTTGATGACTTCTTTAGACTCCAGTTTTGCATTGATGGCTACGTACTTCTTTTATTAAAGTTGATACTATATTTATCGGAATTTCACTAGCAACTTATTTTTAAGTCAACAGAGGAACGTGCTTTAAAGATACAAATTCAGACATTTTTAGCATTCAATTTCGATAGGGTCTTATCTAATTTAAACTTGAGAACTGTGTCTATCTAAAACTCGTATACACGACGAATTCTATTTCTTAAGCAAGTTCAATTTAATATTGAATGTGGGATAGCATTTATTTGGACTGTTTCTTCTGTTCTTACTGAGAAGAGCATTTGAATCACAGTGGCTGACTTAATTTTGATAGTTTCGATGGAATCGATTTAACGAACGTATATCCCAAAAATGCTCAAAGAACTAGTTCTTCTTCATATTTCAAGTTAATTTTAAATAGTTGAGTTCGACAAAAGGCACTGATTGTTGAATGGGTTTTTTAAATTCTCGTATCAAAATCAATTAATTCTTAGTATTAAAGAGCAATATTGTTCTAGTGCAGAGTTGTATACATTTTCATTTAAAATTTAAATTTCTTTTTATTAACTAAATGAAAAGAAAAAAAAAAATATTTGTTACAAATTAAAAAGCAGCAAATTTATTTGGTATATAAAAAAAAAATTAAACGCTAAAATATTTTGCACGCCTTAAATCTAAATAAAACTATCATATTTTTGTGTGTACATTTTATCTACTTAAGAATTTTTCTTCGATAAACTATTTTTGAGGCCTTTTATATGTAAAATATTTAACACATAAAACCTATTAAAAAATAAATTAAAAATTAACTTTGAAGCAACATTGCATCCATCCAATCTTCGAAGAGAGTTTTGTTTCTTATAGCAAAAACTCTTTATATCACTTTTTCTAAATTTCAATTCGCATTGTAAAATAAATTATAAAAAACAAAATTTGTTTCACCAAACGAAACACCATACCATACTTCAAACTTTTGTTTTACCAATACCAACAAAAGCAAAATCCTCAATCAATTACTGTTTAGCTAAATGCAATTCTATAAAATTAATATTATTGATCTAACAAATCTTAATATAGGTACATAAAAAAATAATTAATTTTTAAGAAAACAAAAAATTCTACACAAAACATGTATTAATTGAAATAAAATTTTAAATATCACACTTTGCCCCGACAACTACACTTTAATTCAAAATAATACAAAAATGTCTAGCACTGTTGAATTAATTTCACACAAAATGCACAAATTTACTAAATCAAAACACACAAAATATAAAGTACCTTTAAACCAATACCAAAAACAAAGTAAATAATTTACCATTATACTTCACTCAATTTATTTTTAGCTTACAAAGTATATATAGTTAAACTAAAAATTCAATATAAAAAAAAGCAATGAAATAATTTTAAGTAGACTCTCACCTCAAACCCTCACTGAAATTCTTCTTACGAATCAGCAACAACAAAAACAACAAATAGCAAGCTTTTAGAAAAAGTCATAAAAATTAAATAATTATCTTTATAATTTTGCTTTAGGTTAAACCTCAGCAAAAATTAAAAAAAAAAAAAAATCAAATCAATTATATAGGTATACAACTTATGTAAATATATATAAAATAATTATAATTTATAAGTATAATATTATAATACTTAGGAAATAATCTTGTATCTATCAAATTAAATAAAAAAAAAATTAAAAAAAATCTTTAAGCGAAAAGTGTTTTCTTATTTCTGCTTACAATTAATAAAACAATGTTATAGATAAAATAAAATATTAATTATAATATCGAGGACAGTCCTATATTAAGCAATATATAAACAAACATAAAAATTAGTGATAACTTATATAAACAAAATAAAATTACATAAAAAAACAAAAACAAAAATCAATATAAAATGTAAAAAGCATTTATACATTGTAAAAATAATTAAATTGTGAAATTAAAATCTTACATCAATAATAATAACAATATAAAAATATACAAACATTATATATTTTATGAATTTTTAAAAACCAAACCACAAAAAATTACTGAAATTAAATTAATAAAATAAACAATATATTATACAAAATTATAATGTTAAAAAGTCACATGCATTAGCATAGCGCAGACAAAACATTTAACATAGCCTTATAGTATTGTTTTTTTTTTTTTTTTTTTTTTTATTCAAAACTGCAATAAAAATTAATAAACCATACAATAAAAATAAGTAACTGCAGCTAAAATGTTATAGTAAAAACAAATCACAATTTTATTTCCAAAAATGTACAGATTCAAATTAAAAATTAAAAAAAAAAAAAAAATTGCTAATGCAAGCAACTTGAATCATTAATTGTTAAAAAAGTTGAATTATTTAATTTTGTGATTTTTTTAAGAAAAAAGTTAACAAAATATAATTATTATTGATGAAAAGAGTTTTAAATAAGAAAAATTTAATATAATAACAATAATAATAATTTATTATGTATGTGTGCCGTTTATTAATTAAAAACAAAAGTGGAAAATTAAACAAGAAGAAGAGTTTTGGGGTTTTATTTCACGAGGCTAATGAAGACTAAAATTGAATACCTACAGCTATTTGAGGTCGTAGTAACTAGTAAGTATACCTTTGATAGGGTTAATCAATTGATAACAAAATGATTTTAATATGAGAAATTTAATTGAAAACAGATTCCTCAGTTCCCTTAGCCGTATAATTATTTTAGAGGAGCGAAATACCTTCATCTTCAGTGGGCAATGATTTCACATCCATTTCCCTAGAAACTGTGGATTAAAATAAGGTAAGGGGATCAGAAAGTAGATGTAAATCATATAAAAATTTAAGCTGTGATACAAAATGAAACACACGGAAATTTAAAATAATCACTGGAGGAGGACGAAGCTGTTGTATTAGGTAGATCTTATAACGAAAAGACGCAGTTAATTTGATAAACCAGTCGATACCAGGAATACAAAAGGACTATTCACATGAAAGCGACCAAAGAATGGGGGAAAATTCACCTATTTGGAAGTATCATTCACACGAATTTTTTGTATTTCATACGAAAAACCAGTAGCGTATCCTTATACCGCAATTGACCACTTATAATTTGAAGTATATTCGTACATATATAGATAATTTATTCGTTACGGTGTGGATGGTATGTGCAACGCGATTAGACTTAAGATTAGATAAGCAAACACTGCATACATTTCACTTCATTTTATTTCTATTTTTTTTTTTTTTAATGAAAGTGAAATATTTATACAAATACAAATTTGCCGGTGTTGACAACTTACAACTGCACCTAACATGCCTATTCACACTTTTCCATATACTTGTTTTAGTTTTTCGGGCATTACGAACTTAAAAAATATAGGTGTAACATTGTGGAACGTGTGTTAAGTTGCAAATTACTCGTACTTCCTTCTGTGAAAGTTTTAATCAAGTGCCCCACGTTGGGCACCATTATTGTTGCAAGTCATGGTTCCACGGGGGACTTACTTTGGCAAAATAGAAGGATGTCGGCACGCTTGTCGTTGCACGGCTATGCTCGACGCTTGTATCCTTTTTTCTTAACTATCACACATACTCATAAGCGATTGAAATATGTATAGCTCATAACGTCATAATCAAAGTCCTTTTTACTTGCGATTATAGGTACTATAAGGCAAGTTATGGATTCATGGATTCATTCAAATTTGGTATTTAGTATTTATTTGGAAAGTATTTTTAATGTTTGCTCCAGGCCCAAAAATAACGGTACCTACCATACAACCGTGAAGAAGAAAATTGATTTTCTCGTAAACGGCTTTAACGATTTTGGTAAAACTTTCAGGATTCTATTTTTTTTAAGGATAGTCTATCTCTCGGTTGAAAAAGATTTTTTGGAATTTGACTTATAACGGTACCTCTCATAGTACCGGTATTTTCAAACCAAGTTTTCTCGTAAGCTATAGACCGGATTTCAATAAATTTTTGGACACAGGAAGCCATTTATATTTTCTGATGTGAAATTTTATGACAAAAATTTTCAAAAACGTTTTTTATGTTTAATACTTTTTCAAAAAAAAAAATGTTTGTCTTCGAAATATGTAATGTTGGAAAAGGGTATATTGAATTTTTTTTAACATTATTTTCCCAGACGCTCACTACAAATTGCCATATGTACTGTACATGCTTACATGCTAAAAAAATTTCAAAATATTTGTTTTTCAAAAATAACCTTTTTAAAAAAATAAATAATTTTCGGACTATTTTTAATATTTTTCCTTGATAGATATTAAGCAATGAAATATTAGTGCATAGCCTTCTTTTATCATATATGTTTACTTTATATATTATATATATATATATTTTTTTTTTATCAAAATACATAGGGGGAAAGCGGGAGACATGATCATATGGGAGACTTGAGCCACTCTCAATAATTAACTCAAACTCCACTCAAATCGATCATGAGTAGACTCAAACATTGCATTCCGTTACTTTGTACTTGCACACAAAAATAATTCCAGATCGTCAGTATACTTCGGCTGTTAAAACTTAAAAGTGAAAGAGTGTTTTTTGGCGGAAAAAGTTACAAAAAAGTTTTTGATTTGGTAAGTGAAAATGAATGACATTATTTTATAAAATAGATATTCGACTTTGTTATTATAAGAACGAAATCAAGCTAGGTTGTGTTCCAAAAAAATTATTAATTATTTATTGTAAAAAAACGTGAACGGGAGACTTGAGCCAGTTCTCAAGGGGAGACTTGATCAGTGGATCAAGTGGATCATCCCGTTTGCTATGTAATTTATCGTCAGATGTTTTATAAATGCAGTAATGTCTTTCTTTTCAGCCAAAGAAAAAATATAAAATAAAAAAAAAGCAAACTTACTACAATCAAAAAAAAGTTTTGCAGTAAAGTGATTGTGAAACTTCTGAAGAAGTAAATTTCGATGAAGGTTTAAACAGCCCAATGGAAATCGAAGAACATGACAAAACATGGTTTTGTTTTGTGTGCAAAACTGACTATATAATGGATATGCGTCTTTGCGCCTCTTGTAACACTGATTAGAGGTTGATGCTATTATATATGGCAATAACATCCTTCAGTTATATATTTTACTAAGAAATTCAATTATTAATTTATTTTTGTTACGTTTTTTAAGCCTATTCATTTTTCTTTTCTAAGCCTCTAATTAGGCATCTTATTTGGGATTGAAAGTTCCTAAATACCTTTAAGTTCTTTGGTTGCTTTTTATACATTAGTATTTAAGTTACTGAGTATGAAAGAAAGCTATGTTTACGAGTTTTTATTAATTTCTCTGTTTTTTTATTTTATAAAAAACGTTAAATATAGTTTCTTTTTTATATTCCTGATACCACAAATATAATCAAAATGAATTCTAATAAGAAAAGAACTGATTAAATTATTTGTTTGTTTGTTTTAGTCGAAGAATTTAAGTATGATCAAGTCTCCCCAAGGGGGTGGTCAAGTCTCCCGGCTAGGAGGGAGAATTGAGCCAAAAATCTGTTCCCAATCATTTAGCATTTGGCAAAAAACACTTGCGTTTATGTAGTTTTTAAAATACAAATCTTAAAATAGATAAATGTATCTTTAAAAAGATGTATCCAACATGTGGCTATGATGAATAGAAAAGTTTTTATGAACGATTTAACAAAAAGTGGCTCAAGTCTACCGCATTCCCCCTACCGATTATCTAGCATAAAAGCAAGTTCTTGCGACCCAGCCGTGCATTTAATTTAATTTTACTTTATCACGCAATTATTTTGTTTCCACTTTGTCATAGTTTGTCCCTTTTTTTTTCTTATTTTAGAATTTCATTTTTCTGGTAAATTATTTTCCCACACTTTTCGAATGCATGTTTGGGTTTCAATCTAAAAATAGCCCATCGCAACGCATCCAAGAGTACGCAATTCAACATTTCGAATACCAGATGACATTCTTTATGATTTCACTTGCTGCAAGAGTATCATACACTCATATTATAATATGAGCAGTGCTACACATGGCATAGGGTCAAAAGGGCGTCTATGTGTGAATGTGAATAAAAAAGAAACTATAAGATACAAAAAAAATAAAGTATGAATATTTTTGTAGAAGCTATTTTTTCAAGAACATTATGTTGCTTACTTTAGTGGATAGGTATGCAATGCATGCGGCGCCACCTGCTAGAGTTGAAGATTTCCAGCCAACGTCAACCTAATGGATTGATTGACATTTGTATTTACGTCAGTCGAGTGCACTTAAAGATACTCGTATAGGACATCCCCTGGATAAATATGTAGACATCAGATTGAAATGAAACATCAAATTAACGAACTGATTAACCCAATGAATGTGTTTTTTTTTTTTTTTTTGAGGTGAGGGTGGAAATCTTTGTTTTTTTCTCACATTCGTTTTAATGTTGCGTTTTGTTCCTGATTGTGGGGATTAATTTCATCTGAATGTGTTTGTGTGTTTCAATAAAGGCATTTTGGATTTTGAAAAGTAGATAGTTAGCTTAACCCTTTTCAATTAGATGAGTTTGGATGGATTTTCTTTCTTTTTATTGGGTTCTAACTATCCAGTTGCCGTTAGTTGGGTCATTAAGATAAATTATGAATTGGAAAGTATTGGAAAAGATTTAAAATAAGTTTGGAAGAGAGTGCTGATTTATTGAGAGTTTAGTTTCAATATAATAGAAGGAGTTTCTCACTTTTTGTATAAAAGCCGGGGGAACCTTCCAACCTCTTATAAAATGAAAAATGTAAACGTTCCACAATACTTTTGTTTGCAATTTACCATTGTGCGGTCACATGGGAAAATCTTACAATTCCGAAAAACTTTGTTTTGTTTAAATCTTTAAGCTGCTGAAGGAATGAAGATACATATATGAAATCCACACCTCAGTATATTTATATCGATCAAATTCAATTAAACTCTAGCAGAATCGGTTCAGTAAGTTGAATTCATTTCATACTGATCTCTTTTAATCCATTGTGCTCCCCTTGATGTGGGTATACAAACAGAAAGGGGGAGGGGTTATGGAATGATGGACTGAAAATATATAATGTTGGAGGCCTCCTTGAACTCCTTGATTGAGTTCTGAATGATCCTTGGGATGTTTTTTTTTTTTTTTACTAAAAACGAAATTCTTAAGGAAAATTATGGTAGATAAAATTAAAAGAATTCTCTACTGACTCCTCATCCAGACATGATGGTGATGCCAATTCTACTCAGGTGGGTTCCCATTGCATTATGACTGGTTAAGAAACCTGGCAGATAAGGTATTGTTGAGGTGCTTAGACTAAGGAGAAGTTTTTTTTGCCTTCTTAATATCTGGCCATAGATTCATTGAAACCCGATAAGTGCAAATTGATGACCATTTTTCGTTACAGATCCTAGAAAAATCTGGGTCTGTTTTATTTTTTTCTTATTCAAGTGGGGTAATATTAAGGTTATCATTTGGCTCCGGTTGAAGAGCAGACCCGGTAAGGCCAGTTTGTCAACCATTTCAATACTGAGTAGATTTTAGATTTTTTAGATTAGATTTGATATTATTGTTGCATTTAAAGGTTTATATTTTATACAATATTTATATTACAAAAATCTTTTGAGCAGGGCTTTGCCGTCGGCCCTTACCGAGTATATCATATGTCTTGGGACCCATCGGAAGGTAATTGCATTTGCTGATTTGAGCTGTCTTAACTCATTACAATACCGATCAACAAGTTTAGACTTTGTACAGATGGAAGTTATGGCTTTTGTGGCCGTCTGGCTGTCGTGTCAATATTTTTGTTGACTATTCCATACATGTGACCAGATGATTGCAGCTTCAGAGAAGACACTACAAAAGTCCAGAAGCCTTTATCACTGCCTGACCTTTATCCATCGTTTTTTTTTTTGAAGACGTCTGTGAACGAAACAGTTTTCTTTAATGGATTCCATCCGGCAGTCTCTTGTGAGGGTATCTTGACCAAGAACTGGGTTGAAGTTTATATACAAATCAAAATTACAGAGAAAGTTTGAAAGCAAATGTCAGTGAAGTTGTCCTGCGACCGTAACTGCACATTCCCTAATTTAGCACTACTTTTTTCGCAATGCATTTTGGCCACCATCTTCCATGTAATAGGCTCAGTGGGGCTTGTGAAAGTATTGTTTCGAGGCCTGCTATAGTTCGTGGTGTTTACCTCACTATATACTCTATTCAACATAAACCGGCAGTACACGTCTTACGGAGAAGTTTTTTTTTTTTTTTAATCAGTAGCGGGCCATATTGTCGCACCATACTAAATTGAAGGAAACCCCATACAAACTGGAAAACTGAACATTTTTCAGCCTTGCTCAGGGTTTCCGTCAAAAACTTTTTTTCTTACGTCCTACGTCAAAAGTGTACCCCCATACAAACTGGGAAACTGCAAATTTTTCGGCCTTGCTCAGGGTTTCCGTCAAAAACTTTTTTTTCTTACGTCCTACGTCAAAAGCATATTCGCCTATTTTGTAGAACGTTAAATTTCCTATAATTGTGTTGAACGAAAATTGTTGCATGTCAACTCGTTGCCGAGATATGGTGCTTAAAAAAATTGTAAACATTTTTGTAAAATTACCAGTTTTCTTAAGAATTTTTAAGACTTAGAAGAGGGTATATAAATTCTATGTTATTTATATTTTCAAGTCGTGTATTTTTTGTGAAAAAAGGGAGGTAATCCTACATACAATTATTTCAGATTTTTCTAATTTTAAATGCTTACTACGAAAACCCTGTAAGAGCTTTTGTATGAAAAGCACTTACGTAAAACAAAAGAGTTGACTGTACTGCCAATTTATGTTGGACAGAGTATACAAGTGTTGAATGTGTTATTGTTTCTTTGACTCTGGATTTTATGGGCGTTCGGTTTTGTTTAAAATCAAAATATTTTGAGGTCAGTTCTATTTTGATTGAGTTGACATTAAATCTTGAGCTACTGCCCTAATTGTGCGAGCTTTGGTAGGCCTATTTTATATGCCCGGTCTCTATACAAAAATAATTGTTCCCTCCTTTTTGAACAGATTTTGTTGGTATAAGAAGTACCCTATGCCCATTTCCCTTGATAATGTGAATACAAAATAAAATTTTATGGTGATCGGTCGAGTAGGTAAGGGGTGAAAGCTAAAAAATCTAACAATCAGATTCGGGGTACATACTTACTTGATAAGGTCTAACTATTAAAATTAATCATCCAAGTCCGAGCACCGAGTACCTTATCAGACCCAAATTGTTTTAGCGAAGCAGTAAAATCGTAATGACCTTCTAATCATAACAAAAGATTAAAAATTATCCTTAAGTATTATATCTTGTTTGTTTATATTAAGACATCGAAAATAGCCCGGAAAAATACGCAACATATGTGTGTTCAGATACAGATAGTTCTAAAAAAACACACACAAATAATTATTATTTCCCGATGCGATGCTGATAAATAAATTTCTGTATCTGTATCTTAAAGCTGACGCTCATCGTCATCATCAAGCGAGCATTGGTATTTGATTTTTCATTTTTCAATTTTATTAAAAAGTTTTTGTTTTTGTTTTTTTTTTAATATACAAACAATAATTTTGTTGTTGTTTTTGTTGTTGTGATTTTTGAGAGAACTGAACAAGAGCGCAAAGTGGCTTCCCATGGTCTATTTTTAGGGTAGTCAAGTCAAGTCAGTGTAAAAAGAATCTTTTGTTGCTGTTGTTGTAGTTTTTAAATGAGCCACAGGGCTCGAGTGGATGCAATATATACTCAGAAACGGGCGGCAATATACTCGTAGTAACACCAGCCAGCCATAGGCCGCGCTGTAGAGTGTAGATACTACATTATTATTTTTTTGATATTTATAGATACTTTGTACGATTCGGAGATATTTACAGATACTTTGCATCCATTATTCCATATGTGAGTTGACTTGGCAGTGAATTTTGGTTTTTGAGTTCCATCGAAATTTCCTTTTTCGAATCTCGCACTTGTGGAGACCTAAAAAAAGATTAAGAAACTAACATGCGAGCCATGTGGAAAGGGTGTAATTTCGAGCGGGAAATCTGATTTTTTTTTTTTTTTGTTGGATTTATATTGTTTGTAAAATTTGAGGACGTATAAGGAAGGAATCACTTGTGGTGGCCAAATCAGTCTGTCAGTTGCTGGATCAGTGAGCGCATCTCATAACGAAAAGAAGAGCGTCATAATAAGTTGGAAATGTTTAAGCACACAGTAACCATGGATACATACAATAGTGAAAGGATAAAACAGAATCCTTCCTCGACAGCGACAGTCCTGGAAAGAAGGATTACCGCAGATCAGATATTACATATATGTAGGCTTTTAACAGATCAAAGAAACGTAAGTTTAACTTTTTGTTTTGAAGGAAGCAATTTCATAACAAAGTCAATTTTTTTTTTAGGAATCCCAATACAATAAAAGAAAGTGTCATCATCATCAAGACAATATTATTGACAATTCAATGGAAATCCAAAGTAAAGATATTTCAAGCAGCCGCCGATCACCAGAGCATCAGGACTATTGTGACAGATTGAATAATTCAGAATCGCACCAGGACGAGATTCTTAGTGATGGCGGTAATGTCAATACGTCATTACATTCAGTTCCAATAATTAAGCAAGCAAAGAAGGATATTTTAAATAAAATTCGAAATCAAATTTTTGAGCGTAAACGTCAAAAACTTGCAACTGTGCAGCAGAGAACTGTCAGTCGTGTTTGGCGACCTTGGTGAATAAAAAAATAATTCGTGTGGGTGTGATAATGTAAAACAAAAATTATGTTGTGAGTTAAAAAAAAAAAAGGAAACCAAAAGACATTGTAAATACAAATAGTTGTTACTTTTAAAAGCAGAAAAAATAAGTTCTTCCAAATTTTCCAAAGAATTGTTATTTCTAAGAAACTTAGTTAAGTGTTTGTTTTTTTTAATAAAATTTTAAAGTTCAAAATAAAAACAAAATATTAATGAAATAGTGGATTGTGTTGATAGAAAAAGATAATGGCAAATTCATAAAAAGATTAAAAGGAACACAAAGGATGTACCTAAAAGGACTTACCAACTTTTGTATTTGGATGCCTATCAGAAACTCTTGAGTTCTGAAAACAATGTTTTTGGTGGTAGGGAATCGGCCGAATTGCTGTTTTGAAACAACCACGGCTAACATTTGAAAATATATTTTTGAATCCGAAAATTATGGATGGAGGGTAATAAGTGTGGTTCCGACAGCAAAATAAGATTATTTGGGAGGTTAAGCTTACCTATAGTGTTATCCCATGTGAGGTTCTGGAGCATTTTTCTTGCTCTTGCTCTTTACTGGACAATCAATAATGGATTTTTTGTCATTGAATGGTGTTCTCACCTTCGAAAAAAGTTTAACGGAGCTGTTCTGGTTAGTGTTTTTGAAGTTGTTTATGTTTTGTTGTCAGACTTTTCGTTGTCACTGTGATGGAGAATTGCAAACTATAACAGTCTCCTGAACAAGTTTGGTTTTATGACAGAGCTTTCGAGGATCGAATCAAAATGGGATTTCTGAACGGAACAACATTCTCACAAACTGGTTGATAGTCAAAACAATAGGCGATTGATGACTAGGGCCTACTGGAAAGTTTGCGATTTAGAGAAAATTTCGGAACAATAATTTACAGTTTCCGTGTTTGAACAAACAGTATTTCAGGCTAGGTTTCAGCTAGAAGAATTTGGAACATATTGTTCCTTAAGAAGTTACTCAGCTTGAAACTTTTGGGGAGCCACATATTTAAGGTAAGGGACTCAGAGTTTCTGTTGATCAAAGCTCGCAGTTTTCAATCCATTTTGTTTCATTTATGAATAGAAAGTGTTTTCATCCAATTATAACAGGTTCAATAATATGCTTTTGTCCAATACAGCAAAATGGTGAAAAATACCCTCAAATATGTGTAATATTGTATATTGTGTCTCACAACTACAAAACAAAAAACCACAAACCACCCATCCCACACCCCCCCCCTCCCACCCCCGCAGATCCAACCATTTTTGTGCAGCCGGTGTTCATCGATTTATAAGACGTTATCTCTACGGAACGTGACATTGTGACATTTTTTCATGCATGGTGTAATCGAATTATAAGATGATATCACATCAAAAATACAAGACTGGCTTAGTTCCGAAAATCTTATTCAAGAGAGATCCTCAGGATTCGTCAATACAAAAATATCCTACGTTTCAAGAGGGGTTTGAAAATTTAATTTGACTCAGGCAAGGATCAATCGGATGACAAAAGACATGTCGATGTTCGAATAGTCTTTTAAGTGAACACCAAAGACTGATAATTTGTTCCGAAACATGTGTGTAGAAATGGATGGGATCATTAGATCAGAGTAGACTTTACGTGGGGCAATATTTTTTTATTTCTTCGACAATTTTATGAAATAACATAGAAATCAGCAAACCATCTCATTGCTTCAAATGGAAAACTAGGTATGATTCTGAACTCATAAATTGTCAGAAAGCTCAAGGTTTTGAATTGTTCAACGTATGTTGGCTAGCTTTGCTTTGCTTAAATTGGTTGTTTCTGAACGTTGAATCAGTTCAAGAGTTTCCTAAACTCTCAAAACCTTCTTCTTCCCCTTTTTTCTGATAACGAATTATACCGTTTCTTGTTTAACCTTAGAAAACTTCTGTAAGTCTTTCGGTTTTATATAGTTTTAGAAGACCCAAGAAATTCCGTCTTGAATTTCTTGCAATTTTGTTTGACTATTGGAATGTTCTATATTGTTCCTTTCTAATAGGGTTTACAAACTCTCTAGTTGAAAAACAGTGATAAAATTTGAGGAGGAGCAGCTCACGTTGCTTTTTTCCCTTTTTTTCTGAGAGCAAATCCTTGACGCTAAGCCGTCCTCAGACCCTAGAGGTTCTTATTCTATTAAACTTTGACACTCCTGCTGTCATAGGAAATATATTCATCTAATACAATTTTTTGTCCTTTGTCCAATATTCTGTGTTGTATGTATGTGAGCCAAGTAAAGGGTGTTTTTTTTTAAACGTTTGGTTTTCAAGAAGAAATAAAACGCATATAATTTAATGTTATGGCTAAGAATTCTGCTTTATTATAAAGATAAGGGTTTGCCATTATGTTTTAAAAATGAATTCGGGCAAGTGGCCGCAGCGGCTGGCTCGAATAAATTCCTGGTCGATTATGTCGACCGAATATTGGATGCAATGCGAGTTACGTCGCGCAAACCGAAACATTATTTTGGTAATAAATTTTCACGATTTGCTAACGTTTTTCAGGAGTAAGTCTATTTATTATGAAATGGCAAACTGAGCATAAATCAAGTGACAGTTGTCAAAAATACCAACTCCGAAAAAAGTATTGTCACATTGAGAACCACACGTCTAAAAAAACACTACTTAGAAGTTCGTTCGTGGAATTTCTTGTGAGGACATTTTCCGATCTCAGAAAAGTGCTGCTTTCGTCACTTCTTCAACCCTATTTCAAATATTGGATTGCTGGAATCTTCATTAACTTGTGCTTGTAGAACAGCGTTTTGAGGACCGTTGAATTTGCCTAGAAGTATGGTAATGAAAGACTGTAATAATAAGCTAAGATGTTTACGTAAGGTGTGATTGGAAGATCTATTATACTAAGGCCATCTTTGCATGATATTTTGTTCACTGCTTTCTCGATGGTCTTCAGCAGATAGTGGTTTCTGGAACATCCTCGTTGTCTAAAGACCATACCCAGATGAGATTTCGTGCTTGCCTATCCAATAAAGCCCTCTAAAATCAACCGAAAAAAAATATACGTTAAATTTAATGGCACCCATGAGCGTTTTGTTCTTCCAAAATTTAAATATGCTAATTCTTTCATATTACCTAATAAAAAAAAAAATATTTTAAAATGTCCATATTTTTTGTGCACATGAGCAGAGATTCGCCGCAATAAAATTGTTGCTTCACTTTTCAGTTCCACTGTACAATAATTCTATATAAATTACTCACTTAGCATGGTCTTGCGTTATTTCAATCGCATTTTTGCAGTCATCGTGGCGCCTGCGTTGCATCAGCAAATTTAATTATTTCAATTGCCTACCTCATGCCTCCAAGCACATCTACAGTCCCACAAGCCTTTTAGATACTTTGCATAGACATAAAAAAAGATATGAAGATGAGCGCGCGTTTAATGGAGAAGATGAAGACCTCCACTGAGCAAGCAATGAGCAACTATGTAAGTTCCTTGTATTTCCCGAGAGTAAGTACGATACAATTATAAGCAATAAGTTCTAAATGGAATGAATGACTATAGTCTGCATCATGGCCGTCTTCTTCAAAGAAAAAGAACAAGATTAAGATAAAATTGTTGTGCTTCAACAAAAGGTGTGTGTAGTTACCTACTTAAAAATTGAACAACATTTTCTCTAATGAAGGCGTAACTACATAGCTAGATAGATAGATAAGTATTTAGATACGAACGAGTATGATGTAGATACAAGTGATTTTTCAGACATGAATTTTCTTCCCATTAAATAATTTTAATTTTAATAGTTTCCGTTCTCTTTATTAGATTGGAAATTATTTTCAGCCAATCTTCCAAACTCGTTATAGTTTTTCCCAACAAGAAAAAAACACTAAAAATAAATTTAAAAAAAATCTAATGAATTCTTATCTGCATCTATGATACATAGACCTATCTTTGGATTCTGTAATTGTATAGCAATATATTTTATGTGTTTTCGATTGGGATTTTTTTTTTTGTATATTGTATTTTTAAGGGTAAACCATACATGAGGAGCCACTAAAAAGGAACACATGCGGCACGAGTATGTAGATGGAAAATATTCATAACAACAAAAAAATATTTCAAAAATAAAACATCGGACCGTTGAAGCTGATATGATTGCTTTCTTATTTTAGTTTTTTTTTTTTTTTTTTTTTTTTGAATCCTTGTATCATGTCGTCCATATCCCGCACTTGATGTTTAGAAAAAAAAATACATTTCCTTCGGGGGTATAATTTATGAGCCATTTATAGGGTTTCAAAGAGTGTATCGGAGTGTGGACTATTTTTGTGGCATATCAGCATCGATGCTGTTCATCATTACATGGAAGGAAACTACAAAAAAAGATAAAAAAAATTGAGTGCAATATGTTCATTTGATAAGGATGCACTTTTGGTCTTCGGTTATAATTATAAATAGTCATTAATGTGTTGAAAGAAAACTGTTGGAAACCGTTGATTCGAAAGTTGTGCTGTTATTTCGACGTCTGGGAAATAATTGAAAATCGTTCCTCTTCGTATAATTATTGAATTAATAAAGAAGCTTAAATATTGCTGAATACAAATTCAGGACTTGAAAATAGAACTTAAAAAGTCAATAATACTCAAAATGTTGAATTTTTGAAAATACACAATATTTAATACTGATACAAAATATTTGGAAAGGACCTGACGATCAAACAGCATCAAAAATCAGTGTCAATTTTAAAGTGTCACCAGTGTCACCATTATCGGGATTTCAAAATGTTAGCATAGTTAAAAGGACTAGGACATTCCGGTGCTCATTTGAATTATATGACATAAAATCTGTCTGTATCGGTAACTACAGGCTGGAACGACGCCCTACATAGAAGTTTTTGGAATTAGCATTCTAGCTCTGAAACTAATGGTACCTGCCATACGATTTTTCATGAAAAATGCGTTTATGTATCTCAAAGTGGCTCCTACGATTTTGATAAAACTTTCTGAATTTTGTTTCTTGAGTAAAGTGTATGTCTTGGTTTGAATACATATTTCAGGAAAAGTCTTATACCTCCCATAGGACCGGTTTTTTCTTATCAGATTTTCTCGTAAGCCGCTTAACGGTTTTCAGTGAAATTTTTAATGTGAAAGCTCTTTAAAAGACGAAATAACATCAATTTTCAAGCAAAATTTTTGAGGTTATAAGAAAAAACTATGATCCCAAGTAACAATTTAATTTGTATAAGGTTCTAAGCAAGTTATTTTCATAGGTGCAGTGCATTAACGCCCATGGAATTAACGCCCGTGGGTGTTAATTCCAAAAACAAATGGAATTTACCCCCGCGGGTGTTAATTCCTTTTTGAATTGGAAATAAGACCCACCATTAAAAAGAATTAATGCCCGTGGGTGTTAATGCCTTTTGGATTTGGCACTAACACCCGCGATTGCTATTTTCTTTTGGAAGTGACACTTAAACCCACGGGTGTAAACACTTGGGCTTGCACCGAGACGAGACCAGGCGAGAACTTTGTGAGTCTGTTCCCGGTCTCTTCAAAATTGAACAACTCTCGTCTCTGTATCGGTCTGGTCTCATGGTTACCCCTAGTTAACATCATTTGGAATTGAAACACAGACGCACCTTTCATTCATAACCTTGAATTCCGTTTGTCAATTGGATATCTCTAAATGATACAGTTACAATATTATTTAGAAAACCAGCAAGTTACGAAGAAGAGAACACAATTTTTACTGTTAGAAAGTACCTCTTGTTCTTACAATTTGTGGAATGTAAAGATTAGTTCTCGGTATTCTTTCAAACAAAGACGTGCAAAATGAATACTTCGGAAAGTCTTAATTATAAATTTGTGCCAGGTGTTCGCGTAGACAGCAAATTACTGTATACCGAAAGTGAGAAGCAATTATATGCTATCCGAAGCCAAACTAATAAAATTGTACGATACGTATGCTATAACAAACTTTGCCAAGCAAGTGTCTCGGTTGACAAAGCAACAAACATTTGTAAAAAGTTAAATAATATTGACCACGATCACAATGATCAAGAAGAATTTATAAGAAAACTTGAGCTTATGCAATCAATAAAATTGCAATGCAAAAAAGTGAGCTTGAAAAGATGTGGAACTCGGGAAATTTACGACAATGAATGTTTGAAGAAACCCAATTCAGCCCATTTGGTGCAATATGGGAAAATGAAGAGAAACTTATGCAAAATAAAAAATGATGTATTGCCAAAAAATCCGACCTCTCCACAAGACATTTCCAAAATGTTTAGTAAGGAATCCATCTTGAACAATTTTGGTACAACCAAAGTGCAGTTTCAGGAGGAAGGAGAATCCAAGCTGTTTTATAAAGATACAATAATTGAAACGGATTTTTCATATACTGTTTTTGTATCTCCGTCAATTCGCCACACAATTCTTTCCTCTCCACAGCTAGAGAGGAATTATTTGTTGGATGGAACTTTTAGCATCGTTCCAGCATGTGGATACAAGCAGCTGTTAATCATTCATATTGCGCACCTTGGCCACGTGAGTACATACAAATAGAACATCACAAACGAAATTTCGCGTGAATTTGTAAAATTTTACATTTCTTACTTTGTACTGTTATACTCTTGGTCATTGAAGATTTATTCGGTTTGTGAATTTTAAAAAATTCGCGCGAATTTTTTAAAATTCACAAACCGAATAAATCTTCAATGACCAAGAGTATAACAGTACAAAGTAAGAAATGTAAAATTTTACAAATTCACGCGAAATTTCGTTTGTGTAAAATTTTAAAATTCACAAACCAAATAAATCTTCAATGACCAAGAGTACCTACAGTACAAAGTAAAAAATTTGTTTGTAAATTTTAAGTAGGTAATAAAGTACAACAGCACAAAATTAGTCACCTTCATTTCTAGGTACTCTTAAGTGACTACTTATAATTTTGATATTTTTGTTGCAGACATATCCATTCATTTATGTACTTTGTCCAATAAGTCGCAAGCGATTTATCATCATCTATTTCAATACATAAACAATAATCTGTTCCAATTTAATGCAGTGTCTTTCATGACAGATTATGAGCATGCTCTGCGAAACGCTCTTAAAAAAATATTTCCATTAGCGACATTGAAGGGGTGCTGGTTCCACTTTTGTAATGCACTGAAAAGAAATGCCAGCAAGTTTCCTTTGTTCTTAAGAAAAATTAAAAGAAATAATCTAGCTGCTCGCATTTACAAAAAGTTTATGGTCCTCCCACTCCTTTCACCCGAAAATATTGAGCGAGCATTTGTTTTATTGAAAGATGAAAGTCAAAAAGTTAAAGATTTTTCCCACTTCCAGAGCTTCGTTGCATACTTTGAAAGGCAGTGGATGCAAAAGGTGATTAATTGAGAAATGAGTTTTTACGTTTAAAACATATTTTTTATTGTTTCTTTAATTACTATAGGAGGGCCCTTTGTCATTTTCCATCCACAACCAAAGCCTAAGAACTACTAGCAGCTTAGAGGGTTATAATTCTCAGCTAAACAAGAAGCTTGTTCACAATGGTAATTTTTGCAAATTTTTAAATTGCCTTCTTGATGAAGATTTCAAAACATCGATGGAATTGAAAAATTCTTTGGATGGAACTTATGGAATATTTCAATCCCCAAAGCAGTTACATCAAAAAAGAAATGACCTTATTGAAAAGGCAACTAAAAAACTTCTTCGAAACAAAATTACGCTGGAAGATTTTCTAAACCAAATGAGTAACTGGCAGAACAATATCATTGATTTAAGCCAGGTTTTCGAAAATAATTCTTCATCTGAGGAATCAAGTTCCGAAGATAGTAACGGTTTTATAGAGTCACAAAACCCATTACTTTGCGTTATATGTTGTGAAAAGCCACGAGATGTTTTATTAAGTCCATGTAACCATTTTAAATTTTGTGGATCATGTTTTGCAATACATAGCGATCGTTGCAAAAATGATGGTAATTCTAAGATATTATGTCCATATTGCAGACAAATTGTGAAAAATTCAATCATAGTATATGCCTAATTTATATTTTCAAAATTTACTTTGTATCACAACGAAAAATGCTCCGGAAAATTTTGTTTTGTTATTTTTGATCTTCAAGAATTCTTTATTTTTTTTAAACACAATTTTGTAAATATAAATAAAATATGCAACATAAAATTACAGTGTTTGTCAATTTGCTGATGAGTGGGTTATATTTCCATTTGAAATTGGAATTAAAGCCCATCAGAAAAAGGAATTAACGCCCGCGGGTGTTAATTCCAAATCAAAAAAGGAATTAACACCCGCGGGGGTAAATTCCATTTGTTTTTGGAATTAACACCCGCGGGCGTTAATTCCATGGGCGTTAATGCACTGCACCATTTTCATACTGCTATAAGAACAAAGAAAGGCCTTATACAAATCATTTTGGCGCACATTGCGCAAGCTATTTAACTGCTATAAGACTTTTGTTGGCAGGTGTTATAGCATCAAATAGCCTATCATGAAATGCAATTAGATTTCCTCAACAAGCCATTTCATGACAGCTATCGCCAATAGCTTGCTTGAGATGTTGTAAAAAAGCCTTATAAAAACCATTCGATGACAGCTTATGCCAATTTCTTGCCGTAAATGTTTACATTAAGGTCTTATAAGGGCCATTTTCGCATTGCAGCGAAATACCATTTTCTAGCCTGCCACAGGTGAGGAATAAAAGAAAACAATCGATTGTTTTAATACAAAAAAAATAAGGCAAAATTAAAAAATTGAATTAATAAAAAAAAATCAATTTTGTATTTATTTCAAGGCACGAGTATGTATTGTATATTTATGACATTATTTATTTGTATTTTATTTAAATTCCTCCTCAGCCAGCTCCCCCGTTACATTTTCTAGTGTACTCGGTAATAATTGAAATTTTATTTTAATTATAAAAATGAAAAGTTTTTCTTTACCTGGGTTTTGAACTCGAGTCCGTCCTCGTACCATTCCAGCACTCTACCACTGCTGTTGATAATTCTTGCATCAAATGTGAACTAGTTAATACTGTCATCAAATGGCTTTTATAGGGCCTTTTCATAACATCTCACGCAAGCTATGCACGATAGCTGTCATCAAATGGCTTTTATAAGGCTTTTTTTTAACATCTTAGGCAAGCTATGTGCGGTAGCTGTCATCAAATTGCTTTTATAATGACCTTTGATAACATCCAAAGCAAATAGTAGGTTTTGATTGTGTTGATTTATCGATTGTTGGTTCCTTTTAGACAATCTTAATCGAAAAGTGCTGAGTTAAAAAGCGTACAAAAGTGGCTGTGAAAAGGATAAAATATGCATTGCTACAAAGTTGTGAAGATTTTCGATAAAGGAAGCAGCCTTTTGGCTAGAGTTTGGAATTAATTTAAAAACTTCTCTGTTTTCCAGTAATCAGTACATACATACCATTCTCTCTTTATTTACATAACTGATTACATTTTTAAGAACTAAGACTATATTGATAATAGCAAATTAATTTATTTTGTATAAGGCTTTTAATGGCCAGCCTTACACAAATTGTTTGCATTGACTTGTCGTGGAGAGCCTTATAGCAGCTCATATTTTTTAAATTTTCAGTTGACATCTTCAGAAGGCCTTATACAGGCCATATTGTACCTTTATCAGCAAGCCTTGTGTAGAACTTTTCAAATTAAATTCTAAAGGGCTTATACCAGCTATTATTTTAATTGTCAGTGTTTGAAATGCGTGGATTGCAAAAATTTGCCTTATACGAACCGTATACAAGCTATTACTTGCCAAACTCAAAAAATTGGCCCTTATGCAAGCTAAATTGTTACTTGGGTTAAGAACTACAAAGTTCTAGATGTTGGCATACTCAAAAAGTTGGCACTTAACATCATCAATATATGCTACCATCAATGGAAGGAATAACAAATAAAGGGCCTAAGTGACTTCCCTGTAGTACACTAGAGCAGGCATACAAATTAATCGCAAGTGAATTTCGAAAATCTCACTTGGTATGTTTGGCAATTAAACACTTTGCATTTGCAGCAAATGTCATACAACGGGTGTTTTTTTAAGAGGTCTATTAGTTGACAACACTATTTTAACTGTCAGCCATTTTGTCAGCTGTCAAATGATTTATTTTAAGTTTGGTGTTTCATTTCAATATGAATAGACTGACGTCTGAACAACGCTTACAAATTGTGCAAATTTACTTTGAAATTCATGGTTCTGTTAATTTTAGGGCCATTTTTTTTGTTCAGCAATGAAGCTGGCTCACTTTCGGTTGAATAGATACGTCAATTAACAAAACTGCCGTATTTTGGAGTGATGATAATCCTCAAATGTATGTCGAGACACCGTTGCATCCACAAAAACTGACTGTTTGGTGTTTTTTGTGTGTTGGTGGAATAATTGGTTTGTGCTTCTTTAAAAACGATGCTGACCAGAACGTTACAGTCAATGGTGGCAGTTATAGAGCCATGATTCCTGACCTTTTCGTTCATCAATTGAACAAACATAATGTGCAGGAGCTGTGGTTTCAATAAGACGGCGCAACATGTCACACAGCTCTCGCCACATTTGATTTGTTGAAGGAAACGTTCGGTGAGTGTATAATTTCGCGTTTTGATCCTGTGAATTGGCCTCCAAGATCGTGCGATTTAACGTCACTTAAAAAAACGCCCTTTATAATAGTTTCTATAAAAAAAAGCTGACTCAACCGATTTTGATACAATTTTTAAATTATAAAACAAATTCAATATAAATAAGTGTTAAGTTTAAACTGCAAATAAATAAATAAATAAATTTAAATTAAGCAATTTTGCCTTCTGAAACTTTCGAGAACACCGAATTGAATTTTCAATAATTTGTTTCCCCAAAAAAAAAAAAAAAACGTGTGCGTCTCGGGACGCTCGACAGAAGTGATAACTTAAACGTTAAACTAATCTAGGTTAAGTTATTTAATATTGAAATTGTTTAACTTGAGAAAAGCTTATGTTAGTACTTAAACTTTATGTAGTTAATATGACCATGTGAGGAAAGGTTATTTATTAATAAAATCTTTTATTGATTATAAAAAATGCGCAGTGGGTTAAAGTGACAGAGGAGGAACCTGTCTACTGCTGCCGTATGCGTGAGAGAAAGGGAAGCCAAATAGAATGGCACCGTAACGCGTTACGTAACAAAGCATAAGAAGTTATAACTCCAAAAACATTTAGAATCATGATTTTTGAATGATTTAGGTATAAAATTTGATTATTTTTAATACGAAGGGCAAGTCGAGTTCTTTGAATTCATTTTTCCCGTTGACTTAAAAAGAGACCAGGAAAAATCCTTGGCCAAAAATTAGAATGCAGCTTATATGATGATGATGGTTCAAAATTCAAAATATCGACTTAAAAAAACGAAATTTCTTGAATTAATCCTCGCCGAAAAAATACAATTCTGCAACCATAACTAAAGTAAAATTTTTTGCCGTGATTTCCTTTTTACCTCCACTGTGTTTTTACCCAGCTTGTCAAGGAAGACATTCAGGCACACAACATCAGGTATATCTTGTTAAGCTGTGGGAATTTCTTGGCCTCATCCTCCTCATCGCATCGCATCGGTGCGAACAATGAATGGGCTGCGTCTGCCGTTTGTTAACAAAACAGAAGCCGCTAAGAGCGCGTAATTCATTCCGTCCGTAGTCGACGACTTCGTTGTAATTGATTTCAATCAAAAATGGTGGGCCTCCACCTCCACCACACTCACCCTCGCAAACGTAAATTCATGCATGTTTTTATACAAAAACGAATGCATCTTTTTCTGGGAAAACTTTCATGTCACAAGTGATTAAAGAATTAGGCGCGTAATGTGACAGACAAAAGAGTTAACCGTCAATATATGATGATGACTTCTGTGTAGTGCCTGGTGACTATACTAATTTTATGGATTAGATTTTCCCAGCGGTTCAACATCACACACGCAGGTTGCTTTATAAAATTAGTTGGAAAACATTCCCGCTCAACTTATGTGACATTGCGGTACGTAACGTATATGGTGACGATGACAGTGACAGTACTGTTGGCGGCAGCGGTGGCGGCAATGGCGGCGTGGCGGTGTATTTTAAACAAAACACCTTTGTGACACAAGACCATTGGAAGCATAACAAGAACCCCTGGGAGAGCTGTACTATATACATTAGTGCCAAGAAAGGTTGGAATACTAACGAAATCCCACGATCTACATGAATTCATGAATGTGTTAATTTACATTTACATCAATGCGGTGCGGTACATTTTAATAGGTTCACACTGTTCGGTATCTACGGGTTAGCTTTTGCTTGCACCGTTCGAGCTTGATGTTGTTGTTGCATGATAACATGACTTGGGTGTGTTTAATCTTTATGAACTGAACACGCGACTTTTATACAACTTCCGTGTTTGTGAATATTCCCGGGGATACATGATGGGTTAGCAAAAAAGGGATTGAAAACCATAAAAACTGGCCACAAAGCTATTTATGAAGTTCGTTTATTTTTTATTGAATGGGGGTTATTAAGGGCCATTTCATAGCTGTAATGGGAGCTCTGAGAGGTTGAATTATGTTCTTGGTGGTAACATAAAGGACAAGAAAACAAGTGTTTGAGCATGCGACTATAATTAAGGAGGTTTTTTTGTTTTTTTAAGATAACGAAGTTACTACCTTCAGCCTTTAAAAATGTTACTTAAAATAGCTCCGTTTGCAATTAAGAATAAGTCTCCTTTTTTCTTTGATTTCTAGTCCTGGTCTTTTTATATCTCAAAGAGGTTTTTTAAGAGGTTAAGAACTTTAAGTTGGCAGATATGTTGGCAGAAACTTGTCAACTCATTTTTTTTCGTCTTCAACATGGATCTCAAAGCACTAGGACCACAAGCATACAGATACAGACCGCCCATTCGTACTCCTCTTGCCTTAAACACCCTCAAAACATTTTATTCACGTATACGTAAATATTTGCATCGTGCATTTATTTTTTTCGTGTATTGGTTTCCCATTTAAAATGCACGGGAGAGCTTAAGAGAGAGCTTATACTCAAAATAAAATGCACACAATCACAAAGT
Source organism: Platycheirus albimanus (assembly GCA_916050605.2). Classification (NCBI taxonomy): domain Eukaryota; kingdom Metazoa; phylum Arthropoda; class Insecta; order Diptera; family Syrphidae; genus Platycheirus; species Platycheirus albimanus. Next base: position 11,887,790 of record OU696697.1, on the reverse strand, counting down.
TCGTAGGCAAAGAGAGAAAATATAAAGAGTTGCCGGTCTGTATTTCTATGTCTGATGCCTGATTCACAATCTCGCGTCACGACGAGGCGAGAGCGTCGCGATTATCGCTGTCACTTTTTCTCGTTCTGAAAAATCGTTCCCTAATTCACAATGACGCGAGTTTTTTTGACAACAAGTTTTTTTTACATGTGGTTTCATTGCGTTTTGAGTTAGAGAAGAAAGCGGTTGTGAGATAGAAATTGCAAGTGAGAAAAATATTGTTGTTAACTATTGTGGGTATCATAGTCTTTAAAAAATAAAAAAAGGCAAAAGCGAATAAAAGAAGATGGTGGGTGCTACCAAGTTTTTAATTGCAACATCAGATTGGTTTTTACGAAACTCCTTTCGAAAATAATAAAAATATGGATCCGAAAATATAGCGATAGCAGGTGCAACAAGACCAAAAGATGTATTTGCATTTACTTCAGGTTCTGAGCTGGCAATGAACTGCTTTGGTAGAAATTGTTGAACCCTACCCGATGAGTACAATGACCGAATGCCCTTGGGAATATTCGCAGTAAGGGCGGTTAAAACCAATAGACTTGCGCCGAGGCCTGTTGCTGTCTTTAGTTTTTCCTTCAACTTACCTGAGACATTACATTAAAAGTGGAATACGTTCGTCCAAATAAGAACCAATTTACATAGCTATGATCACGGGAATTATTCCATAGCTAATTAGCTAGTTATTTATAATTTCTTAAGGCTATCTGCAAGGAATGATGATTTCCTTTTGTTTTGTGACAACACTTGTTCGTTTTCATAAAACTTAACTTTTATTGTATTCTCATATTGCATTTACAATGCTAATATGCTAGGACATTTAATATTGACATATAAGAAGTAAAACAAAAATACAAAACGAAACAACTTCGCCACAGAAAGCGGGTGGCGCTACTGCGGTCATAATTCAAACTAACAAAATTAATTTTACTTAATGAATTTTCAATAAAATACTATATTCATTACATTTTTCACCAATACATTGCACAATTAAAGGAAGATTTAAGGTTTTATTGCCATCAACAAATAAATACACGTGTGAACAAACCCCAGAATTTGATTTTATTCCACTATTCACTTAAAGGGGGAGCCCTATTAGCATGACTCCATCATCTAACAAGTGTCACGTTGCGTCGTCTCGCGCGATATTTTTCTAACTATTTGGAAATTCAACGCGTTATATCGCGAGGAGAATCGGTACATTGTGTATTGATTCATACACTTCAATACATTAGAAGTTTTTTGGCAACGTCAACGAGACCCTCGCGACGCTCTCGTCTCGCCGTGACGCGAGGTTGTGAATCAGACATGAGACTGCCATTTGCATAAATTAAGGCACATTCACATTATGTTACATTATGAGGTTGGTGGAAAAAAATTATATATGTTGACTCTGTAGCCTGTCTTGTTCTGAGCAGAAGCACCTACAGAATTCAACAGTTACTTTAAACTGTAAAGTTCAACCCATTATTATACATGAAATGTTTCATTAAAATTGGTCCCGTCCGTCGTTTAGAATTGAACTACGAGATTGAGATTCTTCGGACTACATCTGGTTCTGAATCTATCAATGGTGTGTAGAGTAGAAGCTGTTATACAATCATGAAGGGGGGGGGGGGGGGGGTGCTTCTGAGTTTTTGGTTCCATCCGTAATGACATCTCAGTAGTGGAAGGCAATTTGAAACAAACTTGGTTTTCTGAACTGAATGCAACCAGGGACCAAGCTAGCTAGAGTGGTAAGTTTGATAAGGCCATGGAGCAAAATCGGCAAATCCAGATTGTCAGAAGGTTTTTGAGTGACAGTTCACTTGCTAAGGAACTTTTAAGAAAAGTCTTGAGCCGGGTTTTAGTCATCCAGAAAAAATCTCAATCATCAATACGAACCTAACTTTTTGCTAATAAACAGTATTTTTTTTTTATAAAAATGAAACTGAAAATTTGAAAATTTTCTCCAAATAGGAACCATTTTTTTAATCCACCTGCTGCTATTAAATAAAATCTGGTTGCTCTAGCTTATGATCATTTTTTTTTACTACGAGTATGACCCACTTTAGACCACACAAGATTCTATCTAACCACACACTCAACCAACACATTAAGCGCGTATTGAAATCTCATTAGCGAATAAATTAGTTCCCATGTGTGGTAATACAAGATCTCTGCCACAAGTTGCTGGGTACCAAAATGTGCACAAACTCTCACAGTCTTCATGGATAGACCTATGTGCTGCTACCGCAGTTCATTTATGGTATATTATTTCCAAGTTCCAAAGCCGCCTCCTTGCATCTTACATCCTCTCTTCGCGATTTAATGTCGATCATCATCATTATTGCACGCTTTGTGCATTAAACATGACATCGAGTCCGAACGAAAATCACTTCATCAATCTATCCATAAGATACATCATTCATTCATCATCATCGTCATCGCCATCGGTTTGTTGCAAGTTACAATATCTTTCACCATCATCATACAGTGTGACAAAATTCTAGTTGAAGACTTTGCATCTACTTTTTTTTTTTTTTTTTATATTATATGACTCTATCTCCATGGTTCCCATAGATTTCCCGCCATCATCATCATCAACATCATCGTAATAGGTAGTATACAAGAGTCACAGTGTTGTACCACGATCAATGGGCGTCATTCCCCCAAGGAGTCTACTTGGTGCACCGCGCCGCAACAGCATTTTGCCCCCCGATTTTCAGTCATTTATCCATCAGGCTGAGGCTCCCACCAATTCACTAGAGCGATTAGTGGTGGTGCATCAACTTCACTTCAGTTTGGTACGGTTGGGTTCGGAAGCTTCTTCCAATTGCAGAGCACGACGAAAGACCGACGCGACGTGCAGAGCACTTCTGTTATGGGAGCCGGAATCGGAGCCGTTTGCGCCGTCATCATCTCAAATGCAATTGGGATGCAATTGCTGTCGTAAGAGTGTGCATCACATTGTGAAGCAATTTTCATGGGAAAATAATTCTCCACCCCTGGGATAGGGAATATTGTATATAAATGCGCTGTAGATGATGGGACTGATTTTTTTCCTTCTTCTTCTTAGTTTTCAAAGTGAGTAATGATGACAAAAAAAAAAATACAAAAAAAAGGGACTGAGATGGGTGTCTTAGATGATGACAGCGAAAGAGCAATTTGAGCTTAGCATTTTTTAATTCAATTTCTTTGGGACATATTTTGGTCAACACCCAAACTTGGTATACTAAAAGTTGGACAAAAAAAAACACCCTTAAAAAATGTCAGATTGAACCTGAAAGGAGCAAGCCTTCTATTTTTATCAAGAAGAACAAAACTTAAAAAAATTGCATTAAAAAAAAAACACCTGCGTCGTGGGTTCTTGTTCACCAAAAGAAGAACAGACTTGAGGATTTGAATATTATTTCCTGAAAGAACTTGGGTACTTTAAAATTTTCTAGATTAAAGTGATATTTTTTTTTTTTTTTTTGAAACCTGGTGCAAGTTAAGTGCAAATTTAAAAAAAAAAAAACAATTTCTTCAGAAATCCGGGTTTCTTGTTGATATTTGGTACTCTCTGTAAGTGCCCTCTATATGATTCTTAGCTATTTTTGTGTATCTTAACTTGATTACTTTTTGTATAGGTTTTTTTTAGAGTCACAACTTCCAATGGAAACATCAGACAAAATTTTAGACGGACAACTGTTCAACCAATGGTCGGAAAATCAATCAACGAAAAATGGCCAGCCGCACAACACTTCAAGGTTTCTGATAGAATTAACTACTGTTGAAACCTATCTCGTCACAGAAGATGGAGGGTAAACGGGTCACAAAGCGGCTGACATTATTAAAAAAGGAACGCAGAAGGGACCTCTCTTTGCGGTGGTGCCCGGTGTGCAGTATCTCCTCAGAGAGGGATCTACAAAATACCGACAAATCCAAACGGCTATTAAAGTTGCTCGTTTTGGTAAAAAGTTTTACTCTTGTATAGGATTTATATTCCCTCACATGAGGCAGAGCTGAAGAAATAACTTATGTGAAATCAGGGATCGGACCTTGAACATTCGGCGCTACAGTTGGCATCACGCTTAAGAAAAAATATATTATAAAATCCTTAGTCAGGTTTTTCAATGATTTTGTATACCCTATTCCATAGAATGGGAGGGAATATTGGATTTGGTGTGGAGTTTGAAACATAGAGAAATAATACCGTTAGGTACAGAAAAGTATATATGTATATTCTGACTCACAGTCAAAAGCCTAGTCGATTAAGCGATGTCCGTCCATATCCGTATGTATACTCTCGCAGTTCTTGAGCTAAAAAGCTGTAATTCGACATACATAATCTTTGGTTTAAGAGTAAGGCTTCGTTTGGTAAAATCCACCCACAAAACACGCCCACAACCGCCATTTTCGGTAAAATTAAATTTGTGATTCTTGTATAGTTATACGATCAAAGCACAACGCTTAAATTTTGCACAAGCAAGCTAAAGTTAAAGCTTCTCTAAACTTAATTAAAATATTTCAGTTTGGGCGTGGCTGACGCCCACTTTTCATACAAAACCATCAATATTAATTTTATAAAATTTCTTGCTTATATTCGTAAATTTTGTGGGTATAAATTGTACGTAAACATCTTTTGTATGAAAACAAAAAATTGATTTTGGGTGTGGCTGACGCCCACTTTTAATTAGAAACTATAAAAAAAATTATTTTGCAATTAAATGGTCCTTATAATAATATCTTAGTCGAAACAAAAAAGCTTGTGTATGAAATGAAATTTTTGAATTTTGAGAGTGGGTTACGCCCACTTTTTATGAAAGAACAAAAAACATAGCTTTGAAATTTAAGGTATACCAATATACAATTTTAACGATTTTTTTCGTTCGTTATATGAAAAATATATCTCAACTTTTTTTATTTTTTGTAAATTTTTCCGGTACTCCCACCTTAAGGGGCGTGATTATATTTATAAAATAATATAAAATAATTTTATTCGGGTAAGATTGTTAAAAAAATACTCGATTCAGCTTTTGTTTGACACATTATGCCTAAAAATTGAGTAACGATCAAAGCTCAGTTATACGAGTGCTTTACATTTGTGTTTACACATTTTTAGGACACGCCTACTTTTTGGGGCGTTTCCGTTGACAATCTTACTATGTATTATTGTTTCAATTTTTTCTAGCTATCGGGCGCAGCTTTGAGTTGAGATGATGAGCATTTCAATTTGTATTCTTTGGTTACGTAGCCAGTTGCACTGGTAGTAAAAAGTCTCATTTTTGGGCGTGGCATACGCCTTGCTTTTATTGCGCTAGCGAACGCATATACACATACAAAAATACCTACTGGGAATCGGGTATCCAACAGTACGTTTTAAACGTAATGTTGCTCTTTCTCATGTTTTTTTTGTTTGGTTATGAATTAATGTGCCCCGGATATGTATCAATGTACCCCACAAGTGGATAAGTTTGAAGCAAATTCGTTAGTTTTTTGAAAAACGCATATATATTTTGTGTCCTTATGTAAGAGTGGTTTAATTTTTTCAAAACTTTTATGGATTTTATGAGTTTTTTCCAGATTAAATCTTACCTACCAACGTTGCCAATACAATAATTTCAAATTGCATTGAGAGTTTTTATACCCTATTCCATAGAATGGGTATATTGTATTTGGTGTGCAGTTTGTAACATAGAGAAATAATACCGTTAGGTATAGAAAAGAATATATATTCTGACTCAGAATCAAAAGCCTAGTCGATTTAGCCATGTCCGTCCGTCCGTCCGTCCGTCCGTCCGTATGTATACTCTCTAGAGGTCGCAATTTTTGAGCTAGAAAGCTGAAACTTGGTATATATAATCTTTGGTTCAAGAGTAAGGCTAAGTTCTTGAACCAGTAGAATACGCCCACAAACACGCCCACAATCGCCATTTTTATTGAACAACCTCAATTTGGTAAAATTAAATTATGTTTTTTGTACAGTACGAAAAAAGCATAACGCTAAAATTTTGCACTCGTAAGCTTTAGGTAAATTTTCTTCCAATCAAATAAAAATATTTCAGTTTGGGCGTGGCTGACGCCCATTTTTCATACAAAACCATCAATATTGTTTTTATAAAATAACAAATGTTATATTAAAGAGAAAAACATTAAATTTTGTGGGCATTACTGGCACATAAACATCTTGTGTATGAAATCAATAAATTTGATTTTGGGCGTGGCTGACGCCCACTTTTCATGAAAGAACAAAAAAACGTGGTTTTAAAAATTTAAGGTACTACCAATATTCAATTTAAACCTTTTTCCCTTCCGTTCGTTTTATAAAAAATATATCTCTACATTTTTTTGTGTACTTTTTTTCAAAACGCCCACTTTTGAAGGCGTGATTTTGATAAAATACCTTTGTTCAGGTAAGATTGTTTAAAAACTACTCGATTCAGTTGTAGTTTTACACATATGCCTAAATACTGATCAAAGCTCAGTTAGTGCTTCAAATTTTTAAGACACGCCCTTTTTTAAGGGGCGTTTCCGGCAAGAGTTGTATAAGGCATTAATTTTTTAACGTTTTTTAACTATCGGTCACAGTTTTGAAGTAAAAAGATGAACACTTAGATTTATATTCCTTGGTTACGTAGCAGAGTGTGGTCCAAGAATCGTTAAAAACACCCATAATCGCTATTTCCATTCAAAACCTAATTTTTAAAAATTTAAGTTTTGTCTTGTTTTGTTCAAATCGATCTGCAAGAATAAAACTGAATGTCACTGAGCTCATACCAATTGCCTTGGCAATAAAAAGTTTTAGCTTTGGGAGTGGCGCACGCCTTTTTTTATTGTGCCAGCAGTAATTGAACATCACACCACACAAAGTTAATGTTATTGAATTTTGTTCAGTCTGCTAAAGAAGAATTTTGTTTCTGAAACTGAAACATCGGCTGGCTACGGGAGGCATACGCATACACTTACAAATAGGGAATAGGGTATCCAACAGTTCGTTGCAAACGTACTGTAGCTCTCGCTTATGTCTATAATTAATTTTGTAAAGTAGGTAAGTGAATTTATTGAAAAAAAGTGAAAGTGTTTTCATATTCAACAATAAACAATACTTTTGATCGGTCAGCCGTCTCTGTTGAAAACTCCAATTTCCCTCCTGTTAATGCAATTATAGGGGAAGACTGAAACAGGCATGACTGCCCTTACAAAAATCCATAAATATGTAATTTTTTGAAGAGTCCATTATCTCTTCAATCTTTAGAAATAAATATCACTTTTCCATTAAAGAATTCAACTTGGTACTGAAGGTGGATGATTTGGCATACTAACTTAGCCATTTTGGTTTTATTTCAGTGCTCCTTGTCAACTTTGTGGGGAACCAGCATAATACTGCGTGAACTACAGAATGTCGTCTTCATTACTTCTTTAGATGTGACATGAATATCCCTTTTGTTCGTTTTTCTTAAAACAAATATTCTTTTAAAAAAGGGTTATTCAAACCCTTCTATTGTGTCTTGTCTTACTTAAAAATTTCCTTTGTCTTAAAAATAATAATAAAAAAAAATATCTCCATTCATATGATATTATACTTTTATGCATCCAATACTTACCTCTGCAGCTTAACTACACAAAAAGCAACTAGGTATGCTATGGGATCCAAAATGCATCCATGTTGTACTTTTTAACCTATCAGAGATTGAAGCCAACAAGATAGATACAACAAATGTTGTAAATTGCGCACGCGCAGATAGCACAAGTAGCTTGCTCTGTGCTTGCTCAGTTTAAGATGGACGACAAAAGACGGGCAATCATTTTGGTATCGTGTCTTGGCTTGGGTATGGGTATCCATCCAAGACCACAAAAAAAAAAAAAAAAAAAAAAAACTACATCCAACAACAATAAAGCAATCGACTCGCGCGTGCATCAAGCAAACCGTGGGAACCGTCTGCCTGCCACGATCCCAAAACCATTTCAAGATTCTCTTGAACCACTTTGTGTATACAAAGACGAAGACCGAAGACCAAAGACGAAGACGGCGAGAAGAAGAAGTTGCTGTGTGCGCGATATGTAACGTTTAAATTTTTCTTGAATTTTTTTTTTTTCTTCTTCTTTAAGATTTACTGTGTGGATGTGAAGTATAGATACAAAAAAAAAAACGAAAAAAAAAAGTATCTTATGGATAAGACGCGCATTTATTCGCCTTCAAGTGTTGAGGCATCGGTGTGATTAGTCGTCTTAAGCTCCACACCATGGCTACTATATGGTGATGCGATGGTGAGGTTGGGCCGGAGCAGGGGACAGACGAGGAGCAGCTATAATAACTTCTGGTGCTTGTACGGAAGGTGAAATATTTAAATTATACATCAGGGTCATTAAGCGGGATGAATGTGAGAAAGCCCAATAGCATACGGTAGCATGACGAAGAGGTGTTTGACGAGAAATTCATTGGGATCAGCAAACATCTGTCAGTGATTTTGATGATATGGGCGTTAAAAAAAAATTTGATTTAATGACCAAGCGCCGTTTCTTCTTAAGTAACATACAGGTACCGATACAGATACAGTGGTACAGTGAGGGGAAGATTGTGCAACTTGAATGTAGGTAGATATTAACTGTGTTTTATGAACAACATAGTTGTAATTTGTTTTAATTAAATTTTATTAACAAACCAAACATATTTAAACATATAAAATATAATAGGATTGTTAAAAATGGATTTGCAAAGCCTTGTGTAAAGATTGAATCACACAAATTTAGAAAATGCGTAGACACTTTTAAGGAACCCAAAGTTTGAAAGCCGTCAAGATAGTTGTTAAAAAAATTTCAAGAATCGCAACGCATCTATCTCTGAAGAAAAAAAAGAATCATTCATTAAAATTGCGTTCTCGACGTGGGGTCACTTCCAAAAAAAAAAAAAAAATCAAATCGCGCTGCCAATATAATTTTCAACTTTAATTTTTTTTTATCAATTTTGGATTACTTCGTTTCGAGAGCCTTTTATGAAAAATGCTTTTGACTGCTGTTTATATAGTTCCAGTAAATTTGGAACATCCATAGAACTTTGTTGAAGTGGTACCTAAGTGGAATTTATCAAATTTATTCTTACGTTCCACAGCTTGGTTTTCTTAAACCAACACAACTGTTTGTCAATTGCCCCACCTTATGACTTCCTTTTAACATTTTTTCATGTGATGTCACATTGTGGAACCTATTAACATTTAATTTCACGGGAAGTGAGTAGGTACCTACTAGGCTTTACTCTACATAAAATTGTTCCCTTATGCTTGTTTACTTGAACAAAAAGAAAGGGCATATTGCAATATGTTAAAAATATTGCTCGAAAATTTTAAATGGAGGTGTTTACTTGGGCTAAGATCTAAGTTCTAGCTTATGATCTCATTATATGGAGCACTCTCTAGTCTGAATACATGATAAAGTGAATACCTTACTTACATAAAACGGAGTCCAGCTTAAATTAATAACTTTATAAAAAATATTAAATTTATCATTATTTCCCATAGAATGGAACGTAGGGGAAAGTGGCCTAAAATGGCCCCTAAGGAAAATGTCTTATAACTTTCAGCTATAACTTCATATGTAATATCTCTCAAAGTTGTATCAATATCGCTTGTTTTTTTTTAGCTTACTAAGTTAAAATAGTTTCAGGAAGTTTCTAAAAATTTTAAGTTTCAAAAGGTCCTTAAATTCTAGTCCCTATAATTACTTGGTTTGGCCTTATTCCAGCCCATTTATTTTTTTTAAACTCCGAGTGCTTTTGACATTAAGTCCCCCATCCAGGACTGTCTTCTTGTCGACCGTTATGATACTTTCCAAGCATTTTTACAAAAAAAAAGTAAATCGAAGAATGGGTACTTCCCTAAAATGGCACTGTGCCGTTTTGCCCAAGTACTGAGGAGGCCATTTTGCCCGTTTAGTGTTTTTTTTTATTAAACATTCTACACTAAACAAACTTAAACCTACCCAAGGCAATTGATTTTGCTGCTTTATTCTACAAAATAAAATGTTTTTTAGGAGTTTCAGAGTTTTAAAAATGTCACAAAAATAATTTTTTCATCATTATTTTGGTGAAGCCAAAACACAGTTTGACCTGCCAAATTTTATATAACAGCTTGAAGTTGGTAACATTTCGTTTGTATTAGTGATGTTTGACAAACTAAAGAACTGTGTTCACAAAACATGTTAATTATATTCGATTATAAGTATTCTAGCAAGTGTGCCATTTTACCTTAGGAGGCCATTATAGGCCCCTATTAAAGACGGTATGATTTTTATTTTTATTGGGGCTAGTGGGTTAATTAGAAGCACCTTCAGTACAAAATAAATACGTTTAACAATACCATATTCACCACAATTTTAATGACTGCAATTGACATCATTGGCTTTTCAATAATTGTGAAATGAAACACACAAACGATCCACAATGATTTCCAGAACTGAAACGAAAGAATTTGTATACATTTTCTACATAAGGTTACAAACTTACTCTCCTCATAAAGCAGGATAGTATGAAAGTCGGTACTAGTCTTATACAAACAAAATCGGAGGAGCTTGACTGTGGAAAGTAAGGTTTCAAATTTGACTTCCACACTCGTAAATAAAATACATTTGTATGCATCTGCCATTGTTTTGATCGAGAACTCTTTTTGAAATTTCTAAATACTGTTTTACATGATTCCTGCAATTTTTTCCAACCCATTCACATTTTGCAGATTCTAAAACTAAGCTTAAGAAGATTTGTGGAACGTGTTTATTTTGTATATATAGGTACCGTTCGTATCACGGGAGGTTAGAAAAAACTTCAAGGACCTTCTGAGCAATTGAAAAAATAATATGTTCTATAAATCACCAAGTTCCTTCAGCGCATTACTCAGCTCATGTGATGTGAAAAATTAATAGGTTCCACAATATTTATACTCTATACTTTTAAATTCGCATTGTGCGTCCACATGGGAACATTTAAAATAGCGTGGAAAGCGCATTGATTTTGCCAAATTAATTTTGTTTGTTTAAGGATAATAAGCTGTGGAAGGTAAAAAAAGTGTAAGATCCACATCAGGATATTTGTGGGTATAGCATTATCTTTTTCATTCAAACTGAGATGTTAGTTAATTAAAAGGCCCTTTCTGCGACTTAAAAGAAATGCGTTCCACAATAAATATAATATCTCCATATTCCTTCAGACTCAATTTGAGACTGTTAGAATTTTTCTTAACTCAAGTGGAGTGAAAATTACGTAATCTCAGCAGTCATTCCCATAAGATATAATGGACTTCAATTATATTTCATTTCATAATGCGCGTGTAGGCATGTCCTTCTTTTAATCTTGAATGACTTTCTTACAACTTCCACAAGTCATTACAGGTTACATAAAATTTTATTTTCGAATAAGATATTCATTCTACAGGGTGCGCCAGAGAAACTTACTTATTTGAAAAAATTTCCGCGCGGTGAGTTTGTAACGAAGTGTTACACGCTCATGGATATTAATATATTAATATTATATTAATATTAATCCACACCAGCCGACCAATGTAGCCGCCTAAAAAATAAAGATCGACTCAACATTTACCCACCGACCCAGTGCCACCGATTCATTGGCACACCAGATCGCACCCCTGCTACCCGCGAATTCAATCAAAGCCATCAACCGCCTGACTACTTACAGTGGATATACGACACACAGTATTTGCCTGTTAAGCAATTCAATGCCTACCACCCCTGCTACCCACCGTTCTATTTGTAACCACCAGCCACCGACCTACTCTTAGTTGATATTATGCTGAACCAGTTTGAAGTGTATAATGCAATCAGAATAGTGTACCTGTCAGCCATATGAGTTATTGTATTACGTTTTACAACTCACACTTAGTAGCTGTAGGATAATAGGACAAAGGGAAGGCAATTTTGTAGCAGAAATTGTCTTCTACCTTCCAGTTGTAATAAAAGTATTAATTCAGAGTACTGAAGGAAGAAAACCAGGAGACTAACAGAGTACTTTTTTTACTTAAGGGGTACATAGTTAGTCATCCAAACTTTTTGGTGTATCACCGTGAAAGGAGCCTCACTCCAACCGATTTTTCCCTTGCTCTATTTTAGTAAGTATAGCTTGGGCCGAGAAGCTATTGCCAGCTGATCAACCGATTTTTCCCTGGTTTGCATTTCCAGGGCCGGAGCCTCTTTCCCACCGATTTTTCCCTCGCTCTACTTTAATAAGTATAGCTTGGGCCGAGAAGCTATTGCCAGCTGATCAACCGATTTTTCCCTGGTTTGCATTGCCAGGGCCGGAGCCTCACTCCAACCGATTTTTCCCTTGCTCTACTTTAATAAGTATAGCTTGGGCCGAGAAGCTGTCACCAGCTAAACAACCGATTTTTCCTTGGTTTGCATTGCCAGGGCCGGGGCCTCACTCCAACCGATTTTTCCCTTGCTCTACTTTAATAAGTATAGCTTGGGCCGAGAAGCTATTACTAGCTGATCAACCGATTTTTCCTTGGTTCGCATCGCCAGGGCCGGAGCCTCACTCCAACCGATTTTTCCCTTGCTCTACTTTAGTAAGTATAGTTTGGGCCGAGAAGCTATTGCCAGCCGATCAAAACGATTTTTCCTTGGTTTGAATTGCCAGGGCCGGAGCCTCTCTCCAACCGATTTTTCCCTTGCTCTACTTTAGTAAGTATAGTTTGGGCCGAGAAGCTGTTGCCAGCCGATCAAAACGATTTTTCCTTGGTTTGCATTGCCAGGGCCATATATGAAATACCTTGTTATGTTATTATTAGTATATTTTTTAAGTCAAGAGTAAAACCAGAGCTGTATATATGAAATACCGTGTTAATTAATGTTACAAGAATATTTGCTTTACGAAACAAAAACCGAATATAAAATACCATGTTATTTTGATTATTTTAAGCATAATAATTTGAATTATATAAATTTAAAAGAGATTCCATTTTTTTTGAAATAAATGAATGTATAAAACAAAACAAAGGAAATTGTAATAAAATTGTAAAATAAAATACCAGCAAGACAAATAAAAAGATTTTAAACGGAGTTCTGAACTTCCTACCCAAGTTTTTATTGCTTTTCATTGGGAACACCTTGGACACCGGCGAGCTCACCTCAGCCTTAGTATAAAAAGCATCACAAGTTGGGTGGGTAGAGGGGCAAGAGGGGGCGCATCTGGAGGGGGAAGTTCCCAAGTTTGTTTCTCCCTCCAGTCAGTTGCCATCATGCTCTGGTCTAGAGAACAGCGGGCCTTCGCAGTTGAGAGCTTCTTTTCTAACGGTCGCTCACTTGTTGCTACGCAACGTGCCTTCCGCGCTTGCTTTGAAATTTTTTCTTCCAAGACTCGAAGAAATGAACGTTAAGAACGTGTGGTTTCAGCAAGATGGAGCCACAGCACACACAGCACGAGACTCAATGAATTTGTTGCGACAACATTTCCCCGACCGCCTCATCTCTCTCAGAGGCGATGTCCAATGGCCGGCACGCTCTCCAGATTTGACTCCATGCGATTTCTTTTTATGGGGTTATTTGAAATCCCTGGTTTATGTCGATCGACCACGGACCATAGCACACCTCAAGAACAACATTCGCTACGCCATTGCCAACATACCGATTGATATGCTGCGAAGAGTGGATACGAATTTCAAAAATCGACTTCATCAGTGTATGCGCAATGGGGGTCGTCATTTATCCGATGTCATTTTTAAGACTGCATAAACAAAAATTGGGATATTGTATTCTCAAATTAAAAAAAAAATTTAAAACAATAACTGAAGTACTTTTTTGTATTGACCTTTCAAATAAGTAAGTTTCTCTGGCGCACCCTGTATATGTTGTAAAATAACTGCGCACTGCGCACCCTTCCTTAAAACAGTGATCGAGTTTCGTTTCCGATTTGCAGATTATCATTTTTTTCATTTTTTTGTTTTCATTCAAAATTCGCCGCCTGAGTTTTTCAATATTTCTCGTATCCTTTGAGCCTGTGGGAAGCTACTCATAACAATGTTCACATGATAATTCCCATCCCGCAATCGTTTTTGTCCTTAAACAACGAAAAGTGAACTTTCCAAAAAAACAAACAGCTTGACCCACCTAAAAAAAAAAGAGTCATATAAGAACACATTAAACTCCTCCTCTTGTGTTTTTGTTTCCATCAAAACTGAATCTGACACAACTATACCATACACTGTATACAGGTATAGTTACCCCCACATGTTGCAAGTAGTAGAGGTAGTTAAGCTACCTACCACATAATCGTTACAAACACGTACGACCAACGGCCGACCTGAATCTCAACGACCCCAAAAGTGCACCTGTTTCACATTCCCACGGTAGTGCTGGGGAGCTGTCACGCCATCCGTTGGCATTACCGGCAACAAGTTGATGTGTGCGCGATCGTTTGCCTGATATGTGCGCGCGCACAATTCCACTCCTCGTCCTCGTCTTCATCTGCATCTTCAGCCGTATAAGTCCCCACATCAGTCCCCCACTTACAATCACTATTATAATACACCGCATATATTGTGAGGAGGGGAGGGAGACACGCACGAGTTGGAACGCATGCGATGTTGGGTCGCATGTGGGCATAAGCACTCAACAGCGAGCACGTCTCTGTCCAAGACCCCAACTATACTCCCCAACAAGTGGTATGCTTTCCTCAACTAGCTGCAACGAGTGTTGTGATGGTGATCATTGACGGGCATTATACGGGCCCAGAATGGCAAATTGGCTGCGCTCTGTGAACTGTGTGTGTGTGTGTGTGTCTGTGGATTGGTTTCTGTATCTGGGCTCTTCTTGTCTGTGGCGTTGCCCCTGTTGTGACGCGTAGATTTCAGACTATCTTGCTGGCCAGTGGTGGCGCATTTTTTTTTTGTTAACAGGGTCGTATTTGGTATGTTAGTGTCTTACTCGGGCCCCATTATTTAAAAGCTGGATTATTATTTAATCAGTTACATGCCCTTAATTTGTATACCCTATTCCATAGAATGGGTATATTGTATTTGGTGTGGAGTTTGTAACATAGAGAAATAATACCGTTAGATAGAAAAGTTTATAATTATATTCTGACTCAGAATCAAAAGCCTAGTCGATTTAGCCATGTCCGTCCGTCCGTCCGTATGTATACTCTCTAGAGGTCGCAATTTTTGAGCTAGAAAGCTGAAATTTGGTATATATAATCTTTGGTTCAAGAGTAAGGTTAAGTTTTTGAACCGGTAAAATCCGCCCACAAACACGCCCACAATCGCCATTTTTGTTGAACAACCTCAATTTAATAAAATTAAATTATGTTTTTTTGTACAGTTACGATAAAAGCATAACGCTAAAATTTTGCACACGTAATCTTTAGGTAAACTTTCTTCCAATCAAATAAAAATATTTCAGTTTGGGCGTGACTTACGCCTATTTTTCATACAAAACCATCAATATTGTTTTTATAAAATAACAATTGTTATATTAAAGCGAAAAACATTAAGTTTTGTGGGTCTTACTGGCACATAAACATCTTGTGTATGAAATCAAAAAAAATGATTTTGGGAGTGGCTGACGCCCACTTTTCATTAGAAACTATAAAAAAATTGTTTTTGTAAATAAACGGTATTTATAATTAATCCGCAAGCCAAAATTTTGCGTCTCTTAATAGAAACGAAAAGGTTTGTGTATGAAAAGAAATTTTTGAATTTTGGGCGTGACTTGCGCCCACTTTTCATCAAAAAACGAAAAACGTAGTCTTCAATATTTAATTTAAACCTTTTTCCTTCGGTTTGTTATTTGAAAAATATATCTCTACATTTTTTTGTGTAAATTTTTTCAATACGCCCACTTTTAAAGGCGTGATTTTGATAAAATACCTTTGTTCAGGTAAGATTGTTTAAAAACTACTCGATTCAGCTGTAGTCTTACACATATGCCTAAATACTGAAAAAAGTGCAGTTAGTGCTTCAAATTTTTAAGACACGCCCACTTTTAAGGGGCGTTTCCGTCAAAAGTCGTATAATGCATTAATTTTTTTAACGTTTTTTAACTATCGGTCGCAGTTTTGAAGTAAACAGATGAACACTTGGATTTATATTCCTTGGTTACGTAGCAGAGTGTGGTCCAAGAATTGTTAAAAACACCCATAATCGCTATTTCCATTCCAAATCTAATTTAAAAAAATTTAAATTTTGTCTTGTTTTGTTCAAATCGATCTGCAAGAATAAAATTGAATGTCACTGAGTTCATAACAATTGCCTTGGCAATAAAACGTTTTAACTTTGGGCGTGGCGCACTCCTTTTTTTATTGCGCCAGCACTAATTGAACATCACACCGCATAAAATTAATGTTATTGAATTTTTTTCTGTCTGCTAAAGAAGAATTTTGTTTCTGAAACATCGGCGGTTTGCGGGAGGCAGACGCATGCACATACAAAAATATGGGGAATAGGGAATCCAACAGTTCGTTGCAAACGTACTGTAGCTCTCGCTTATGTTTTTTTAACTGTTGGGTTTCAGGAAAATATTAAAATCAGTAAAAAAAAAAAATTACAAGCTAAACAAAAAATTAAAAGTTTCCCAACGTTAGCCCAGCGAAGTGATAAATAAATGCATTCCACAATTTGTTTCATGCCAGATTTTAAATCTAACAAAGTGCGACGACATGAGAGTTGCTTAAGCGATGTCAGAAGTTTTACATTTAAAGGTGTTGAATTCAAACTGGCAAGGCGTGTATGTGCCTTTAACATTTCACAGTACACAATAACAATACAATATGTCAATTAATTTGTATTGTTTCTGAATTATATTTGTGGAATGTAAGGTTTTGAGTTCCACAATGAGTTCCACATAATTTTAAAGTTAAATTTTCATTTGAACTGTCTAATGGAAGGATAAATTCCAGAATTAAACTAGGCTGCAAACCGAGTAGTTCATAATTTTTGTCACTCAAACCATCTCTTCTAATCGAGTCGAGTTAACACTATTTCAACTCGATCCATGTATAAAAGGTGTCAAATGACATTTTAAGTCCACTTCTCTCTTGAATAAACATAGTCTACAAAATAGCATATTTATGCGAAATATAACACACACAAAAATAAGTATCCCATTTCAAAAATTTACTCATCAAAGCAACCTAGGCCCCAACAACAATAAATGCGCCCCTGTGCATATTCATTGACATTGCAATTCGATGGATGTAACTTTTGAGTTCTGAGGTTCTGACTCGATATGACCAGACTATGCTTTGTGGTGGGGTATCGATTAAAGATAATCGCACTTGGTTCTTGCTAATGGCATGCTTCTGGCATTCTGCCTACCGCTCAGCTCAGCTCAGAGCTCAGAGGGAAGGATTGCTGTTTGTTTGGATGATAGTGACACGATGACATGGGACCGTATCGTGTATATGGACAGTAATTTATGAATGCTCATCGTTTCGGTTCTTGGTAATGCCGCGTCCCCTGATCGTCATCAAGGCTGTTGCTGTCTAACGAGGATGATGTGATGAATGAATGAGCGCGTACAAATATGAGAGTCGTCGTCTATACGGAATGACTGGCGTGGAATTTTTATTTCACACCCAAGAGGCGTTAGGGTTTTCTTTTTTTGCTGCCCCTGTCTTTTTCTGCGTAAGCAATATTGAACTTCCTGTTTAAGATGGATTGTTCATTAAATTTTAGGTATGTTTATTATTGTTTAATTGATTTATGTAAATAAATTTGAGATAAATTTGTAACATGGGTGTCTAAGGAACAAAATCCGTTCCAACGCTCAGAACATGAACGAATTGAAGATGTCAACTCACTGCAATCAACAATTGCAACGAAAAAAAAGGACTTTGTATAAAACCTAATGCGAGTCCTTCAAGGATTCAGATGGTTTGTTTAAAAAGTTGCTTTAAAGATAACATCTATTAACCTGCCAACTACTCCCTACCACATGACTCAATGTTGGCCTTCGTTGACTGCATCTGATTCCCATTACAAAAAAAATCGAAAATCGATTCCAGAACTAAGTAATAGGGTCATGAGTTTTTTTTTTCTCATTTTATTTTTATTAGGAAGTGAATATCCCATTATATTTAAATCCTTTGAAAATTACATGTTCGCATCCTATCAACCTCCACCATGTTTGACTGTCAATCCATCACTCACTTACGGTACAGACAAACCCATCGAAATATGTGCTAAACCTAGTTGAAGTGATCCCCACTATAAATATTCACTTACCCACTCCTTTTTGGATCCTATTTTAGTATAGATGAAACACATTTCTTTCCTTCACGTTTGGATGTGCAATTTGTGATTGTGTTTGGGTTGAGAGAGGTGTGTCTGTGTAAATGCCTGGGGGATTTCTATCCCCAGCGAGCGACCAACAACTGTTGGAGAAAAAAAAAAAACATTATTTGTGTGGGCGTCAGATGAGTAAAGAATTTTTATTGAAGATTCCTATCACGTAAAATAATTTCAGCTCGATTTTCTATATACCTTGTATCTATACCTATCCTTGGATCCTTGTTGGGGGCGAGTAGATTTTCAGGTCTTAAACTGGCTGAAGGCACTTAGAGGTTGTTCAGATTTACTTCATGTTGAGCATTCTGCTTGAAAAGAAATTGTAAGTTCATGATGATGTCCTTTGATTGATGAATTAATGACAGTTTTGTGAAATCTTTTTGGTGTTCCTTGCAAAAAAAAGGATGCGAAGAAACAGAAGAAGGAGTCAAAAGTATATAAAGGGATTGGGAATATCAATTGAATGAAATAGTGAAAACATGATTTTGATTTATAGTGCACCCTATTTTTTCGGTGTTTGCACTTAGTGGTGTCGTGTCCTTCGTCTTTTGAGTAATAGTATTTAAGTTTGGATCAGGATACCATTCAGGGTTTTTGTTTACTTTGATATTGTTCCAGAAGCTTAGAACTGTGTGGCATGGGTCAACACTTTATTTTGTTCAAGAATTATGAAATTTGGAAAGTAAAGGTGTGAAATTCACCCGGAAATTAGGATAGAATTTTCATTTCTACTCAAATTCTGAACTCGATATAACGGGGTTCTTTGACATTTTAATTGATTTAAAATACAATTTACACTTCACTTTAATTCTTTGAAATCAAAACCCAGCACGCTGGTGTTCTAATGGGCATTCACTCCACTCTCCACAATCGTTTTAAACAGTATTTAATTGCAAGCAATTCAAAATATAAAATTTATTTATACGCCCTTTTGTTCTCGAATCCAAAGAGTCCTTGATTTCAACAAATTTTCAACGAAAATCTCTTGTTTTTCGAGACAGCAGCCATCCATCTATCGCAGATAGGTCCTTCAAAACACTTTAAAGCAATTTATCGTGCCTCCAAAAATGCAATTCACAGAAGCCATTCTCAGTGTACCAACCATTCATACAATACTCTGGCCCATCAGCAAAGAATAACTCATATTCCTTTCATTCGGCTCTTCAAATTGTTCTGAAACTTTTCTCGTATTTCCATGTTCAAGGGTTGCCATGATGGGATTATGTTCAAGAACAAAAATTAATTAAGGAAATCAAAATCTGTTTTAAAAACGGCATATTTTTTTATCAATCTTTGTAAAAATCCTTTCAAAAAAATTCGGGAGAATTAATTTTTCAGATTTCAAAATTTAGCATCCACAAAAATGTATTAAAAAATAAATAAAGCCACAGACACCAAGTCTTAGTGATTAACTGTCTGCACACAATGGTGTAGCTGCAGCAGTAATACGTAGTAATGTCAAAGTTAATAATAATAATAATAATAATAATAATTTTAACTATATGCCTGTAAGACCCAAGGTCTGCACTGCTACAATGGTAAGTAGCAGCTGCAGCATAGATATTAGCTGAAATAAAAGTTAACTCGACTCCAACTTCACGAACATGCTGCGCTGCAAATCAACAACAAACCAAGATGGCAGACATGACTTTTGTCTGAGTTCAGTGCTGCACATTGTATTCGCGTTTGCTGCTTAGTGCTATACTTTTTTGACAGTAACTTTGGCATTGCTATTTGCTTATGCTGCAGCTACACCATTGTGCACAGCCAGTAACCCTATTAATTTCAGCCTATCCTGCGTGTATGCGTTGATGCTCTGCGAAATAGAAGAATCCTACAAATACAAATTTAAGCTAATAAAAAACACTTATTTAGGACAACATTTTCCATTGTACTTTGTGAAAAAAAACTAAGATGGAATCAGTGATTTAAACTAGCTATGACGCTGACTTTAAAGCCTATAGTACGTAGTCCGCGTGAAAACGAAAATTGCATACAAAAATGGTGGTGTGGTTTTTAAATCTTCCCCTTCCATAGCTTATATTTTTTAAATAAAACGAACTGTCAGGGAAAAGTAAATTTTTTCAGACTTTCTTAAGCGATTCCGTTTTGAGAAATTAAAAATATGGCGTGGGAAAGATTGTGGAACGTAATCATTTTTCATATTGCTGCAAGTATGAACTAGAGTTTAGGACATCAATTTGAAAACTATTGATAAAAAAATATTTTAAGATGTTCATATTTTTGTAGAAAAGTGTAAATGAAATAAGCTTCATAGATCTGAGATTTGATAAAAATCGGTTGAATAGATCTCGATAACTATGTTGAAATAAAAAAGATATTTTGGGGCACAGAATGTTGACTTTTTTGGAAAATGGAAAATGAAATTGGTCCTGCTTATAAACAGATTTACTGCAAAATAAAATTGATGCTTTTGATGGTGATGGGGGGGGGGATGGGGGTAACAAAATCTAACACAGATTAACTTATGCTTTCGAAAAATTATTATCATCGGACAAATTTTCCGATGAAAACCCAAAAAAACGAGACTGACTAGTTGGCAACTCTAGATAACAATAGTATTTTAAAACTCACCTCACGCGCTGAATAATCATTTTAAACTTTGCCCTTAATTGCTGCGATATTGACAGACTTTATTATCCAAAGCCAAAGCATGAAGAGTGATACATAGAGCGTGAGCCTTTCGTATGCAAAATAGATCCTGCCATTTACTTTCAGATATAAGCAAATGAACGGCATAGCACGAGGACCTTTCTGTCCTTACCTTATGACTGACAAGGGTCCCCGATGGCAATGAAAAAAATAAAACAATGAGAAAAGTTTAAACATGACTTTAGTGAATACTGCGTTCAGTATGTGCGTTCACTGAGGCATGACATTTGGAATTCAATGTAAAGCATACTTTTGCTCAAGGATTCGACTTTAAGAACTTACTTTGGAGCTGACAACTAATCCTTAATCTTTTTTCTTGTGATTTTTTATTCTAAATTTGAAAGATGAAAGTTGGATCATGTGAGTTTACATAACTTTTGATTTTAGTTATTTTTCACATTTTGTGTACGGATTCCACAAACTGTCAATTTTGTGACATGTCCTTGAAAAGGGATACATTTAATCTGTTGACATAATTTAATGTCGATTTCCCTTTTTGGCAAAATTGATATGTTCTTTTCTGGCTTTCTTCCTGTTTGAAATTATTTGTTTGGATTGTTGAAGTTAAATAAAAAATCTCATGATACTAGGATGTACGAATATTTTTAGCTTTTGAAAGTTTGTTTTTTTTTTCTGCAAAGGAATGTCCTGGAAAGAATGACGGTGAAAGTTTATGAATACTAAAACAGGTAGATTCTTTCAACTTTGCTGTGTTATCAAAAGTCACTCCAAGTTAGTTTGTTGAAACAAGGAAGAGAGATTTGTTTTGTTGGAGAGAGATTACATTTGGCTGATCTTTCATTCTTTTAGAGCAGACAGAATAAGTGAAAGCCTTGCTATGGAAAGTGAGATTTTTAAAGTTTTTAAAAGTGTTTTCTTGGAAGTTATTTGAAGTTTGTGTTTAAACACGGAAAGACATTAATAAGTTATGAATTTTTAGGAATAAAGAGGGAACCGCATTTAGTGTAGGTTTTAACATTCAGCACTTATTTCGTTTTGTTTTTTAAAGCATTTTGTGAAAACTAGTAAAATTGGCGAACGAAATTGAAAATAATTTTATATTCAAAAAGTAGCATACTTTTGTAAAGACTTGGGGCTGTAAGGATAACTTCGACTATCAATTGTGTTCATGCACTCAAGATATAAATTGAAGGATATGTTATAAAATGAATATTATCCAATTAAAATTAAAAGATTTTCTCCATCTTCCAACTAACTAACAAAGATGCCAAAAAACGAGATGTGAGGTCAAGTCTTAGAAAACTATTTTCTGAAAGTATGGTCCGAGGCGACCGAGAGCCAGAGATTACAAGAACATGTGAAGACACCTAAAAATTGCACTCAAGCAATCCGATCAGCTTTGTATTTGAGCACAAAATTGAATTTTTTATTTTTGCGTGGTTAGTTCTTTTATAATTCACCTAAAATGAGCTTCATCGGTTATAGTCGGAAATTGTACTGTGAAATCGCAAAGCATTTCAAGAACAGAGCCAAGTTTTTCGAAATTTGCATACGTTGTTCAGGCGTCAGTCAATTTATGATAAAATGGAATACCAAACTAAAGATAAATAGAATCATGGCAGATAACAAAATGGCTGTCAATGAAAACAGTGCTGCCAACCTAAGGTTCTATACCTATACATTAAGAAGAGCTGCATATAGTTCTATGCTTTCAGTTGAAATTTTTCAAGTGTAATTCTAAAAGTTTTTCTTTATTTTCACACCAACGACCAAACGAAACCATATGATTACGAGCAAACTACGAATCAACGAGGAATTCCCTTATTGTGTATATTTAACTGAACCGTTAGACACACATTTGAGCATCTGTTTTGTTTTTGTATTTGAAGTTTTTTTTAGAACTGAAAGGTATGCCAAATCGGTGAAAGAATTGATAAAGCAGATCTCTTCTTTTTTTTCTAAAGAGAATGTTACATTATTTTTGTTGATATACTCGTAAGTCAATTATTCGTGCTGAGTAGTTAGCTTAGCTGCCGTTTACTTAAAGAATTTATGCAAATAAACAAAATTATAGTTTATTTAGGTTTCAAGTCAAATGACGTAGGTAAACTCGTGATCAAAAAAATAGTTTGGAAAAAAATATTTATTTTGGAGTTTTGTCAGAAATGTCTGTTTAATTCTAGGAAAAATCAAAATCAGGTTTTAACTAGTATACTAATTCTAACTACGGCAGAAGCTTCAACTTACTTACAGATTTTGTCAAAAAAGGTAATTGAAAATGAAAATTGGTGGGTTATGGGCAGTAAAATTACACCGATTGTTAAATCACAAATCTGCAGAAAGGTACGGTTTTTTATGCAAGCAACAACTTTCGTTAGGAGTGTGAATAATATACAAATTCAAACACAAAACGACCAACCGTCAGCTATTGACCTATTCTCATGAATTATCTCCATGTCTGTAATTCTTCGGTTAGCAAACCCAACATTTTGATCTTTGAATTGAATTAAAATTTAGTTTTTGAAGCTTTTTATTATATTTTGATTTGTATTACCTTCTTTAACAAGCCTTATACAGCTCTAATTATTAATGAATCTCTTAACCCTCTGTACAGCTTTTTTGGAGTGCTTTAAAGAAGCTATTTTTTAAGGTGAAAAATGTTTTATATTGTTAACGAAACAGAATAGCACAGTTTCAAAAGCTTTGCTTTAGTAATCATGCATGGTATTCAGGAATTTGTACATATTGATTATATACAAGGTGTGTTACATAGCTACTTATGTGGAAGTAATTATAGTTGCATGAGATATTTTTCATCAATATAACAACTGGAGTTGTGTAGTACAACTGTACTGAAAATATTGAGTTTTAGCAGAGTACCTATGTTTATTCCGTGTTATGCTTCGCTAAGGAAGTTTTATAGATGATCTTTGTGTTGATTGCGAATAACAAGCCTTATAGGAGTTATGTAACAAATGTCCGGTTTCTAATAACAAATTTTTACATCACCCAATTTTTTCAAAAATTTCTTACATTTCTGTTAAGCTTGTAAAACTTTATTTTAAAATGTTAACATCCGTGAATAAGTATGAGGTATGACAAAAATATTATCGAAGTTGTAGCTTACCAAATTTTGAATTTTGGACATTATAGAAAAAAAATTTGTTTATATTGGATGTATCTTCACTTGATGTTTGATTGATTCCAGCGAAAGGAAAAATAAATACATACATACTTTCCACAATCTAATTTACGCCAGATTTTTAATTTAGTAACGTGCCGCAACACATGGGAAAAATTGAAAAAATTTCAAAAGATATGACATTTGTCAAACAGTTCGTTTGGTTTAAAAAACATAGGGTGTGGACTGTGGAGCGTAGAGGAGTGAAATCCAAGCCAGCATACTTGTAAGGAATTTTAAGTGCTTAACTATTCAACGATTTTTCAGTTAAACGGAGAACTGCCCTTCAGTGTAGATATTCAAAAATGAATATGTTCCACAATACTTTCCACGTCATATATTCATTTCCGAAATGTGTGACAACATAGGGAAACTTAGATGTTCGACAAAATTTGTGTATTTGCGAAACAATATACTTGGTTTTTAAAATTTAAGTTGTGGAATGTAAAGTTGTGAAACGCCAGATGACATATTTGTAGATATGCAAATTCAATTAAACTTGTTTTTAAGACCTTATCTACCAAAAACATATCTATACATGCTTAGTGCACAGTGCCAGTAAAAATAATATTCCGAAATTAAATTAGCGATTCGACTCGGAATTCATTGTTTTACATTCCACTTTTTTTTTTCTTTGAAACATTACATACGATTTGACAAATTTAAGATGATTCCACTTAAGATAAGATTTTCCCTGGCTGGTCGCATATTGCCAAAGTCAGAATATGACGTAGAAAAATTGCGAAACGAATTAATTTCACAAGAGGGGTGTTCTAACTAAGCTTAACATACAATTCCCTTGCGAAATGGAAAATTTGATATAGATGGATAGGTTTCCAATTTGCCTTTCCCCGTCTGAAGTAAAGTCTTAAAAGCTAATTATCACATATAGAATCTTGAAAAGTCCGTTTCTTAACCACTTTCATAATTCAAAAGCTACCTTTAAAATACAAAACACTTGAGTCAATCAAATCAAATCCAACAAATGTAAATTTTTTCTTAATGCGGGCTTCGTTGTAATTCAAAACATTGATATCCATATAAAGAAAGATGTATAATTTTCATAGCCATAGCACATGCTGAGCATCTCTTTGCTCAATTCATTAATCATCTTCACACCAGCTCTGTTCACATTCCCACGATCTTCGACTCGAAAAAAAAGCATAAACATCTTTACAACAACAATCCAACCGTAAGCAGCTTGGAGGCAGAATCCTTTGTCTTGAGCTCCACGCCACGAATAGTAAACATAAATTTTTTTTTTCTGCTACTTCACAAATTACACTCCGTAAGCAGCATTTTTAAAAGATTGGTTACTTTTTATGATTATGATGTGCTTTGAGCACACGAAGATTCATGTGTGCCAGCCAAGGCAGTTTCTATAGATAACAATTGGAAGCATAAAATTTAAGTTAACATACTTTGAGGCATGTTTACTGTTTAGAGGGAGCCACTATCGCAGGAGTGGATCTCCACTCCACACTCCACCCATCATTTTTTTTTTTTTTAGGTGAACATTCCAACTTTGAGCTCTTACAACAGAAAGCGGAAATCGAACACCAAAAAAAAAAAAAACTATCTACTCAAACTCACTATACACCAATTCAGTCAGCTTGAGATAGTTTTTCATACCCATCCGCCGCGCACACTTCTCTCGCTCCATCTTCTTTGAAAGATCAAAACAAATAAAATCGGAGCGTGTGAAACAACTCTTATGGAGCTTGATCCATCTCTCTGAATGGTGATGGTGATGGTGACGTTGGTCGTTGTTTCATGTTGTGAACCTTAGAACCAGCTCTATCCCATCATACCAGAGCAGCACAAGTGATTCAAGTTTTCTTTGCCCTTTATACTTTACTTCCCTCAAAGGCCTAACATAGAAGCAGTCCGCATACGAGATCAGAAACTTGCGCCCACACTATTGACTGAGGAGGACGTATGCCGTATAGTTATCTTCAAAGGCTTCGACACACACAGTAGTTCCCATCAGAGGAGATGATGTGTAAATGTGGCCACGAGATATCAGAAAGTATAAACAAACTTTAAACATCCGGAGCCCGGATGGACGAACGACGACGGAGACGGACTGCCTGACTCAAGACGGATGAAGGCGCAAAACAACTTCCGAAAGCCATTCTGGATGACGCGATATGATAACGATTTTTTAAAAAGGAGAATTTCACGAGGACTTATGAACGTTGATTTTTTATTTTATGATTTAACTTTAATTTTCATTTTTATTTATCGAAGGAAACGTCAATGTGGGTACCTATCTCCCCCATGTTTAGGGTTCCGTACCCAAAGGGTGAAAACGGAACCCTATTACTGGGACTTCGTTGTCCGTCTGTCCGTCTGTCCGTCCTTCACAAGGCTGTATCTCATGAACCATGATAGTTAGACAGTTGAAATTTTGACAGATGATGTATTATTGTGTTCGCTATAACAACAAATACTAAAAACTAAATAAAATAAAAAATATATGGGGGCTCCCATACAACAAACCTAATTTTTTGCTCGTTTTTGCCATGTTTATCCGTCCATCACCAGGTTGTCTCTTTTCTTCTTTAGACATTTCTGGAAGTCTGAAGTTTACAAATATAACTGTCTCTGTTAGTTCTTCTTTTGCTGATTTGCGATTTTTCCTTCACTCACACAAACAGCTTTACCTACATGTAAATTCCAGAAATTCTTTTAGAAGAAAAGAGGCCACCTATACATGCTTTTAAAGCTCAGTTTCCTTCTATTCGTGTTCGAATTCGAGCGGAAAACAAAATGGAAAACAAAACGAATGTCAAATAAAGAACAAGAAGTCGGTATTGTTTTCTCTTTTCTTCTTTAGGGATTTCTAGAATTCTTGAATTTACATGCATAGCTGTCTCTGTTTGACGGTTGTTTTTCTTTTTGCTGATTTGCTACTTTTCCTTCACTCACACAAACAAGATCATTTTTGGCGCGATCTTTCCTAAACAAACTATCAGTTCGTTGTCTTCTTCTAATCCTGATCGCCTGTTACAATGAGAAATTTCAGCAAATGTTTTATTGAATAAAATAAATATTGAAGAACGTGATTTCTTGGCCGTTTTTATAGATAATGGTACGGAACCCTTCGTGCGCGAGTCCGACTCGCACTTGCCCGTATTATTTTTAAATGAACAAATTTCTGAGAAGGGAAATTAAGTTCCACTTATATTTCCGTGCATAAGAATGTATTTTCAAGAAAATCTCTCGTTTACAAAAACATAACTGATGCCTGAAAATTTAACTCATCTTACTAATTATAACTTTTTACCCTGTTTAAACGTTTATTTTTGCTTAAAAAAGACTGTGGAACGTATTTATGGTTTATTTCACAGGAATGGAGTACAGTTTAGTACAAAAAGAGTTGAATAAAAACCTTAAAGCAGTAAAATATTTAAAACTTAATCATTTATCTGGCCATTTTACGTGATCCACACACCACATTTCATTAGACTGTATCTAGTATTGATTTTTTGTTTCGTACAGTTCACGTGAAAATATAAATATGTTTTCAGTTCCAAACAAAAGTGGGTACTAAAGTAAGAATCCCACTGTAACCCTTTGTTTCTACAGTAGATATTTTTTTCGTTTATTTGGGACCACGTGAAAAGTATGAAGGGATGTGGAAAATTTTTCATTTAAAAAACCAATTTGTTTCTGGAAGACGATGGGAATATAAGACTTTTATTAACACTCCAGAAATATTCTACTCAAATTGTATTTCCCTTTTAAAACGATTGTGGATCGTGTTATGATTTTAATTCACGGCTTGGCAAAACTTGATTATAAATCAGTGAAATACCTACTTCAGGTTTAGTTAAAAAATTCATTTAACTCGTCCAATGTTAGCTTTATTGCCGTTATTCTACCCTCAAGTTAAATCAAAAACGAATACGTTCCACAAAAGCCCCACTTCATTTTATAAATAACAGTAATGCGACCACATGAGAAACCTCGTAATAAGTGTGGGATTTGTCATGGTTTTTTTTTAACTGAGGGAAGGTAAAGGTGTGAAATCCACGCCACTATATTTGTACGGAATCCTCATTTTTTTCATTTACATACCAAAAAAAAAGTTTTAACCTCTCGAATAAAGATGAAAAATTTCAAACAAACATATCGGCATGGGTTTCTCACCATTACCTTCCACAGTTTTAAAATCTTATACAAAGCGAAATTTTTGCCTAATTTTACACTCTTTTACGTACCCTTGAATCTCCCCATGTGGTCGCACGTTGCTGTAGTGAAAATAAGTCTCAGAAAATATAGTGGAACGTATTCATTTTTCTTTTCACAAAAGCCATCTCTTGGTCATAGGAACTTATATTTCTTAAAATATTTTAGTTTGTCAAACTTACATTCCGCGTGAAATTCATAAAATTTTAAGTTACACTATAAATCTCCCAGGCACATGCCTATGCTGGGGGGATATCAACTCAACCGCCGCGCCTCACCAAGGCATAATCTCTTCGGCGTATGCCAGAGCCCCAGAGTATGAAGAAGTCTCATTCTCCACATGATACTACCCCTTGCCATGGAGTTTTATTAGAGATCAAGTTCTATCTATGAGGTCTTGCTCCGTCTTCGTCTTGGATGTACCTACTATGTGTATTGTGGTTTAAGTGCGGGCTCACACCAATATCGGGTTCCGTCATCGTTGAACTACAGCAGCGAAGGTATGTGCAATGGCCGAAGCTCCAAATAAAATAAGTCATTCAGATTCAAGTATCATCTTCATTTCGTAGATTTATCCCACGGGACCCAAAGCACACTCTCGTCCGCTTGCGGATCGGTAGAAGGGGAGCGGTGCGGTGCGGTGGTCACGTTGTTGTTGTTGTTTTTGTTTTTGTTGTCGTCGTCTTGTCATCGTCACAGGCACAGCACAGTGGCAAACAGTCTGATTGCTTGCTAAGGTCCCCCTTAATGGCGAATTGGATTGCCCAGTCAACAACAGATACAAAGATACTTTCGACAAGCAGCACGCCACTCTTGCGGTATGCACTTAATAAAATTGTGAATGAACGTAGACGATGGATCACTCGATCGTTATACGTCAACGGATTAAGACGTTTGATCGTTCTTAAAGAAATACACGACGAAAAAAAAAAAATTTAAAAAATACGAAAAATATATTTTTTGTTGAAGGGAATTTGCCAGTTAAATAAAAAAAAATAGAGATAAGAAAAAAAGTATCTACAAGTTATAGTTTGTGTTTTATTTTTAAACTTCTACTTGCTCAGATGCCGTCGCGAGTGTTCCAAAGTGGATAAGCAGCTTAGTTATTTGATTTAAGTTTATTTGAACTTTTATTTTTGATTTTGTATCTATCTTGTATCTTATCCGGATGATGGCACCGAACCATCATTTCGCGATTAACTCGCTTACAATGGAACCTGTGTCGCGTACATATCAATACCGAAAAATTATGAAGCCCATGTTGGAGAGGAAACGTCGCGCACGTATCAACAAGTGCCTGGAGGAGCTCAAGGATTTAATGACGGGAACATTGCAAGCTGTAAGTATATAAAACAAATATACCATCATAATTGTGGAACGTGATTAATTTCAACTTTTTGGATACCAACTTGAAATATAAATATCTTTCTTTTTTATGTTGTGAGACAAACAAGGAAATATTTAATTTTCAAATGATAAGAAATTTGGCCATATTTCTTTTTTTGCCGTTTCATATGTTTGCTTATAAGTTAGGGTTTAAGATCTTATAAAAGATTAACTAGTTAGATTTTGGGTTTAATTATTTCGTATAAAGAATGGTTCTAAGTAAATATTTTGTTTTTCTTTGGAATTGCAGATAAGAGGCGTTCTACATTAAAAACAAAAATGTTTGCGGTTTTGTGGTTGATAGAAATGTTTTAAAAATAAACTTTCACAATCCTCTGAGGCTTAGATATAGCTACTCACAAAACTATCAAACTAAATGAAGCAAGCTCCGAATACAAGCAAAATGTTTGTTCCCGCTTTTTAACAGCTAAAAATTTCTCAACAGATTTTGATAAAACCTTAAAGACAAGATCTAGCAACTTTAACTTAAATTATTATGACATTTGAACATGAAATGATTGTGTTGTTCGATTTGCTCCAAAATATTCATTGCACTTTAAAATTCACTTGATAATGTTGGAAGCTATTCTGACAATTTTGAAAGAATTTTGAGTTACAAATCACATCTAATACAATAATTTTAAGTCTATTTTTGTATCTAATCTAACAACAAATCCAGAATCACTCTTACAATTTTTAAAAAACAAAAAAAAAGAGGGCCGCATCTAAGGACATTTATTTTTTAGTTTAAGAATGCATCATGTTAATACGAATATTTTGACCCTTAAGTGGAAAGCAATCAGTGTTTGTAAAATAAGAACAACAGTGAAATGTTAGCAGTCCGCATTTCTCTGGGTATTTGCAATGATCCTTGTTTCGAAAAAAAAGGTATGCTCAATTGCAATTGAATTATTAAGTACCTCGAACCATGTGATGTTATTTGATTCACTAGAGTTAGTTGGATCGGATGACACTGCAAAATTTTGGAAAATTCATTCGATAGAAGGAACATGTGTATTTCTGTGAGTTGAAAACGGCGTTAGGCAATAGCGCCCAATGAAAAATATCGCCCAAATCGGTTTGGTTGGAAATAACGCACAAAATATTGTCTTACATATTGTTGTTGTATTTATTTTTCCATTTTGGGCGTTATTTCCTTGTTAAAGCTCATTTTTATAACAAGAATTTTTTTTTATATTTTTTGACGATTTTTTCTCGTTTTTACGTTACAAAGTTGGAAATTCTTGACGATTTACAGATTTTTTTTCTTTAATACTAAGAACCAAAGTATTACGATGAATCCACCTAACCCGCAGGCAGAGCAGCTCCTTATTCGTAGACCCAGTTCTCGGTGGCTGGAGTCCATGAGACCAATTCCTTCTCATTGAAACACAAAGCGATTTCCTTGTTAGCCGATTCAACAGCATCGGAACCATGGAGGATGTTGCGTCCAACTTTGATACAGAAATCACCACGGATGGTTTCAGGCAGAGAGTCTTCACGACTTTCAAACCTTCCCACACCATTGGAACTACTGGGCCGGAGCTGACAAGTCGGAGTAGTGCTTCTCCAACAAGTCCTTGGAAGCCCACATGAATTTCATGGCGACCAATATTTGAAGCCCTTCTGTTCGAAACGCTCGATGATCTTGCCGACGAGTCCACGTTGGACGGCATCGGGCTTGACCATGATGAAAGTACGCTCCTTGTTTGCTGCCATTGCTGTTGAGAATAACGAGAAGGAATGTCTGAAATATAAAGCTGCAATCAGTGTTGGAAAAGTAATTGAAGCCCAAAATAGGAATAATCGCCCGAAACGACTAGTAAAAAAAAAGCACCCAGACAGTGGGAAATATCGGCCAAAATTTAATTTTTCAAACAAATACTTGAATACTTTCATACATATTATGTATATTTCTGAGCACTTTACGTACCTACTCCACTCGTAAAGTTGGCATCACCTAAGAGCACTGCACATCTAGAACACTTTGTCCAATATTGCGGAAAACTTTTTGTCTGAATTATGCAAGGAAATGGTGCAAGAAAGTATTCAAAAATTTTTTTTTCTGGATTTAAAGAAAAACAGTTAATTCAAGAAATTATGCTGTTACATGTTAAAAATTTGTTTTCGATGAGAAGCAAACATTTTAGCTCAAAACAGCGATTGGAAACAACACCTAAAATTGTGGAAATACCGCCCAACTATTAGAAAAACAATTTCAAAACAAAATTGACTTGGGCTATATAGAATTTTGGGTGTAAAGTCACCATTTTTGGGTCTTATTTCCTTTGCATTCTTTATTTTGGGCGTTATTCCCTAACGCCCTTAAAAACCTTTCATAGCACAAGAAAGAAAGTGAAAATCTCCTTTCTAAGACAACTTTCGTATTATAAACAAATCTTAGTTTTTTCACGAGAGTTAGCTCACTGAATCGGTTAAGTTACTCGTATCTTTGGATCAACTATACAAATTATTTCTATTTTGTATTCTGGGAGATTATTAGGTCCTTCAGTATGCATTTTCTATTCTAACTACCTCTGGCTTAACCTACACATGAAAAACCGTCCCTAATAGTAGGGGTGAAATCCCAAGTGAAAAAGATGAATTGACTGCAACCATAAATTAATCTTACAAGTAATTTATGATTTAATAAATATCTCAAAGTTCTATTTACTATAATACTTCTTGTAAAGCTTGTAAATGGTTGTCTTTTGCAGTGCAACTAATTTTTGTGCATTCCTGCTTTAATAGTGTATTACGAGATTTTCCTACTACGATTTGTGCTGTTTAATAGTTTCGCAAAAATTTCGTATGAAAATCTCGTAATACAAAAACCTCGTTTTCGTCTAATTTTTTGGAATTTTTTTTAGCAAATTCTGAAAAATTACCTGTTTTTCGAAGAGCTATATCTAATAACTATATATAAGTAAAGAATAAACATACAAAAATTTTGGTACCAACAAGATTGTAGGAAATTTGACGTTCTACTATAAAATGGAAATGTTTTTGCTATAGAACGTAGGGATAAAAATTTACTGAGGAAAAACCGTTGCAAGGTCGAAAATTTTGCAGTGACCCATTCCTCCTCCCCCACCTCTTTTTCTATAGGACCCTCGAGGTCCAAAACTTCGTAAAACATTTATTAACTATCCTTGAACAATATCTGATAGTTTCATTAGCTTCCCACCATTTTCCACCTTCCACCCACTTTTCCAACCTGTCGACTGGACTAAATTTATGCATGTGGCATATATGAGCATATCATGAAGAACGTGACTCCTTCAAGTTTTAAAATCACGATATCTCCGAAATTGTTATTCTTACAAAAAAATGATATTACTAACTTTTGTAGATAATTTCATGGTCTACAACTTTGTTTTATGTATTTTTATGATAGAACCTACCGTTTACCAGAAAAATTGTAAAAACCGTTTATTTGACCTTTTGACCTTGAATACCTTCTAACGCACCAGTCGAATCGAAAGGCATGTTGCTTAATTTATTTGAAATGGTGTTCCTAGCATCTGCCAATTTTCAGCTTTATGCGAATGTTTTTGTCTATTTTGACTGGACTTAGGCGGGAAATGAGAAGCGCAATAGTAAAATGTTGTTTAATTTGATAGTTACCTGTAAAAGTACTTTTTGGGATTTAAGAAAATTGAAAAAAAAAGATTTGTTACAAAAAAAGCTTTCCAAAACTGCATGCGAAATAATTAAAATGTTAAATTCAGCATTAGGGGCTTTCGGAAAATATGTTAAGCCCCTTAAACGTCACTGGGCTTGATCTTTGACTCTACCAGTTTTTTTTCGTGGTACTGCCCGTTGTCAGAAAGTGGCAAATCCTCCAAGATTAAATCCTATCATGAAAAAGTGTGTATCTGCTAGACTATCGGATCCGGCGGTTGGCTTCATTTTTGTAGAATATAAACGCACACATAGGAGTGGTTGTGAGTGTAAGTATAACAGGCTCCTTTTTGTACCTTACATTTATTTAATCAACCCAAATTAATTGAAAATATAAAAACCACAATTTTTTGCTGAGTGCATGTTGAAGGCAGGGGCGGACTGGGGGTCAAAGGGCCTACCGGGACTTGTAAGAAAAGGGCCACAGTATATAATTTCCTACTTTAAAATGGTTAAAAATAAAAATTGATTTGCAGAAATTATTGTTTGATATTTCATTTTTCATGTTTATTAACTTTTAAATGTACAAATATTTATTAATATTTATGTTCAATACACAGAGTGTAAATAATAATAATAATTTTTAGTTTTTAGCTGTGTCGACTGGCAGATTAATTTATTTGAGTTTATGAACATAAAGTTATAACAAAAAATGTTTCGAAGGGTTTACTTCCAATTTTACGACTATTAGAGGTTGTAAGCTTTCAGTTTAATCAAAACGAAATTACACTGGTATAGTATACAAGTATATAATGCATTAGCAATAGTCTATTTATAAATACAAAATTTGAAGATCGTTTGAGCAGTTTTTTTGAAAAACTTTTTTTTTTTAAACTTTTCAAAAAAATATTTTTTTTGAGTAACACAAGGAAATTCATAGTTTTCGTCTGGGAACAAAAATTTAAAAAATTCAATTTACCCGTTTCCGACATATTCACAAACGTAAAATTTTTGTATTCTTTAAACATAAAAACGCAAAAACAAATTGAAGGAATTATTGTGAAATACAGAAAGATTCCAACTGTAAAATTTTAATATAATCCGTTGAGTAGTTAAAGAGAAAATCGATTCTATAAAAGGTACTTTTATAAGACAAATTCCGAATAATCTATTCCAGCCATAAGAAAGACTGTACTTAAAAACCAGCACTTAGACAGTTTTTTTCAAAATCGTTCGAGTCTTTTTTAAGAAAATTGGAGTTTTAACTTACCGTTAGTTTTTAGGTTAACAATGACAATTCCAAAAAAAAACTCGGGAAACTGCCAAATTAATACTTTGTACCAAGTTTGACCTGAATCAGCTTATACATTCAGGTCTAGAGGTATGGGAACAGACAAACAGACAGAAAAAATCGTTCCTGTAATTTTTTTGAATAGTGTAGAATTATAATAATATTATATATTATATGACAATAAAACGTCTTAGTTATTGTTGTTTCATTCAAAAACCTTCATGATTAAATCATTATCAAAGCAAAGCAATTTGTATGGTAAATTCATACAAACCTTTATAAATAACAACTTTTAGTTTATTCAAAACATAATTTTAAGAAATTTGAAATCTTTAATTTAATTTTTTAAATATTTTTGCAATAAACTGCTCTTTCCCGCCAGCAAGTCTATTATTTTATCATTGGAAATTTTTTTTAAAAAAGGAAACTCGGTCGACATAAGCATTGCAGCCTCAAGGTTGTCTTGAGTCATGGTATTTCTTAGTCGATTTTTAATATACTTCAGTTTTGAGAAAGATCGCTCGCACGCAACTTGCGTACAAGATAAGGTCAATATCAATTTATAAGCGAGGAACAGATGTTTATAAGTTTTCAGATCAAAATAGTAGCGCTGCAAAACATTAAAACAACATGTTATGCAATTACGGCAGTTGTCTTTTTTGTTTTTGCTTCTATTTATTCCTTGATGTTCCTCCTTCTCCTCCGCTTCATCTTCACTCTCATTGGAATCCAAATTATATGCTTCAATTTCAATGAATTCATCATTTGCATTCATTTTTATTTTTGGCCAAGATGAAGCGAAGTGGATCAATTCCGACCGCATCTGCGCAGAAGTAACTTCGCAAAATTTTCTCAATAATTTGCAAACATTTTCAAGCGCCTTCTCTGGAATCCCCACTTCCAAAAAATGCTCAAAATTTTTGGGGTCGAAAAACGAGAAATCTGCGGCAAGCCTGCCATGTTCCCGGAAACGAGATCTTAAGGATGTTATACAATCATCTAACGTAACGTTGTAAACCTCGACCTCGAACTTTTTTTTGGCATCTGATATGGGCTCGTCTATAGCCAATTCACCAGGCATTCGCTTTTACCTCCTTATCTTCAGCAAAGGCAATTGAGACTCGCACTCGATTATAATATCCGAATTTTTTGCTTCTAGGAGCTCGTTTCCCCAGTTCACAAATTTTTCGGAGACATCAAATATCTGATAATAAAAATTTAAATAAATTATAATTATTTTAAAAATCGATTTTCAAAATAACACAGGTTTACAAACTATCAAAAAAAAACTAAAGAAATTCAATCTGTAGAAAATTATACCGAAAAGTATAGTTGGCCGTAACCTTACAAATTCTATAAAAAAAAAAACATATTAATGGGGGCTTTTGTGTATAAAATTTCCCTCGGAATTTCCCGCATCTTCAAAAATTGGAAATGCCAAGAATTTTCCACTGCTTCTTTAAACTGCGACCATAAGTCACGTTCCCAAATTTCGACGATTTACACATATTTATTTAGTTTTTCAGTGAAGAAAAACAAACATTGGAAGCTGATGATAGAAACTGAATAAGGATAAAGGTTTGTCACAAAAAATATTTTGTTCGAAGTTTAACAAATTTTACATGCTCGTATCAAAAACCATGTAAACCTGTGTAATTGTTGAATGAAAAAAAAAAACATTTAAAAAACCAAATGAATAAAGATGTAAAATGTTTACCTCATTACAGTCTCGTTGAATTTTTTCTAGGGACTGCACTGCGATTGACACCATTCGATACGCCTGAAGAACATCCATTCCGCTCGTTTGCAAATAATTTGAAAGCTTGGAAGTTATTTCGAAGACTCGCAAATACACATGCGCCGTCAGAATGGTTTTGAAATTCAATAAATTTTGCTTCAGATTCATTGCCTCGAATCGAACATCACTGGAAAATTTTGTTGATTTTGAAATCTCATCTAGGGTCACTATGAGGTCAACATAAAGGCTTTCTGATGAGTCCCCAAAACGGCCAAAAATATTAGTGAGGGATTTATCTTTTGACCACCATCTTGTTTTGCCAATAAGTAAGACACTTTTATGATGTGATCTATTTTCCAAATAAATACCCATTCGCAAGTATGATTCTCTAATAAATTTTGCGACAGCATTTAGGAGCCCGAAAAGATTGTTTGATTCGATGTTGCGATCAGTCGTATCAGCGAGTACTAAATTTAGCACATGGGCGTAGCACCAAACATGTATCTGACCAGGGCTTTGATCAGACAACCATTTTGAAAATCCTTTGTACTGACCTTGCATATTTGCGGCTCCATCGGTTGAATTTCCAACGCAGAGATTTATGTCAATGCCTAACAATGTCAGCTCATTAGAAATCAACTGACAAATCGACTGACCAGTGGATGAGGTGCATCTAACGATCGATACCAATCGTTCCTGCACTGAATCTGTTACAAACCGAATGATGATGCTGCATTGGTCCATTGTTGAAATATCTTGCGTCGTGTCGATTTGTATGGAAAACATTCCAGCCTTTTGGATTTCTTTTGAAATGGCGTCTTTTATAAATTGTCGAATAATCTCAAAAATATAATTAATTGTTGTTTTAGAGAAAAAAGTGACCAAGCCACCTCGACCTCGAGATCCCGGTTCAACAGACAAGAGTCGTTTTTCGCTAGCTGTAATAGCTTGATCCAATTTGTTTTGAGTAATTTCATCGAATTTTCCCAACAATTTAAGTATTTCAAGGAAATTTCCATGGTCAACATCATCGTTATTTAGCGTGTAAGCGGCTTCGTTTCTCTTCCCTCTATAACTTAATCCACGCTTTCCAATAAGCTTAATAATTTCGATAACCCTTTCCAAAAATGCTCGGTTTTCACTAACTCGCTTTCTATTGGTTTCCAAGTGCGACGGAACCAGGACATTTGAAATTCCTTTGGATACTTCATAATTAATGAAAGCTTCAGTTGATTGACGATGACGTAAGCTTTCTTCGTGTTCTCCAATCCGTTGGAACGTGTGTCGATAATCTTTCATACCCTCGACGAAAATATGCTTTTCATTTTTATTTCCAAAAGCCAAACAAAACGAACAGAAAAGGGATTTGTTTGAATCCGAGAACGTCAACCATTTCCTGATTTTACCATCTCGTGTCTTAAAGATTGATCTGGAAAATGGCAATTTGTCATCTCTAAATGGTTGATGTGGGTGGAATTCAAAGAAGCTCTCCAAAAAATTGGAATTTGGTGCCGAGAAAAAGTTTAATGGGACGATTTGTACTGGTTGAGATGGAGTTGATGTTATGCATACTCGATTTGAACAAGAAGCGATCTCATCGTTAGAGTCTGGGTTTTCTTGAGTTGATGTTTTGGATAATCGATTTGTATTTGAACAAGAAGCGATCTCATCGTTAGAGTCAAGGTTATCTTGTGTTGATGTTTTGGATGGACGACGTGAGCAATAAACGATATCATTGTGAGAGTGGGGATTTACTTCAGTTGGTGTTTTGGATAATCGATTTGAACAAGAAGCGATCTCATCGTTAGAGTCGGGGTTTTCTTGAGTATTAATGTGAGAGTGGGGATTTACTTGAGTTGATGTTTCGGATATACGATTTGGGCAAGAAGTAATCGCATAGTCAGGGTTATCTTGAATAGTTAGAAAATCTTGACAAAGAGTTGCTAAATTTTGAGGTTCGGGGCTATATTGTTCATCAAATTCATTTGCTGGGACGCTGATATCTTTTTCTTGATTGCAAATTTCTGATGTTATCTGCAATAAATAAATTGTTCCATATTACCAAGAAGTAGGTATATTTTTAATGAAACAATCCTCTTTTTAACAATACGAGTAAGTATGCACGAGTGCAGTAGATACCAGCGTGATTTTTTTGGAAGCGCAAGAAGCATCCAATAAAAATTTAACTAAAAGATCATATCAGTGTAATTATTTATCCATCTATTCTAGTCAACTAAGGAAACGACTTGAAAATAAAATGAACGACTGGGTCGCACAAACTTGCTCTTATAATAGATATTTGCTTAGATTGGATAAACACTTAAAAAAACTTACACAAATATTTTATTTAGTAGTATGTGAAAAATCTTTTCGATTTTTCTAATTAATTTAAGAGTTTTCTTAGATAAACTACATAAGTATGTATGCCACAAGTAGCAAACTTGGTGTATAATTTGGTGTATTTTCTTGAATTTTGGTGTAAAATTGAGGTGCATAAAAAACCAATTTTGAAATCAATCAACATGGTATATTTTGTACACAAAATTTGGTGATAAAATACACTATATTTGAAATGGGAAACTATATTTCGGTATTAGATTTAACCCTGTGAAGATTAAATTTAACAAACAACATTAATGTCAAAACCTTTCAGCATTATGCTATTTAAATTATTCAGTTCGTGTTTTTTCATAAATGAGTCGAAAATGAGTATTTTGAAATTTAACAATTATTTAAAGTGTATCGCAGAAAAAATAACTTTTTAAAGAAATTAAAAAACATCAACAAAATTATCATAATTTGTGTAGTCGGGAAACATCAAGTTTTATGTTCGAGACAATTTTTTGTTTAAACATACCTATGTACCTATGAATGTTACAAATTAAACTTTAAATATAGATAGGTAATATTTTATTAAATTCCAATAATTATCATTTCTTTTATTTTGAATATTTCTTTTACCATTTACAGCATATTAAATATACTGGAAAAAATATCTGGTATAGCTATATTTTTCACACCGGTGAATTTTATTCACCGCATCTTAAACTCGTCGATACATACTTTGCACAATTTCCTGCAAATTGAATGGGTCAAAGCAGAATATTGGGTATATTTTGCACGATGGTGTATTTTTTTCATCGCTTCTTTGACTTGACGGTATACTTATAACGTTTTTTATTGGTAATCCGGAATCGCTACACAGAACTCTCCGATTCCGGATTCCAATGGAACACGCAAGCATACTTTTTTGATTCTGAAGTATGCGTGTCGTTGTATTTGTGTGTCAAACGCAATAATTATTATTACTTTACAGAGAAGATTTACAATACACAACTCCTCAGTTCACATTTAAAAAACTGATAACACAACATTTTAAGTGATTTGCAGCTCAGTTTTCTATTCGGTATTATTGTGGACACCCTGTATTTCGATTGACAGTCATATTTATCAAGGAAAATTATAAAATAATAATTTAAAACGAAAACATTGATTAATTATTTTAATACATAATTTAATTTATACCACATTTTGACTTTACGCTTATTAAAACAATAAAAAAAAACAAGAAATTATAAATAACGAATAATTATTTCCCACGAATAGTTTTAGAAAGCTTAAGTTAATTACAATTCGAGGCGCTCAATTTTTGAACGGGGTAGGAACAAAAATCTCCGACAGAATGTGCGTTGATTTTAAACTATGCACTAGCATTGACACTAATTAATGATTTTATTGGGTCCATCTTATAAAGGGTATAAAACGGAATCATAAAAAAATTCCAAATCCTACAGATACATATTTTAGCACAAAATAAACTTCGGTGTAAAATAAAAAAAAATTTCGATGTAAAAAATAGATTTCGTGTATATTTTATTCCAAAATTCATTCTGTGAATGAATTTCCACCGATTATGAGTACATTTTTTACACCTCTGGAGTGTAAATTATGTACCGAAAATCGGTATAATTTAAGTACAGCCGGTGTAAATTATAAACGACAAAGGGGTTTTATATAGGTTCACCGAATTAAAATTAACTGTACAAAAAATGCACTCAAAAGTGTGTACTTATGTGGTGTATTTTTATATTCAAAATGAACCAAATATTTTGGTGTATTTTTGAATTTTGTGCTACTTGAGGCAGTAATATTGCATTAGCAATTATTGTCCATCTAAAAATAAAAAATGTTGAAAATCTGTGGAGAGGTTTTTTTTACTGTTTTTTTTTTAAACTTTTCGAAAAATATTCTAAAATTTTTTTGAGTATGTCAACACAAGGAAAACCGTAGTTTTCTTTTAGATTTTTTTTTTAATCAGTTCACTCATTTTCAACATATTCAAAAACCTAAAAAAAATTCAAAAAAAATAATAAAAACTCAAAATCTGATTTTTCAAAAATTTTGAAATGCAATATTAGTTTAATTACTTAAGACTTCTTATATTTAAAATTTTATTGAAATCCATAGCATGGTTTACCAGGAAATCCGATAAAAAAAAAATAGTTCTATGAGTACCTACCGTTATTA
Source organism: Platycheirus albimanus (assembly GCA_916050605.2). Classification (NCBI taxonomy): domain Eukaryota; kingdom Metazoa; phylum Arthropoda; class Insecta; order Diptera; family Syrphidae; genus Platycheirus; species Platycheirus albimanus. Next base: position 11,846,931 of record OU696697.1, on the reverse strand, counting down.
GCCAAATTCCAAAAAAACAATTCCAACTAAAAGAGAGACTATTCTTAGAATCTAGCACTTAGAAAGTTTTATCAAAATAGTTAGAGCCGTTTTCGAGAAAAAACGAAATTTTCACTTACCGTTGGCAGGCACCGTTAGTTTTAAGAGCAAAAGTAGCGATTTCAGAAACTCCAATCACAAATTTCCAATTAACACCCCCATACAAAGTTTGAAGCAAATAGGTCAATCCGTTTAGGTTTTACAGCTGCGAACAGACAGACAGACAGTGAGACAGACAGACAGACAGACAGACTAACAGATGGACGGACTGAATTTCCCGACCCACTTTTTTTGACTTCCCTGTCATCGTTATGTTATATTTGATTGTTATCTCAATTTTTCTTTCACGCACGAATCCATAACTTGCCTTATAGATTATAGTATATGTACCTATAATCGCTAGTAAAAAGGCACGACTGGATTGCACGAACTTGTTCTTACAATGGATAAATGCTAGATGGCTATGCATTTGGAAACCTTACACAAATATTTTGAATAATACTAATATAGAATTGTAAAATTGTATTTCGATTAAAAAAACAATAATTCTTTTAGCCCGTTCCAAAAATACTTACGGTAATCGAATTAGCAATGGAAGTTTCGGGGTTTTCCTTCGTTCGCTCCTGTGTGCTAAACATTTCCACAAGAGATTTGCATTTTTTTGCCGCAACATCCATTGCCATTTTATTTTTTGCACGTCTTTTTGAAGCTCCGGATTCAAATTTGGATTTGAGACTTGACATTTTTTATTTTGGATTGTTCTTGAACACTTTACACTTCAGATTTCACTTATATTATTATAATTACTAATTCAATTATGGAACTAAAACAGTAGGTACCTACTTACGGATAAGAAAAGATGTAATATACATTTACATAGGTATTAATTGAAATAAAACGACGAAACAGAAAACACAGTAAAAACTCGATTGTCGCCGGCCAATTTTTAAATTGGCAAATACGCGAAAATGTAGTTTTTGAACTGTGTGTACAGCTATAATACCTATACTTTATGTATTCGGCCGGCGTAGGTGCGGGTAGGTATATGGCATACTTTGTTTTTCTTCATAATTGGGGAAAAACTAAGGTAACTGAGGTTTGTGATTTTGTTTTTGCAACTGAAGTAGCTATTTCCCAAAACGAAAAATCCCACAAATTGGATATTATAATGTTTTTGATTGTGATATGATTTTATTGAAATGTGGAATGAATTGAAAGTCAATTATATGAATTATATAGTTTGGGATGACTAAGCATACTTTGTATGCATTTTTTTTTTTTCAAAGATAAGTAGTAAAATAGAAATTTTAACGAAAAAAGAGGAAAATTGCTAGGTATGTACCTATACCTTCAAACTGCACACCTACTGGTTGAAAGTTTTTCTTTATTAATGTAGGTTGGTGTATTTCTTTTTTTACTTTCCGTTCGGAATAGGTACCTACGTCATTTAAAAATTTAAGGGCTTGTTATATAATATTTATTATTGATAAAAGTAATAATTATTATTTGTGAATTCACTTCACGAAAAATTTGAATTGATAAAAAGAAAAATGGGTAGCGATTGATGCGATTCGTGTGATTATTTTTGAAAAAAAAAATTTACCTACCAGGTAGGTAGGTAAGGTGTACCTACACAGAGTAGAATTCTGTGATACTAAAAAAATCCATAGAGGGTTATATTGGCTTAAAGGGCAATCAAAATAATTCTGTAGGCCTCAAAAGAACTATTAAGGGGCCTACATAGACTAAAACGACCAAGAAAATAATCCTGGGGGCCTCCAAAGGTCTATATAGAGGGCCAACATTGTCTTAAAGGGCCATATAAAAATAGTTATGTGGGCCTCAAAAGAACCATAGGGTACATAGACTAAAAGGACCACAAAAATAAACCTGGGGGCCTCAAAAGGTCTATAGAGAGTCTACATTCACTTAAAAATCCATAAATATTATTCTGACCTCAAAAAGTCCATAGAAGGCCAAGATACATAGACTAAAAGGACCAAAAAAATAATCCTGGGGCCTCAAAAGGTCTACAGGAGGCCTACATTGACTTAAAAGGCCATAAAAGTAATTCTGTGTGCCTAAAATTAACCATAAAGGGGCCTACATAGACCGAAAGGACCACAAATATAATTATGTGGGACTTAAAAGAACCATAGGGGGCCTACATAGACTAAAAGGACCACAAAAATAATCCTGGGGGCCTCAAAAGGTCTATAGAGGGCCTACATTGACTTAAAGGGCCATAAAAGTAATTCTGTGGGCCTAAAATGAACCATAGGGGGCCTACATAGACCGAAAGGGCCACAAACATAACTATGTGGGCCTCAAAAGAACCATAGGGGCCTACATAGACTAAAAGGACCACAAAAATAATTCTGGGGCCTCAAAAGGTCCATAAAGGGGGCCTACGTGGACTAAAAGAGCCACAAACATAGTTCTGTGGGCCTCAAAATATCCATAGGGGGGCCACAACAGACTACTTTAGGGGCCAGACACCGATGAAAAAACATTTTTTTTTACTGTAAAGTCAAAAATAGAATAGCAGACCCGGGGGCCGACCCGGGGGCCTACCGGGCAAAATCCCGGTTGCCCGGTGGGCCAGTCCGCCCCTGGTTGAAGGACCAATCCGTTAAACATTGGATTGTATCAAAACCCATTAAACACAATCATTTACCCCAACCGAAATTAGGAAGAAGGATAAGAAACCTCGGTTATTTAAACGTATAAAGTCGCAAAATTAATCTTGTATTAAACTAACTGAGCATGAGACTCCTCAAAACCTTTCCTTATTCACTTTGACATCCGCTTAAATATGCCTTTTATATTGACATCCTTGAATGAAATCATCTGAAATCTTGTCATGGCATACTTCATAAACATAATGTTCAGTTTTAGAAAATCATCGAACAAAACATAAAATTTAATGTGAAAAAATATTTTCTAAAATTGTTATTAATTTAAAACGAGAATAATATTTTTAAAGTCCTTGACGTAAAATTGTTGAATTATTCAAAATTCAATCTTATCCCCTTTTAAAATTTCTAAGCCACAATCATTTCCATGTCAAAAAAAAAAAAAAAAAACTCATTCTCATTTAAATTTTGTGTCATTTCCAGGACGGCGAAAATATATCCAAGCTAGAAAAAGCAGACATCCTTGAACTCACCGTCCGTCATTTGCATCGTCTGCGTGAAAACAACACACTCTTCATGCGACCAGAACCAGTCAATGTGGATAAATTCTGGGCTGGCTTTCATCACTGCGCCACAGAAGTCTCACAATTCCTTACCAAATACGACCGCCACATCACCGGTGACCTCCTCAAACACATTTCAACATTCATGCCAAATATTGCAGCAGCAGCTCAATACCAAAGATATCCGGCTATGCCACCACAACCATCAGCCAATGTCCTTTATCCAATTCAGTTACCTGCAGTAGTTGCCAAACCACCATGTAAACCGTTTCCCAAGGAAGAAGTTCTAGATTGCTCCACAGACGCTGGGGGTATTATGAATGGTGAGGGTAATGTCTGGCGTCCTTGGTGAATAAATCCTGGTTGTGGGTGGTTACATACACCACTCAAACAAATTGATGGGGTGTCTGTGTACCCTAACCTAAACCTATCTTTATTTTAATCGTGTAAATAAGACAAGAATTCAAAAAAGAACGAATTATGCATGGAATTAGCTTTAAAAAAAAAAAACATATACACTCTTAGTGCACACACACACATTCACTTACCCCAAAACACTGTTTTACGAATTTAAAATTCAAATTGTTAAAAAAAAAGAAAACAAGTAGAATGTTGATTATGTTGAGCTACCGTTACTGTGATCGGAGACGATTTGAATAATTATTTTATTTATTTGTTATTCAAAGTTGTAGATTTTAAGAGTTTTAAATTAGTTGTAGTTAAAAATAAAATTATATATAAAAAAATATACGCAAAAATACGTAATTAAAAAATATTAACCTCATGGATACTTTTTTTTTTATTTTCGAGAAGGATTTCTTTTTCAGCAAACTTTTGATTCACCAAGGACTCAATCTGACGGGGCCGGGCGGTGGTGATGACGGATGGGCGCAGACACACTCTACAAACATACATATTCCTTGAAGTGGGTATGATTAAAAGTCACTCCGATGGATTTGATGGCAAAAATGGTAACTAGGGCAGAACATAAGAGCCAAGTTTACCAAAAAAAAACCCAAAAAAAAGCTCTTTACTCGAAAATTTGCTCAGAATGTTGTCAATTTGCCGCACTTATTTGCTATGCGGCTGTGAAATGTATTTGCAGCACTCATGATGATGTTGGTTTTTACAAACACACATGAGTGGGGTTTTTTTTTTTGTGGTTGAAAGGTTAATTGAGGGTTGATTTGTAATGGAGGGGTGTCAAATTCGAAGTCAATTTAGGTCGTTAGCATGTGATTGTTGGTGGAAACGGTTCGATTGGTTTTTAAAGGCATCACATCCTTGGAGTGTGTTGTATTTAAAATTGGTGAATGTGATGAATTTTTTTTTAGTTTAATTGCGTGAAGAAAGATGTTTTGGTGAATATAATTGAGGAGGCTCGACAACAAGTGGCCCTAGGTTTTGTTAACTAAATGAAAATGTGTTTTAGTTTGATGCAGTTTTAGTGGAGTGCTTGTGGACGGAGTAAATTTGTTTAACTTTTTTTATTACTGATATACGGCTTACGGGTTATTAACTCCATAAAGTAAGATAATTAGGATTGCGATACACACATAACGGCTAGTTCCTCGACTAGCACTTAGGAAAAATATTGATTTTCTAGAGCAGCGTTCAAGGCAACCGTTCGAGTTAGTCCCTCAAAAAAGTGCGTTGTGAAATCACAAGATTTTGGTTTACAGACGAGCAAATCTCGAAATTACGCAGCCTGGAAATTTTCCACCTATGATTTCCAAAAATGTGCATATGGCCATGACCACGGAACGGACCAAGAAGATACAGACCGCCAACTCACCATATGGTCTCTCTTTTTGCCACCAAGCTAAAAATCAGCTGATATGCCATTTATTTTGAGAGTGTGACGCTCTCCCTTGCTTTAAAACCCATTTAGCAAACACACCTAAAAAATAAATGGCATACACAGGTATAGTTGCCATTACAAGACAGACTGGAAAAAATATTTTGAGGGTGTTTCAGGCAAGAGGAGTACGAGTTTGCGGTCTGTATAGGCCATGACGTTGAAATTTGATGGCCTCCGATCCATTCTTCAGTTGCAAGTCCTCTCGGAACCTATTTGCTCAGCGAGGAATGAGCACTTTAGCTTAAAATTCTGTTTGGAAAATATAATTGTTTGATCATTTTCCCGCATTCAGGGGTCAAAATACCCTTAACAACATGAATTACATAAAAATGTATATATTTGGTCATCTCACTGGAACATTGCTTATAGAAAAAAAAAGCACAGATTCCAATGACCTTCGACAAAAAAAAAAGTGTTTTTGTTCTGCTCCAATCCCCCAACCATAAAGTACTCTTCTGAAATGCTTATTGTATAGAGAATCAAGCTTTTGAATAATGTATGCCCTATAAATTGTAGTGAATTTATAGTGAAGTGTACATAGTGAAGCCTTCAAATATTGCGAAATCTTTCGCGACGTCAAAAATGTTTTCATATGCGCTCGAAAATCAAGAATTGGGAGGACGGGTAGTTTTTGAAGCATTAAACTGTATAAGGTGGCAATGGTACAGTGGATGTAGTACTTGATTGCTTAACCTGAAACTTTCGAGTTCAAACCAGCCTGGGCAGCAATTTTTATTTATTTCCCAAGTTTCAACTGGATGCCACCCGTGGAATTTCCTTGAGATAATTTATTATCACCTAAAATCTCAAACCACTGTACCACCTTTCTTTCCTATCTTTCTATTCCTTCTCTCCTTGCTCGCACATGTTAAACCATTATAAAGGTATTCATATCCCCTTGAGTAAGAGTGCATTATAAACAAAAAAAAAAGGTTTGTAATTCCTCTTCGGACAATACTGTCAAGATCGGCTATTTATGAGCTTATCATAAATATATGCTGCAGTCACATCCCCAATCCAAAGAAATAAAAGGACTGTTAATCTGAAAACTAATATGGGAAGTACAGGCTACTGTTGTCAACAAAATGATTTAGTGGGTTAGAAATCCTGTCACCTAAAACATAACGTGATACGTGAGTTCCTACAAAAAAATTAATAAGTTTTTAAATAACCCGAAAATATGCAATTTTTATTGCAAGGAACTGTCATTTCATAATAATCCGTAAATTTTGAATATAAGCACACGCCAAATCTTATCCTGACATGGCATTTTGAAATTTTGAAAATTATTTATGGCTGAATCACAACGACGCGTTCACCTCAGCCTCGCGTACGTTACGTCGAACAAGCTTTACGGACGCGTCGAGGTGAAAGCTGACATGTTTGACTTTTGAGTAATCAACTAATCAAAAATAATAATTCTGAGGAAATAAATATGTACATATGTATTTTATTTGGCTTGTAATGGAAACAGAAAATCTAATTTCAATTGTAGAAGTTTTTGAAAAAGTGGCTTATACTGCTTTTTTAGCATGCGAGGAGTTTGACAAAGAGGATTCAAATTGGCGTTGGTGGGTCCGGGAGTTAAATCTAAGAAGGGATGAAGAAGGATTTCATCGCTCTGAACTACGAAGACATCTGAAAAGCAACATTTTATTTAAGATTTAACTAATATAAACAAATTTAATATCATTACCTCCATTTTTCCTTGCAAAAAACACAAAAAACAATTCAAATTAATATGTTCCATAAGCCGAAACAGTTATTGAAAATGTCAAACGCGCGCAAATGTTCAAATATTTCAACTTTTGCTTCAGCTTCGCTTCATGCTACGTGGTTTGTGTACTTACTTTTTTATATCAAAACGTAACGTTAAAGTTCAACGCCTCATTGTGAGCATTAATACATGAATTCCTATGTTTGAACTTTTGCGTTCTGTCAAAGCGAAGCTCAAAGCGTCGTTGTGAAGCAGGCATTAAAGTTTTTCAATAGATTCTTAAAGAGTGGCAGATATAAACTATACAGATTGATAAACCACTAAGGAATCTCGGAGAAGGACTTTTTTAAATTCAAATAACTGTTTACTTTATTGTCTTCCTACAACGTAGACTTTCCCCGAAAGACATTTTATAACGTTTTCAATTACCGCCAAGTCCAGCAAATATGGCAACCACACGATACAGTACATATTTTTGATCTGAATCCGCGCTTGACCTTTTGGTGTGCATTTTTGTGTTTTTTAAATGAAACACCAATTACTGCTGAATGCATTCAAGATTTATTGTTCATGTATCGGGAACTACTTTTGAAGCAATTTCGAAATCTCGCTTGATTCTGAATGTCATATTAACTGGCTGTTCCGAATGGGGACCATTCGTAGTATAAATTTCTACCATCTAGAGACGACAGCCCTGAGAAGCCAACAACATTACACTAATACAGCAATCAACAATATTATTTATATATTAACTTACATGTACTAACATTTTTCCATGCCTGCCTGCGAGCGGTATAAAATGTATTTACAAATCAGTCATCTACGAACAAGCGAGCTGCAAGCAATAAATTGGTTTTTTTCCGCAAGTCGGTTTTTCCCAAATCCAAATGGTCGGTCTTATCATTTATTTTATTAGAATTAGTTACTTAAAGGTGGCGACTCCAGTTTTTAATAGCAAAAATATGTTGCGCCTATACAGTGGCATTAAGATTTCATTAAACAATGCCCGTTGATAATCAAGTTAGACGGAGTGTAGAATAATTTTCCAATGTGTTATTTTTAATGAAACCGAGTTTATCTTCTAAGAAGTTATGACTCTATTAAACAGTTGACACATTTTTATATAAAAAGTCGATCATTACGAGTACATAAGACATTGTTTTATTAAATTATTGATTTTATTAAATAATTAAATTCCAAAGGTCCCCATTTGCTTTTGTTGAAATTGTTTCGCTTCTTACAATTAAATCTCCTCTGGCTACCGACATCCTGTAGAGAATTACCCTCCAATAAAAGAAACTAAAACTGAAGTAGAAAGAAAATATTTATTCTAGCATAAAAAACTTAAGATAATTTTTATATTTTCTTTTGTCTGTGGATATTCTTTAAAATCCTTTTTTTTTAACTAATCCTATGATTACGGTTTCAATTCGAATCCGGAAACTCCCGGAGCCCTTTAAAAAATTTCCCTCTCACCTGAACGCAATTATAGAGCTAAAACACACAATGAAATGGGTGTAAGGGTTGCGGCGATTGAAGGAAATAAGATTAAATTAAAAGATGACAAAACTTTCCCAGACCCTGCAATTGTTTGAGGTATTTTTTTTTTAATGTTTCTGCTCCAATAATTATTGCATTTAACTATTTTTTTTTTTTTGTACTTTAAGTATTTAAAATAGTATGGCTCCTTATCGAAATGAAGAGGAAACAGGATTTCTTTTTCCAGTTGGAAGTTGGAAAATTTAAATCTAATGATTTGTCTTCTTCGGATTCAAGGAAGAAGAAGAAAAAGGCATTGTGAGTGCAAAAGACAAAAGAAAAGAAAAATAAAGTTGCAAGAAGACAATTCAAGAATGAAATGGCTGCGGAATAACTTTTTTTTCTCAGTAAAAATGACATGTTTTATAGCTTAGAAGTGTGAAATGGAACCCAACTTCAACAGTTTATAAAATTCCCAGATTCTAGAATTGGGATAGGATTCCATGTTTGAAGGCAGTTGATTATAGTACACGCACTATCCTGTTGAAAATCGAATACTTTCCCTTTGTGAATCCATTGTACCAAATGCTATCTGTTTGTAAATCCACACAGCCAAGTCTATTTCGATGTGAATTAACACTGTCCATTATATTTTCATTTGTAGTTCCTGATGCTCAATGCCTTCTAGTTGAGGATCAATTTTGTCCAACTTTAGTGCCCAATGCTTTTTCGTGGTGAATGTATTGTGTCCAAGTCTTTTGCTTTGTGAGTTTAGCGTATAAATATTTTCTCGTTCTGATGAGTCCATCTCTATCTCTTTGTAAGCCCTTAGAAAGTTCTCCTTTTAAATGCGTTGAAAGTAGGTATACAGCTTCCGATGCTATCTTGTTGGGGATCCTCATCATTGTCCATCTTTCTTTTTGAATCCAAATTTTCAAATGCTTTTTCAATGTGAATTGTGAATGCACATTGTACTCAATCCATATGTCATTTAATTTGAATCAATTGAATAACTCCATACAAAATCCAAGACCAATAGTTGCACTGAGCGCAAGTGTCCTTGCGAGAAAATGAAAACGTTCTCAGAAAACTTCCCAATTTGAAAAATCCAAAAATATTTTCGGATAAGAAACAAATTTTAAAATTAACTTCCTCCTTAAACTCCTGCATTAGTGTCACATAATATCCCTAAAAAGCTTCCCGAGGGAAATAAATGTGTTCACGACCCATAAATCAATTATCCTATTAAAGGCGATTTTTCTTCAGGATACAATATCTGACAAATTTTAACGTGGGTAAGCATTTTTTTTTTTTTTTGCTTCCTTCTTACAAAAATATAGCTCTCCCATTCCTTAAGGAATAATGTATGTATATATATGTAGGAAATCCTCTTAAGGAAATGTATTGATTTGAATCCTTCGATATGTCACCATGCTGTCATCAGGGTAATGGGTTATGAATAATAAAACAATATTGTTGAATAACAGTTTTTGTCCCTCCTTACACACTTACCTATAACAGGAGAAAATGGGAAAGTCCTGTATTTAATAACAAATGTTTTTTTTTTTGTTAAGAATGCTGACAGTTTATTTTGTCACAAAAAAAAAAGAAGTAACGAGGGTGCTCGCATTGTTAAAGTTTATTTTACTTTTTTTCTTAATTTTAAATAAAAAAAAGAAGGACATTATTGATGAATTTTTTTCTTCTAGAAAGTCAAGAAAAGGTTTCATTTATTTAGGATTGAAACACGAAGGTGGGTTATGTTTGATTCAGCCACAAAAAAAAAGAAAAGAAAAAGATAAGCTGGGTTCTTCAATTTGTCCTTACGACGCGACGGCGACGCACGTAGAGAGAGCCTTTCAAATGGAAGCCGTTCCCTATCTATCGAATTTTTAATGATCCTTTTAGTTTTTAGTGATAGGGATCAACTTTCAACACTTTCAAGAAGAATTTAAGAATTTAAACTATTTGAAAACACTAGCGTCTTTAATATTTTTGGTTGTTGTACGAGCTTAATATTCTGGACATGCACCTTCTGTACTGATGAAGCAGGGATGTTATACAAAAGATTATGTTCTTTAATTTTTAATACTGTACATTTATTTTACTGAATTTATTTTTAAATACATAATTTCATTTTAAAATTTAAATCTATTTAAAAATATAACAAACAAAAATTATAAATAAACACACTTTAAACTATTTTATACTTTATTCTGTCACTCATACAAAAAATATCACAAGAAATTGAACTAAAAATATTTTTAACTGGCATTTTCTATTTACAAGTCTTAATGTCTGTCAAATGAATATTTCATATTTAAAACTATAACAAGTTGTCAAACACAAAAACTATGTATAAATTTATTTAATAAAAATTGAATTGTTTAAAAAAAAAAATGTCAGACATTATGATTAATTTGTGGTTTCTGTTTTTTGATTTAGACACTTTTACGCTTATATTTCGTTTGAATTTTTTTTTTTGTTTTGCTTGTTTATCTTTTAGGTAAATGGTTGCTTATAGTTTTAATATAGTTTTTTTTTTTACAATGTTTTAAGCTATTTAAAAACAAAAAACTTCAATATGTTTTTACATAGTATTTTTCTTTTGATGTATATGTTATGAATGTATATATTCATTTGCTATTTTTTTTATGTATATAGGTTGTTTTTTTTTTCATAATTTGTTACAACAAGCTATTGTATATTTTTTAATTTTTTTAATAATGTATATATGGATAACAATAATTAATATTTATGTATGGTTTTAAAAAAATATATGTATTCTTGTTGGACTAAGTATAACATTTTGTTTTACCGAGTTATTAGCAGATGAATATTATAATTTTAAGGAATTCTTTTTGTTTTATCAAACAAACACTGTTTGGGCAGTTTTAACGGCAGTATAGATTTTTGCTTACAGGAATTATAATTGAGAGTCAAAATATCAAAGTTAAGTATCAAACTTGTCTGTAGAAATATGTTTAGTTTTAAGTTTAGTTGATAAAGGTTTTAAAATGTGATGCTTCAATCGGTAATGAAAATACTTTTTGGTTAGATATAATAGTTTATGGTTGATTTTTTTAATTCATCAGGAGAACAATTTCTACAGTCGCTCTGCAATAGCGAGTAAAGAAGAGGCAATTTTATCATGTATCATATTCAGACACCAAGAGCAACTACCAATATATAACTATTTCAGTTTTTTTTTTTTTTAAAGATTGTTTACAGAAACAAACATTTTGAAATGTGATCAATTCATCAAAACAAAAATTTTGGGTATTAGAATGAAATATTGTTTTAAAACCAACATTTTATTTTTGGCAACAAATTCAAGGTTATCTCAAGCTCATGTACTATTGAGGAAGAGCTCAGGAGCTCGACTTAAATTTTAAATATTTGAAGGCAGTTCAGTTCAGATTACTCAAGCCCCTTCTTTCTAAAACCTGCGAAGGTACCTGATACGGTACCTGATACGAAATTTCTCCCATCAACTCAGGCCTATAAAATTAAATTTTAATCTTAAATATGAAATTGGAAGTTCCCCTTCAGGTCTCGGAGGAATAAGGCGGAAAATGTAGATATAGGTACTTCATCCTGAAAAGTTCATTTCATCTAGTTTTGCTTAAATTTAAATTTATCTGTTTTAAAGGTTTGCCTCGATACTCCACTTTTCTTAAGTTTTTGGGACCTTTGTCCCTCAAGGAAGAAGTTAAAGATGATAATGAATTTTCAGTTTGTAGCACCTAAACGACAAAGTGAATATTTCTCAATTCGCAGTCCACAGAAGACCTCTCCACTGATAGAAATAAAGTACACGACTGGGTCTGCCGAACTTGCTCTAAAGTGTGACAGTGGTTTTGGGGTTTAAGAATTAGGAAAAAAAGCAGGGGCAAAATGATATGAAATTTTATTGATCACTTAAAAATCAATTGTTTAAACGTTTCTTTTTTTGGAAAAAATGAAGTAAGCCATCTGATTTCGTTTACTGTTTAGAATTTTAAGACATTTTTTTTTTAAATCGTTCGACCAGTTTTTTCAAAAAATACTTTTTTTCTCAAAAACTTTACCAAAATAAATTCCAAATTTGTTTGAGTATGCCAACTTCTAAAACTTAGTATTTTTTTGAAAAATTCAAACATTTATATTACTTCGTCTATAAAAGGGCTTCGTCAAGTGGCTTACGAAAAAATCTGATTTGAATAAAAAACCGGTCCTGTGGGAGGTACCGTTATAAGACTTTTGCTGACAAATCTATTTCAACCAAAACATAAAGTTTCCACAGAAAACACTATTTAAAAAGTTTTATCAAAATCATAGGACCCGTTTTTGAGAAAAATTAATTTTTCACTGAAATCGTATGGCAGGTACAGTTAGTTTTAGAGCTATTATGCTAATTCCAAAAACCCCCTTGTAAGACGTCATAATTAATACTATGTATCAAGTTTGAAGCAAATCGGTCCAGTCGTTTAGGTTGTAGGTGCCGATACAGACAGAATTGTCGGACATACCTTTTTCGACTTCTCTATCATAAGTAATGATTGAGGGATCACGACGTTATCCAAAGTGACAGAATCTAGAAAGGACAAAATCTATAAAAAAAAATTAATATAGAAAGACAAAATCTAGAAGTAGTAAAAATCTAGAAAGATGGAAATCTAGAATAATCTAGAAAAATAGTGTTCTAGATTTTTTTAGAGGAATTCTAAATCTAGAAATTCGCGCGAGCGAATTGTAACATTGTCTCTAAAAATAATATTAATTCTAAATTTTTTTTTCTAGATTTTTGGTTTTCAAGATTAAATTTTTCTAGATTTTGGTAATTCTATATTTTTTTTTTTCTAGATTTTCTCTTTCTAGATTTTTTGGGTCTAGATTTTTTTTTTCTAGATATCGTGGTAAGCCCAATGTTTAATTGTTAGAATTTTTTTTTACGAATACATAACTTGTCTTATTGTACCTATAATCGCCAATTACAAGAAGAGGCTTGACCCTCTTGAGAGAATCCGAAAAACACTTTGAGTGTTGAAGGAAGCTATCAAACATAAACCAATACCTTCCCATTCATCAACTTGTTCCATCGAAAGAATAAACGGCGCCTATTGAAATCTAGTTAAGAAGACACCTGCCATATGGAAAAGCAAATGGATGACATGGGGGGGGGGCTTGATTAAGAGCTCCAACAGAATTTGAAGTTGCACAGGTGGCGAAAAAAAATAATTTATGTTTTTTTCAATAAGGGCGGGTAGATGTTGAAATGAATACAATCTTACTATTTTGACGTGTTTTTCAAGCATTCAAATTTCTACGGTGATTTGGCATCAGTAACTTAATTATAAAAACAGATTTGACATGCATGTATACAAAACAACATGGCTGCCAAAGGCCTCCAAAATCTACCCACGTCAATTGAAAAATTCCTCTAGGAATCTTCAATTTTCGAATGATACTTTAAATTCCAATATTTTCTCAGCAGTGGGCATGCATAGAAAGACAAAAAAATTTTGTTCAGGGATAAATGTTAAAGGGCGTTTAAAAGGCCATTTGGCGCAACAAACAAAATTTTTCAGACACCGAGAATTTTTTTGAAAATAGGAGACAAAGCTTAGCACAGTAAGTACCTTTTTTTCTGTATTACGAAGTGAATCAAAAAATTGTTACATTATAGTTCTTCAAAGTGTGTTGTCATAACGTCACTGTCGTCTAATGTGCAACCGCACACAATTCACCGCCCCTCCGTAAATGGTCTTTTAAATAATGAAGTAACATTTAACAAATTCCTTGGAGTCTGAAATTTTCCAAATATCACTGAAAAGTTCGGAAAAACCAGCGATCTTAACATTACACAGGAAAACTAGTGACATGTAAAATTCACCCAGAATTTCATGGCTTCATAAAATAGATCCTGAAGAAGTCTAAAATTGTATTAAAGGTATGAACTTTATCTATGTCTGATGCATTTAGAAGAACTAGGAAAAGGATATTTTGTTTTAATAGTCGTTTAGAGTTTGTATATAACATTAAAGTATTTATTTAAATAAAAATGAAGGTGTATTTCACTGTTATAGAATGAAATGAATTTAAAAAAAAAATGTTAAAGGACTCGTAAAAACTACCCATGAAAAAATTTTTGAATTTGAAAGTTTTTCTATTTTGTTCACTTTTAATTCTTACTACGTTTTGTTTTATGTAATAAACAAAGATTTCTCGGAGGATAAGTTATGCTAGTGTGGTAATATATTACTTTAAGGCCTTATTTACTTTTTTATCATTGAAAACAAAATATTAATGAAATAATATAAATTATGTAATATAAAATAACCTGACATTCAACATTCTTTCATTTTATACACAAAACATAACTTTATCTTCTTAGCGGAAACCTTAATCATAAAAAACTAAAAACTAAAAACTAATTAGTATATATAATATGTATATTAAATGCTTTAATACTTTTTTTTTAAGACAACTTCATAAATATAGGTGTTTATTCTTATTAAATAATGCAATTGGACTTTTATTTTTTATTTTTTAATCGTTTTATAAACGAAAATCCATATTTTTGTCTCGTTTTAATGTTAAAAATTTGTAACATTTTATAAATGAGCAATAATTAACATGCATGTTATGTACTTTGATGTGCTTAATTTAAATTTTTAATTTTAAATATTCATAAAATTTTAAAGTTTGTATTGTATATAATTATACTTAACACTTTGCCTTAGACTGCTATTGGCAGAGGTAAACTATTGGATCATATGCTACTTGAACGGCCAGCTGCTGTACAAAGGGCCGAAGTTGTAGTTATGTGATGATTCCTAAATGCTAATTTATCCAATTTAATTAGTGGTGTGGCTTTAGTTGATACCTTAAGGAAGAATGTTTAAATTTTATAAGATAAAATTTTTTTTTTATAAAAATATTTTTGTATACCTACCTCATCTGTTTGATTACATAGTGAGGCTGGAATCCAAGGCCATTTTATTGTTCTCATAAGAGTGTTGCGGAAGTCTTCACTGAAGAGGCAGTAAATATAAAACGTTATTGAATAGTTTGTAAGTTCCATTAGGTTTGCCAACGCTCGAAATACCTGAAAATTAATGAAAGTTCAAACCAATGGAAATAAATGAAATAAAAAAGGCATGGTATCCACCATTTTTGACGTGATAACGTCTAATAAATCGGTTTGGAATATATGGGCAGCACGCACGAAAAAATGTCACAGTCACAGTCACACTGACGTTACCTAGCTGCTCTGATAGCCTAGAAAGTCGTTAAAGTGGGAGTGGAGGTTGTTGGGTGGTTGGTTGGTTGTGGTGGGAGTGTGTGTGAGGCAGTCGGGGGGTAGTGTAGGGAGGAGGAAAAATTGTCAAAAAATGGTGGGTGGTTGTAGCTGGTTTGGGTGGTGAGACAAAAATTGTCAAAACTAATGGGTGGTTCCTTGGTGGCTGAAGGTGTGATGGGTGTTTGGTGTTGAGGGGATTTGGTACAATTGGGGGAGGGGGGTGAATTGGTAAATATGGTGGGTGGTTGGTTGGCAGTTGGTTGGCGGTTGGTTGGCGATTGTAGGTGGGTTGGGTGGTCGGCGGTTTAGGTGGTGGGGATAGTTGATTTGATTGGGGGCGATGAAAAAATTGTCAAAAGTGGTGGGTGAGCTGAAGGTGGTTTTAGATGGGGTGGGTGGTTGGATTTGGTGTTGGGAAGGAATGATTAAAAAATTGTCAAAAATGGTAGATGGTTCGTTGGTTGCTGTAGGTGGGATGGGTAGTTGGCAGTGATGTTGGGGATGGGGATGATTTGCTGTTGGGGGAGGCCAAAAGTGTAAAAAAATCGTGGGTGAGTGGCTGGTGGTTGTAGGTGGAGTGGGTGGTTGGATTTGGGGGATGGGTGGGGGAATTGTCAAAAATTGTTGGGTTGGGTGGTTGGTGAAGGTGGTTGTGGGGGGGGGGGGAAGAAAATATGATAAAAATTGGTGGGTGAGTAGCAGGTGATTGTAGGTGGATTTGGTGTTTGGGTGAGAATTGTCAAAAATAGTGCGTGGTTGGTTGATGATGGTTGTAGGCGGTGTGGATGGTTGGTGGTGGTTGTAGGTGGTGTTGGTGGTTGTTGGTGGTAAGAAAAGGGGTATTTACTGTGTAGGGGGGGGGGGGGGGGCGTAAAAAATTCTCAAAACTGGTGGGCTGTTGGTTGTATGTTGGGGTAACAGGTTGATGTTTTTGAGGGAAGGGGTGAGAAAACAAATTCAAAAAAGCAGGAATGGTGTAAGTGGGGTGGGTTGTTGGTGGTAAAAGAGATACAACTTACACATGAATTGTTTTGATAACTGGTTATCACGTAAAATTATCGTCCGTAAACCGACTTTACAGA
This sequence comes from Platycheirus albimanus, assembly GCA_916050605.2. Lineage (NCBI taxonomy): Eukaryota > Metazoa > Arthropoda > Insecta > Diptera > Syrphidae > Platycheirus > Platycheirus albimanus. The sequence continues at coordinate 11,830,269 of OU696697.1, read as the reverse complement.
CAACCAAGTTTTTTGTTTACATTTCCGAAGTTAACTCAAACTTTTAGTGAGGCTAAAGTCAAGGTTAATTTAAAATAAAGTGGCTTACTTGAAAAGAAAAACTCGATAGATACTCCTGTGCTATCGTCATATGAAGTATAGCCATCGGGGATACGCACACTAGAAACAACACTGATGTGCTCCCTGAAAACAAAAAAAATTCTTAAATCTTCACCATTTTTCCATCGAAGATATAGGTTCAACTCACCCAAGAGTAAGAACAATCGTCTTTCTTCAGCAAATTTGCGTGGATCATCGTCCTTGAAACACGAAGTTCGCGACAAAATCATCTTTCGTCGCCTTTCACACGTCTGGCGATAGACAATCATTATCCTTAGATTGAATCCAGCTATTAGGACAGTAGGAACAAGCTTGAATATAACTTCCAGCATTACTTTGTACACCTAAAAAAATATTAAATTAAAACTAACATGAGGAACAGAACACTGCCTGTAAAATGTTTCCTTTTATCATAAAACTTACCGAATAGAATAATGTGCTCAGGAACTCACTGTTATCTCTTCGAAAGTAGACAAACGTTCCATCCGCCTGCAAGACACACTTAATCAACTCACCACGGAAGACACTCGGCAGGTAAATAAAAAACGTTGCCACAGGTATCAAGATGACTGTCATCCTGAAAAAGAAAAATCAGAAAAAGGCGGGAAAAAGGATCGAAAAATTGCAATAAACAGAGAAAATTTTATTTAAAAAAAAGAAGCTGTCTGAAGATGAAGTATGAAGGAAAGCCCTTTTAAAGCTTTAGTCTTTTATTTTTTTTTTTTTTTGCTACAAACTCACACCTTGGAGGACCCATAACCGGTCGGATGTATCCGGGATGACAAACGGATACGTATCTCTCGATAGTTAGAACCAAAAGCATCATAACTCCAACGCCTGAAATAAATTCATGTTATGATTAAAACCGGAAGTACAAAATTCTCACCTAGACATCCGTTGCCGAGAAAAAGCTCCAGGTGGGCAGTGTAGAATGCCGGTCCGAATTCCTCCCATTTGCCCAAGTCCTTGTGTATGAGGATTCGAATACTGAAGGGAATAGCAAAGACAATAGCTAGCAGCGCTGCTGCGGAGTAACCTGGAATTAGATTGAAGAAAAAAATAATGTTGGTGAAATTAGTTCGAGAAGCTTAGGTTGTTGTCAATGGTTAATAGTATTTTTCCTGCTGTTGGTTTATGTACATGATTATTCACACTATACTGCCGACTATTTGATGAAAAATGATATGGTAAATTTGTTTTATGGGAAGAAAGCTGTGAAGTTGTAAAGCTTGAAAGCAGCTATTTTATTGAGTCGATAATGTAGATTTCGCGGTAAGTATTTCTCGTTTAAAGATTTTTCGAGCTATTTTTTAAAGAAAAGTATTTTTTTGAATTTGAACTTAATATTTCCGTTACAAATTTAAAATTCAACTGGCGATGGCGCTTGGTATAAAGATGCTACAAGGAAAAGGTCTTGCTTTTGTGGAGATCATTAGATACCTACGTAAGAATGTTGGTCTCTCAGCCTCTGCATAAATATTGAATTAAAAGATAATTTGAAAAGTGCGCAAAAAACAGAGAGTATTGATTCGGTAGAGGCAAATAATAAGGTTTTTAGGAAGAGAGTGGCAATTTTTTGGAAACAAAAAGTCGTGACATTATTTTGACACTACACTTGAAAAAATTAAATCCAATATTTTACATGTGTTTAACTAGGAAGGATTTATTGGAAAGTTGGATGCTTGCAAGAGAAAGATTTTAGATGACAATCAAACATGACTTAAAAATGATGGGAATTTCGAAAAGTGGGTCAGGAATGCCTTGTCATCTATCATGGTCGCAGGTCGGTTCCTAAAGCCATAACGATGGTATCGAAATTCTTTGTGCTAAAAAATATATAACTCACATTTTTGTGTTTTCAAATAACCATTTTCGAAAGGCTTCCGGTGTTAACAATTGCTTCACCGATTTTGATAAAATTTGCTCAGAAGAAGATATGTTGTTTGGGAAAGACTATCTTTGGGTCTCAATAATTATAGAACGGAACCATATTTTGTTCTTTTCAGACTTTCTCGTAAGCCTTTTTAAATTTAAATTTGTTCATTAGAAAAGTTAGGTACCTACTCAGAATAGCTTCAGTCTTTTTCTGTAGCATTTGCAACTTAAAGAAGTATTTGGACTTATTTTGTTCTGGAGTTTTGACACAGCTTTATCGAAATAGACAGGTATTGCCCTACCCATTCCTAACTTTCGTAGAGGCTTGTAATTGGGGTAGTCTGAGGTTTTTCCTATTTTTAATTATTTCTGTGTGTGAGCCTATTTTGTCGAACGCCCTTAGTTTACAAATCTATATCAAAGTGGGATGACATAGCTATAGGTCGAAAATGATAGAGCAGATACTGTTACTTCTGCACTCTACCTGTCGATTTTTTTTTAGGATTTTTTCTTATCTGAATTGGAACACCTGGAGCTGGAAAACTAGTCAGCATGAAACTATCTTAACACGCACAAGAAGAGGGTGCATGGAGTTTTTGCGTGGCAGATTCTCCTTGAAAAAAAAGGCGATTTGAACTGCCCAGTTCGCTCTTCTAAACTAACACACTGTGATATTTCCCTATAGCGGTATCTTAAATCTCTTGTTTTCAGAACCCTTGAAGCTGTCAAAGACAACATTCTAACCTCAAATACTAAATTCTTTTGGAAATGATTGTACTATTACGAGTTCTGCTTTTGGGCCGAAACACTGTTTAAAACTGGCTTAAATAAAATCCTTCATGTATCAAGAAAAGGTAAAAATTGAGTCTTGTGCAGCCAAAATATCTGAAAACTATATAAATTTGCATTATACATACTTCTTAAGGAGAATTAAAGTTTTGACAATTAACCTTAAAATTCAAAAACTTTTAAACGCATTTTTCCTACCTTTGGTCTTTCAAGGATTCGAAATGAATGCCTTATAAAACTAACGTTGTCAATTGAATAACCCTCTTCTACCAAAATGTAAGAGGGATTCGCAGCAAAACTGCTGAAGTTTTTAAAAACTCTCAAGCTTTTTCGCATGATATCTTTGCTTTCACAGAAACATGGTTCAATAGTTCATTTTTGGACACAGAAATTTTCGACGATGAGTTTTCTGTTTTTAGAAAGGACCGTCATGTGGATAAGCCGAAGGAAGTGGGCGGTGGCGTATTGATATTGCTGTTCGTAATTGCATCTCATCTTCCCTAGTCTCTTTCTCATTTAATGTTTCAATTGAACTCATTTGTGTTAAGGTTTCTTTTCAATCAAATGGTCTTTTTATTATTAATGTTTATATTATACCGAAAAGTTCTGCGTTAGTTTTTGCCGAGCTGTCGTTAATTCTTGATCATTTGATTGATATTGCCAGTTTAAATAGCAACATTTTACTATTGGGTGACTTTAATTTACCTAACATTAGGTGGACCCCTTCAGAAGACGAGTCCTATTTAGATGCTGCCTTAACTTCTTCGCAACAGGAACTTCTTCTTTTGGACAACATAACCTCTACTGACTTACAGCAAGTAAGCTGTATTAATAATTGTAATAATCGAATTCTCGATTTAGTCTTTTCTTCTGACGCTGTTAGTACGGTAGTGGTAGAATCTACCTCTGCCATTTCTAACGTAGACTCCTACCATCCCCCATTGGATATATTTTTTGATATGAGTTGCAATTTACTTAATAATAGTAATGCTGAAGACTCTTCTTATTCGCTTGATTTCCGTAAAGCTGACTTTCAATTACTTTACGACAATTTGAGTGCTTCTAATATTTCGAATATTCATCTTTGGTCTAACATTGACGACGCAGTTACTCAATCCTACGAAATTTTCAATAGCTGCTTGATAAATTCAATTCCTCTTAAGATATCTAAAAATATCAACTTCAGCCATCCGTGGTACACGAAAGAGCTTAAATCTCTACGCCACAAACGGAATAAGGCTTGGAAGTCTTATATTAAAAGTCTTTCAATTTCTGATTAAAATGTGTTCCTTGCACTTTTTGAAGAGTTAAATTTACTTTCCAGAATCCTATATGCAGCATATGTGAAGGAAATGAAAATTTCGTTGAAGATTGATCCAAAGAAATTTTGGAAGTTTGTAAATTTAAAGAAGAAGTCTGATGGGTATCCAGTGAACTTTGTTTACAAAGATTCCGCTTTGACAAGCTCACCTGAGATATGCAATGTGTTTGTAAAGCATTTCAGTAAGTCCTTTATTGAAAATCCCGTCAATATAGACTTTGATTTCTTTGACTACTCCCGTGATTTCCCCCAAGCCACTTTTAACAACATCCAATTTGATAATGATAAAGTTTTGCGTTATCTTTCATTGCTGAAAGATGATTACTCTCCCGGTCCTGATGGCATTCCTCCTATAATATTAAAAAAATGTTCCTCCGTTTTAGCTTCTCCCTTGCAATTCGTTTTCAAGCTATCCCTTAAATCCGGTAAATTTCCTCAGTTATGGAAAGATTAATTCATTACTCCCGTCTTCAAAAAGGGTAGTAAGTCCGATATCACCAACTACAGACCGATTTCTAAACTGTCTTCTATTCCAAAGCTTTTCGAACAAGTAGTTTGTGATAGCTTAACGTTTTTCTGCAAAAATTTAATCTGCCATCAACAACACGGCTTCATGCAGAAGCGGTCTACTGTCACAAACTTACTAACCTTTATGAACAAGTGCTCAAGGGCATTAGAGAGTGGACAGGAGCTGGATTGTATCTACACAGATTTCTCAAAAGCTTTTGACCAACTCTCTCATGAAATCATCATTTTCAAATTGAAAGCTTTAGGTTTCCCTGTAGGATTTGTTAATTGGATATATTCATATCTCCGAAACAGATCATATATAGTTAAGTTCAGAAATTCGTTTTCTAACCCTTTCCCAGCAAAATCAGGAGTAACACAAGGCAGCCATCTTGGTCCGTTACTGTTTATACTCGCTATCAACGACGTAACTTCGTGTATTCATTCTAGCGAGATCCTCGTTTTCGCTGAAAATTTTCAAATCTATTAACTCAGCTAATGACCGCGTAGAATTCCAAGCCGACATCGACAGATTTGCTATCTGGTGTAGCAAATCCAGCGAATAATGTCAGACAATGACATTTTCAAGGAAACGGGTGCCAAGTACAAACGGCTATTACATTTCACATCAAGCTTTGCATCGCGTTTTTAGTTTTAAAGATCTGGGAGTTAACTTTAGCCCAGACTTGAGTTTCACGGAACACATCAACTCTATTGTTAAAAAAGCTAACTCCATGTTGGAATTTGTTAAAAGATGGTCGAAGGAATTTCAAAATTTTTATGTAACCCTAGCTTTATATAACTGTCATGTTCGCCCCCATCTAGAATATGCATCACAGGTATGGTCTCCTTTCTACGAAGTTCATAAGTCTAGGATAGAGGCAGTTCAGCGTAATTTTATTCGATTTGCTTTAAAAGGTCTCTCCTGGGCAGATCCATACAACCTCCCACCTTACGAACACCGGATTCAACTTCTACAGATTCAAACTTTGTCACAAAGGCGTATTAACAATGATGTTATTTTTATCCACCAACTTTTAACGGGATCTTTGGACTCACCCGATCTTCTATCATGTGTAGGTTTTAACTATCGCGGAGGGGCTCATCATCTTCGTAGATTAGAGTTATTGCATTGTCCCCAACACCGTTATAATTACCCGCATGTGCAAACTTTTCAACTCAAATAAAAGTATTGTTGATTTTAACATTAGTAAATCCTGTCTAAAAAAAAAACATTTAAAACCAGTGCATCACGCTCATAGTTTATGTTTAGTATGTTCTTAATGTTTTTGTATCTATTTTGTATAAATGAATTTGTTTATTTTTGTGTGCTTGTGTTATGCTCTTTGTATATTTTGCTTACCAACAACTAACACCTGCACTAAATGATGTAGCCAGTGAGCACATAATATGTGTTGGCTAATCTCTGATTGTAAGTTAATGCTTGATATAAGCTTCTTACTCTCGAGAACTGATAGTGTAAAAAAAAAAAAAAGAGACGTATGCTGACATGTGTGTGCATCTACAATTGATATTTAAGGTATAACAGTTCGTAACAAAATTATATTAAGGATGATTGAAGTCTATTAATCTAATTATGTTTGCCCTTTTTACAGTACAAAAAAAAAACACTCTTCCTTCATCAGGATTCCATTAAAAACAGAAAGAAATTTATTGGCATTTAATTATTTCGAGTCATTGGCTCCACCAAAATAAGGATACACCTAACTAACCATTTTACTTTGGCAGGAGCTACTGAGAGTGAGCCAAAAGCAACAGAAAAAATAAGTGTGTAATAAAAAAACATTATATATTGATAAAGATAAAGTTTAAAATTGATGTTTTTTTTTTTTGTTATAAAATAAAATATACATTAATGGCATATCCCATTACCGTTTATCAAACAGATTAGGAAACACGAAAAAGGTTGAGCAAGGTTAGGTTTAACGTCAAACATTGAACGTTAAAAAAAAAAAAACACACACACACAAAAAGATTGTGACTTGATAAATTGAACAAAAAATGTCGATTAAGGACATATTATGTACAAAGGACCTGATCTGGATTCTATAATATATACGAAATGTCGATAAAATCACGTATAAAATGTTGTGTTTAGCCCTTAAGATGTCCTTGATTCAATTAAGATAAACTTTAACATGTAAAATTAAAAAACTAAAAACTTTTCGAATCCTTTCAATTTGTTGCATGTAATCCAATCGCCTTGATTGAAAGTATAGTCAGAAATTTAATCACTATGGCTTTTATAAAAGGCTCGTGTAGTGTAACTTGAACCATCTAAGTGACGTGCTATCGGTAGGTAGGTATACTTCTATTAACATCCTAAGCACATAATTGCATACTTTTGACCCAAAATAAATACCCCCCATTTATGAAATGTGTAACAAGGACTTTCACAACAACAATCATCACATTGACCAATAGCGTGCCCCAAAGTAATTTGAATTTCATTGAAATTGCCTGCTGCTTGCCTTGGTTTCTCTTTATACGAGTAGTTTGCCTTCCTCGCTTATACTCGTATAGATATGTACTTACCTATACGTAGTCATGAAAAATGCCCTCAATGAAAATTCAAAAATACCTGTTGCATGTCCTTTTCTTGCAAGGACATTTCCATTCAGCGCATGTTAACCCCCAATCCTACTATATCCACACATTCAAAGGAACATAGTGAAAACTAAGATTTTGCATTAACATGCGGACACCTTAAAAATACCACAACAAAAATACACATCTTGTGTTTCTCACAATCATATAAATATATCCTCAAGGTACCTACTGCATTTTCTAGGATTTGTTTTTAAAGTGCTCAACTTAAAAATAGTCCTTTTTGAATGAAAGCAGATGATGCAGCAGCACAAGCAGCAGCAGCTCAAGGCAGACTAAGATTTCACTTCTTTGAAATTACATTGCATTGTTCACATTTTCTGTAAATTCACCTCCGAGGTTATCCTGATGATAAACTTTTACGTCGTGTCGTCATCAACGTATTTTATTGCAAACCACACTACAATAGTAAATGTAAATGCATATAAATATCGTATATAAAGAAAAATGCTTGGATGCATGGTGAACGTGTCCTTTATCCAGATAAATCATTCCACATGAACTAAGTTATATTAATGACGTTTTTGTGCATAGCTCTTGCTCTTGCTCTGGCTTGCCCGAAGAGCTTCTTCTTCTTTTTCCTTAGATTAGGTATCATCCACCAGCAGCATCAGCAGCATAAAAACATGTGGTCTACTATATACTAAGGGCTTGTGAAAGATATTTTCCAAGGACTTTGCGAAAGATACTCGCCGTATAAGAGAGTGACATTTATCACAAAGTGTGCTATAAGAATGAAACTTTTTAACAAAGTAGTTACAAAATGTAATTTGTGAAAATTAAAAAAGATGTGGTGCAATGAGGGGGTGAACTTAAAAAAGGGATGTTTTACAAAATTCTTGAAAAATTGACAAAAGACTTTCAAAGTCCTTGTAATATGCTTTTGTGATGCACACATACACTGCACAAATTCTGTGTCAAATTTTGTTTCATTTTTTGTTAGGGTTGAGAAAAATAAAAGATTTAGGAGAGTTTTTTTTTTTTTTTTGAAAGTAAAAAAAAATATGAAACATTGATAAAGTTTTGCAGTAAGCTATAATCCTGACTTATTCGTTTCGTGTGAAGAAAATGTATCTCCACCTCTGAGACAGTATCTGTTAGGAATCTTAATGCTTTTAAATAATCCTAAAGAGGATTGTTTAATGTTTTTTTTTTTTTTTTTTTTTTTTTGATTAATTTTAAAAATATAATTTAGATATGCAAATTTCTTTCATATTCATTTTCCTAACTCAAAGTTCGATGTTGGTGAAGGAGAGTCCTGGAATTGACTATGATAAATGGATTAAAGAATATGACCTATCTCAAAATGTTATTTCGAAGAAAAGGGTTCCCAGGTAAGAGGCTTAGCTATAAATTCATTAATAAGGTTTGTTTAATACATCATCCGTATCCATTATTTTGATGAGGTTTATTATAGATAAGATAATATATAATGAACATGGGTACTCAAGCCTTAAAATAAGATGAAAATGAAAGTTGACCTAGGTTAATCATTCATTCAAACCGATTAAAAAGATTATGTATTCGTAAAAAGACAAAGGTTGTTATACTACAAATCCAAAGCTAACATGTATACCCTATGTCATTTTCTGTATCCCTGACAGTTGACAGTTTGTGTAAAAAAAGTCATGAAGATCGGTTGAGTAGTTAAGTCGTGAAAGCCTAACATATAAGAACAATCAAAATCATACATTATTTCATAATATTAGTTTAAAAAAAAAAACACCATAGAGGACCAGATTGCGGAAATTTTTTTTGGTTTCCCTTATAGCACTTTCCATTAGACTAGACCAGATCTTCTGAAATTGTTGGTTTCTTGGAACAAAAATACCTCTTCTAGAGGTTCTTAGAAGAGTATTTTGCTTCTTGATTTGAACTCAGGATGAACTAGAGAAAAACCGGTATATTTATTTGAATAAATATTTCCTGCCAGATAATTGGAAATAATTTAAACTGAGAAAGTTTGTAATTTTCTTTCTCCGCCCCGATCACCACGACGACTTACTACAACACCCTACGTATGGAATCACCATCAAGTGACGCAATAACCACCGCCTCCACCGATCGTCACGATGATATCCTACAATAATCTTAAGGCATGGAATCCCCATCATGAGACGCAATACCCACCACTGCATTCTGCTGAGGCAATTCCGACTATCTCCCACCCCGCACCGTTGATTTGGACTGCCAACAACTTCCAAGTACCTAAAGGCTGAACTATAATAGTCGGAACGGCGCGGACGGGCCCGTCCGTAAATGTGCAAGCAATTCGTATCTCACACCCGAAATAGCGGATTGCTCCGTTTCGTCAAGTTTCGATCAGTTTAATTTACGGACGTAAACTGCGCTCGCTATCGCACCTTACGGACGTAAATTTGCATCTGACTTTGAATGGGTATGAGAGTGAGTGTGAGAGTGAGCGCAAGGTATGCTGAATTTGTATGTGACTTCACAGCAGAATGAATATATTGTTTTTGTAATGTATGTCCTCTCCGCTTCATAGTCATCTTATTGTTCAGAGGAAAATACATATTTTGCTTCCGCGGCAATCCGTTCCATTATGGGTAGCGTGTTCATTTCATAGTGTATCGAATGGCATTACCCTTCCGGCATTGCCTTTCGATGATTTATTTATATTTATATTATTTTTATGCTAAGTACTAAGTATCTTTATGAGTTTGGCAACTCCGTTGCAAGAAAGCTCTTTTTTGTTCTAAATAAGTAGGTTTCTTAAAAAGCTATAAGTCTTTTTAGTATTGGTTAAGAAGCGAAACGAGACAGATCGTCCGAATGTGAAGCGTCTTTTTTACTTAAATAAAATGTGATAGAAGTGGGTTTTTAAACTATTTTCCCACTATAAAAAGTGTCTTTCATTTAAAAGATCGGAATTTTATTTTATACGATTGAGCTGGGCATCGAAACACATAGGTTGAACGGCAACGTTTCGTTCGGTTTTGACACTAGCTTCCGTTTGTTTCCGACTATTATAGTTCAGCCTTAAGCCAGAAGAGTAGTCAAATACATTCATCATGCAAAAAGAATTTTATATTCACAAGTATTTTTCACCTTTGATGTTATAATTCACATTTTCTTTTTACAGAAATATTCCATAAGTAGAAGTACAATTTGTATGGAAAATCAGACTTGACTTCCCTGCCATTGGAAAAGATTCTATTTCAAATAGGGTACCAGAAATAGAGATCTCAACCGAAGGTACGAGTATACCAGCAGAAACCTCACCAATTTTTGAAGTAAAGGCGTTAGGCCATATGTTTATTGTCGTGTGGTTGCTGCATTTGTAAGATTCACCACAGACCAAACTTTGAGGGACTGTTTATTGTCGTGGAGTGCTTCCTTTAGAAATCTTTTCAGACCGCTACGACAATTTTCTCAAGAACTCCAGGTGCAATAACGACCTTCCCGATTAATCGCCTTCTAAAAATTTAAAAAAAAAAGATAAGTAAAGCAGTAATTATACTCAGATGATTGTTCAAGGATCGCAAGGTCTGCTGATGTAGTCGACATCGACACTGAAAAAATCCGCTCTGTGACTCATATGTGAACAACTTTCTCTCGAAAAGAATAGCTGCTATCCTGTTAGGAGAGTTGAAAAAATCGGTGGAACCGTGCAAGTTATTACATACTTTGGTGTATAATTTTTTTGCTAGTTTAACAATCACTCCATTGAGTAGACAAGTTTCCCTTTTAGAAAAGCTAGCCTGGATACTAGTTTAAGCCAAATATGGGAATCTATTTTGGGGGACTAAAATAGGGACTCTGCACGTAACTGTCAAGTCCAGCTACGTCATTGATAAAAATCGAACTATACACGCTTCAACAATGCGTTAATATTATTAAAATTCACTATAAAAATGTTTAAAATTTGGCAGAGACGGTTCGTTAAACTAAAACATTTTTTTGTCGTCGTGAAGCACCTTGTCGGACTGCAATTCAGAAATCAGTGGAGAAATTTGAGCTGTTGGGACAATTTAAGCGATGTAAAGAATAAAACTCGTGCACGTCGCTCAAGAAAAACTGAGAATATTGCTGCTGTAGCCTAAAGTGTTGAAGAAAACCCTCGTCGTTCTTTCTATTTGGGCATCCCACAAACGTCATTACACCGTATTTTGCATAAAGACTTGCGTCTTAAGGCTTATAAAGTTCAGTTAACACAAGAGCTCAAGCCGGCCGATCATCAACAACGTCATGTCTTTGCTGATTGGGTCCTTGACATGCATGAAAATGATCCGGGATTTCATCGAAAAATCATCTTGACTGATGAGGCCCATTTCCACCTCAGTGGCTAAATAAACAAGCAAAAATGTCGCATCTGGGGCTCGGAAAACCCAAGATTTATTGTTGAAAAGCGTCTCCATCTCCAACGAGAAACTGTTCGGTGCGGTTTATGGTCCAGGTTGGTCATTGGACCTTACTTTTTCAAAAATTAGGCTGGATAGCTGCGGTGAATGAATTGATCGAGATCTTCTGATTTAACACCTTGCGACTTTTTCCTTTGAAAAATATGGTCTACGCCAACAGCCCGTCATCGATTCAAGACCTTAAAGATGGAATTCGTGAAGCTATTGAAGGCATACAGCAGCCATTTGGCTGATACTGTTTTTCATTTTTAATGACATATTTTCTTCTTTACATTGAAATAAACATTCGATCATTTTTCTCAAAAATGACATTTTTCTTTGAATATCAAAATAACACCTCTTATTGGAAAACCCTGTATATACATATACAATACATTATTAGTAAAATACTATTCCAATTTCTGGGAAAACAACATCTTCCGCCATCTTTCTAGTTCACACTTGGCTAAAGACTTTCTTTTTACTTTATGTCTGAACAATATGCAATGAATTTTTTTAAACTTGACCTTTTTTTGTTAAGCTGAGACTTATCGGTCCATAAATATGAATTTTCGAACAAAAAACTAGACAGAAAGCAACCTAGGGAAATAAATTAGGATTTTAAAATACACCATGTTATTCTTATTTCAATTAGGTTTTTTTTTATGACTCCGAAATGATGTCAAATTGGCTTCAGAATCCTTGGGAATAATATTTAAGTTAAGGTTTGGATAGAAATAATAGTTGATTCAAAATTGTAAAGGCTGTCTTGTTAATTTTCGAAAAAGATCTGAAAGCAGTATTTTGAACTAAAACAATACAGAAGCATTAATTTTTATTTATCTACTCGACGCGACGTTCAAAGCAAAATTTTTGGGTTGCTGTTTATGAACATTAAATCCGTTTATCCTTTGATACGAGCCAACATTAAATTTTAGACCATTTCTTATCGTTCCTTTAATAAAGACTTAAAGTGTCAAAGCCGGAAATGGTTCAAAACCCAAAGCAATTGACCTTGACTACCCTAAACACTATTTTACCTTAATTTTGTAACATTTCCCACTTAAAAACCAATTTGTCAGCACATAAAGTAGGCAATTTCTAAGACATTAAAAACATTAATTCAATATGTTTTTGCCAATAAATATTAAATCCATTTTTTGTTTTTTATTTCAATATAATCGTCTCGTGTGCATTAAAAAGTTACAAATGCCTGGTAATAAAAATCTACTCATGTCAATGTAATAAAAATATCAGGTAATGCCCCATTGGGTTGGTCGTATATTCGATTGACATTGTCGGTGTGTCAATTTGTAGCAACACTCTTTTTATTGACAATGAAGTCGATTAATTTTCCAAAAAAAAAAAAATAAGAAGCAAAACACATTTTCACTTCTTCTTGATCTTGAAACCATTAAAAAGGGAAATTTATTGGCATTTCATTATAAATTGTGTCCTTGCTTCAGTGATGTAAAAATATATTTAATCTATTTCTACTTATCGCACGAGTTGAGACTTCGACTTGATATAAGCAAAGCAACAAGAAGGAATAAGGATAATAAATAACGTTTTTTGATAAGGAAAATGTTTAAAATTGATGTTTTTGGGAGGTATTAATGGCATTTCGTTCCATTATCGTAAATCATCGATATATTAGAAAAAAAGGAAAGAAAAATATTGAGGAAGGTTAGAAAAAGGACTAGGTATATAACATTTTGTTTTTCAAGGACACACAAAATATTTGGATAAATCTTACGATAACACAGGACAGGCGAATCATCAATGTGAAAAATCACAGAGCCTCCAAGGTCAAACATCAGCACATACATCAGCCTTTCAGGAGGTATACTGACAATTTTTGTTGAACAGGGATATAATGAGAATATGAAAGATGCATCGGTATCCATTGAATATACTTAAAGTACTTTAGTTTATTAAAGCAGGTGGGCTATTAATAATAATTTTTAAAGCGCTGAAGATGATCTTTCTGCAGTATATCAGACCAACTCATCAAGAAAACACAATCAACGAAAAATATTCTTTAGTACATATAGATAGATATCTTTTCAGGATTTTATTTCATCGTCTTTGCAAAATCCTGAAAAAACCATAAATTTTACTTGCAATCATAGGTACAAGGGCAAGTTATGAATTCGCACAATTAAGATAAAGTGCATACGACTGGGTCACACAAACTTGCTCTAATGTGTGACAGTGGTCTTGTGTTTCAAAATTTTAATTTTGGAAGAAAGCAGGGCAAAAATGATATGAAATTTTATTGATCACTTGAAAGTCACTAGTTAAAACGTTTTTTTGGAAAAAATGAAGTAAGCCAACTGATTTCGTTTACTGTTTAGAATTTGAAGAATTTTTTTTTTCAAAATCGTTTGACCAGTTTTTTTTGAAAAACTTTTTGAAAGTACATTCCAATTTTTTTTTTTTTGAGTATACCAACTTTGTTGTTTTTTCAGAAAAAAATAAAAAAAATAGATTAAACCGTTTTTGGAAAAAACAAAAATAATTTTTTTTAAACTCATAACATCTTTTTTTTTAATTTATATTATTTTGTCTATAAAAAGGCTTCTACATTAAAATTGTCATCGAAATCCGTGAAGTGGTTTACGAGAAAATCTGTTATGAAAAAACTGGTCCTATGGGAGGTACCGTTATAAGAATTTTTATTGAAAAATATATTCCGACCAAAACATAAAATTTACTCAAAAAATACCATTCAGAAAGTTTAATCAAAATCGTACAAGCCGTTTTTGAGATAAATGAGTTTTTCATAAGAAATCATATGGCAGAGGTACCGTTAGTTTTGGAGCTAGGTCTTGTAATTTCGTCTGTCTGCCTGTTCGCACCTGGTACACGTACAGCCTGAACGGATTTTCCATTTTTAATTTTTTGCTCTAGTACCAAAAATTAACGGTACCTGCCATACCATCACGAGGAAAAAGTTTGATTTTATCGAAAACGACTAGAACGATTTTGATAAAACTTTCAGAATGGTAATTTTTACGTGCGATTTATTTACTACATTATAAGGCAAGTTATGCATTCGAAAAAAAAAAAAAATTCTAACAATCAAACATGACATTACGGTGATAGGAAGTCTTAAATAGTGGGTCCGACAATTCTGTCTGTCTATATCTATATATCGGTACCTACAGCCTAAACGGCTGGACCGATTCGCTTCAAACTTGGTACATAGTATTATTATGACGTCCTACACAGGTGTTTTTGGAATTAGCATTCTAGCTCTAAGAATGCCATATGAATTTTAATGTACAATTTTTGTATCTCAAAAACTTCTACGATTTGGATAAAACTTTCTGAATGGTGTTTTTTGAGTAAACTTTATGTTTTGGTTGGAACAGATTTTTCAGGAAAAGTCTTATAACGGTACCTCCCACCCGTTTTTTGAAATCCGATTTTCTCGTAAACCGATGAAATTTTTAATGTGAAAGCTCTTTTATAAACAAAATAATATTAATTATTTAATTTTTGAAAAAAAAAATTGAGCTTTTTAAAAAAAAGTTAATTTCTTTTTTAATTTCTTGTATATCAAAAACGGTTTGCTAAATGTTGACATACCTACTCAAAAACAAATTTGGAATATGTTTTCGAAAAGTTTTTTTTTAAACAACTGGTCGAACGATTTTGAAAAAAAATCCTTAAAATTTAAAAAAGGAAAACAGAAGACAGAAGAAATAAAATGCACTACTGGGTCGCACGAACTTGCTCTTATGATAAGCAATTGCGTAGTGGCTGCATATATGGATATTAAAAAAAAATTAAATAATTTCGAAAATTCTTTTATTTTTTAAATTAGTTTAAGAGTTTTCTTGGAAAAACAAAGTATGCAATAAAATTTCAAAGCTATACGTCAATCTAGGAAAAAAAATATTGAAAATCGTTGGACCAGTTTTTGTTTTAAAAGGTTATTTTTGAAAAACTTTTTCAAAAAATATTTTGAAATTTAATTGAGTATGCAATTATATGGCAATCTATAGTTTACATTTGAAAAATAATTTAAAAAAAAAATCAGTGTACCCGTTTCCAACAAATTTCGAAAACCAAAAATTTTTTTGAAAAAATTATAAAAAATCAAAAAAAAAAGTTTTTGAAAATTTTGAAATGCCATATTAATAAA
Organism: Platycheirus albimanus; assembly: GCA_916050605.2. Classification (NCBI taxonomy): domain Eukaryota; kingdom Metazoa; phylum Arthropoda; class Insecta; order Diptera; family Syrphidae; genus Platycheirus; species Platycheirus albimanus. The sequence continues at coordinate 11,814,536 of OU696697.1, read as the reverse complement.
ATTATGAATGACTTCCTGTGGCCAAAATTTTATTGAAATCGAATGTATAGTTTACGAGAAAATTTGATTTGAAAATACTGGTTCTATGAGAGGTACCGTTATTAGACAAATTTTGAAAAAAAATTTCAAACCAAAAGATAGATTGTCTTGCAAAAATAGCGTTCTGAAAGTTTTATCAAAATCGTTGGAGCCGTTTTTGAGAAAATCAATTTTTGTCTTCAAGATTGTATGGCAGGTGCCGTTATTTTTGGACCTGGAGCAAAAATAAATAAAGTGCACGACTGGGTCGTACGAGCTTGCTCTAATGTGTTAAAATGGTCTTGGGTGCTTGAGATTTTGGGAAAAAAAGCGTTGAAAAAATCATATGAAATTTTATAAATCACTTAAAAATTACTAGTTAAAACGTTTTTTTTTTGGAGAAAATGAAGTAAGCCATCAGGTTTCTGTTACGGTTTTGAATTTTTACGAAATTTTTTTTCAAAATCGTTGGACCAGTTTTTTTTCAAAAAACAGTTTTTTTTTGAAAAACTTTTCGAAAATATATTCCAAATTTTTTTTGAGTATGCCAACTTCTAGCACTTTGTAGTTTTTATCAGAAAAATAAAATTAAAAAAATATAGACTAAACCGTTTTCGGAAAAAACTAAAATTAAAAAAAAATTTTGAAACTTTTTTAAAAAATTCAAAAAAACTTTTTTTGAAAAATTTTTGAAATTAAAAATTTCATCGAAATCCGTCAAGTGTCTTACGACAAAATCAGATTTCAAAAAACCGGTCCTATGGGAGGTACCGTTATAAGACTTTTCTTGAAAAATCTATTCCAACCAAAACATAAAGTTTGCACAGAAAACACAATTCAGAAAATTTTATCAAAATCGTAGGAGCCGTTTTTGAGAAAAAATTATTTTTCACAAAAAATCGTATGGCAGGTACCGTTAGTTTTGGAGCTATAATGCTAATTGCAAAAATCCCTCTGTAGGATGTCATAATAATATTATGTAGGTACCAAGTTTGAAGCAAATCGGTCCAGCTGTTTAAGCTGTAGGTAACTATACAGACAGACAGACACACGGACAGACAGACAGACAGAAAGACAGACAGAATTGTCGGACCCACTTTTTTAGGCTTCTCTATCATCGTAATGTTATGTTTGATTGTCAAAAAAAATTTTTTTTTTTTTTTTTACGAATGCATAACTTGCCACATAGTACCTATAATCGCAAGTAAAGATCGTATACTTTATTTTCTCCAAAAAAAAAAACGTTTTTAAGTGGATTAATAAAATTTCATATGATTTTTTCAATGCTTTTTCCCCGAAATTCCCGAGAATATTTTAACATATTAGAGCAAGTTCGTACGACCCAGTTGTGCACTTTATTTAGGACAGTCTTTAAAACGCCTGCAAAATATTTTCAGAATTTTAAAATCAGGTTTTTTTCAATAAAATGTTCAGCACAGAAAATCTTTTACCTACAACCCTAAATGGCATTTCAAAATTTTCAAAAACTTTTTTTTTTTTTTTGATTTATAAATAGATTTTAGAAGTATTTTGGAAATTGTATAATATTATAAAATTTTTTATTATTAGAAATATTTATTTATTTCTTCTTCCCGACGTTTCGAAGAAATTTCATTCTTCGTGGTCACGGGATTAGACTAATCCGGTTTGTTTTAAGGAAAAACTATGTTGAACAAACATGTATTAAGTACGCGCGACCAAGTCGTGCATTTTATTTAATTTTTGTTAAATACTGACATATTGTGCTAGGCCAATACTATACCTCCAATTGTTTGTTTCTATCATTTGAAAAATGTGAATTTTAGACAAAAAAAAAACCCGTTTTTGAAAGTTTAAAGTTGAACCCTCTTTTATGAAGTTTGATTTTTTTGTCGCCAGAATATTTTTTGAAAAAAAATCCTAGCTCTTAGATCTTGCAGTCATATGGCTAGACTGTTAAAATAATTAAATTTAGAGTTGAAAAGTAGTGTTTGGCTTTTCCTTTAGACAGCGGTTTTTTCTGTATATATATTTTTTTTTTTAATAAATAAATAATAAATTAAAAAAAAAAATAAAAATAAAACGAGGCTGTTTTCACTTGCATAACCTTAACGCGAGGACATGAAACATAAACGTTTTATTTATCGAGTTTGCCTAAATTTTTATATCTAAGGTCTTAGCTTGGGTCAATTGATACCTTAAAAAATATCCAACAATGAATTGAAATAGCTAACTAGTCGAAGGTTCAATCATTCAAATCCAACTACAGGATAGTAAATAAGAATTATATAAAAGGCCCAGAAAATATAAACTTTCAACAAAGTAAATGGATTCATATATAGATATGAGCTGAGCACACATGTCGAAACTAACTTTTTATTCTCTTGCTTATTGACACGTGACATTATAGCGATAATAAAATAAACGAAATTTATCATAAAGAAAATGTCCTTCACACAAAATTTCACAAAGAACAAACAAATCGTGTTAATAAACACAGGACATAAGAAATCACATAAAAAAGAAAAAAAAAAGAATTTCATAAATATCATACTGAAGTTCCTTACCCACTGTACCGCCCTCACTAAGTATGTATATATAAACGACACCCACTTACCTCTCATATAAATATACGCTGTTCCTCGCATATTTCTTCTTGTCAGGACGATAAGATTGAGGACATTACCAATAATCCCCAGAGCACAAATGATGGGTAAAATGATTCCATATGATAATTCTCGTAAGGCGTCAGTTCTAGGATCCTCTTGGATTTGCAACTAAAAAAAAAAAAAAAAAAAAATAGAAAAAAGAAAATAAGGCCATCATAGACTACTGTGTTGTGCCTTCAAGGAAACAAAAAATTAGAATGGTTTTGCAATAATTTCCCATCAGGATATTATGTGGAAACCATTCCATTTTCATTTCAAAGAGCTAAAGAAAGCTGAAATCTCCTTGGGCATTGACTCTCTCTGCAAAATATAAAGTCTCATGCACGAGTTGCTGGAATTTTATAATCAAGATTAGATACAGTAATGGAATTTTCTTCTTCATCCCACAAATGAAATTATTTTTTTTTTTTGAAAAATTGCGTCGGTCGTCGTACTATATTTCTAAATTTGAAATTTAAAACTCAAAACTCACCCCATTTGCTGTGGGCACATCCTCACTAATGCTGCTGACATCAATCTCATCGTCACGCGACAAGTTTGCACCCCAAATAATCGAACACAAATTGGGGTCTTCCTCGGTTGTGTAGAGTCGTGTTATCATAGTTTCCCGTCTTCGTTCAAGCAGAGTTGGTGGGGCAGAGTGGCGGAGTGATGCAGGGGCGGAGTTGCAGAGTTACTCGGGAAGGAAGAAGCAAATAAAAATGAACACAGCAAACACAAAAAAAAAAAACCAAACAATAAAACTGAATATCCTAGCTTTGGCGTGATTTATTGCCAGGATTTCTGGGGGGTTTGCTAATTAGAGAATTTCTTATGATAATCCCGTTATGTATTGTATCTTTTCTAGTTGTTGTTATTTCGAGGGGGAGAATCCAATCACTCTCTTTATGTAATTGCGGTTGTGGGAAATTGTGTAATGATAATGGGGAGGGATATTTTGGAAAATTAAGACAAATAGTAGGATGGGGAGTATCCTAGTGTGTTTGCAATCTTAGAGCGGGGGGTGTTAATATCAATTATTTAATTTTCAAAGCTATCATAGGGTAGTGCTACTCTTGAAGTTGTACGGCACTTATTTTCTTTGATATTTGCTGTCATAATAATGCTCTCGTCAATTTCGTCTTGGTTGATGGCACCAATATTAATGCTGCTGCTGCTACTTCTGAGACAATAATTATTATTGTTGTATTGTTTAAGGAGGAACACTTGATATTCATCGTCATAGTTGAACGATGTGACTTCATTAATTGGAATCTCTTTGGTATTCCATTGAGTTGATAGCTGAGGAACTGATGGCGGAAGAACTTGAGCTGAGGGGTTGTCTGTCATTTTAATTGATGAGACTTTCTGGGCGGGGGTTTTCAAAACCGTCACTGATGTAGATTCTGCAAATAAAATAAAGTAACAATATCTTTAATGAAATCTCAAAGCGTAATCATATGATTTTTTTTAGCGAAATTCGTTGGGAATAAGTTTTTATCTTAATTTCACTTTTTCTTTCCAAATTAGAATTTTTGGTAAGAAATAATATTTTAACAAAATAAAGAAATCGGTAAATGACATTTCATGACAGTAAAGTTAACAAAAAATCGGAATATCTTGCTTCTGGGAGGAAATTAAGGGATAGAATTGTTTTTGTGCGTATATTTTGATGGAAGCTAACCGAAGTTACTTAGAGTAATTGGTAAGGAGACTTTAGACTAGGGATTTTAGTTATATCGAAACGAAAAAAATGCAGAATTTTTGAATACTTAGCTCAACGGAATCGAGTATTTTGCATTATAATTTACAATACGGGGTAATATACCCGAGAAACTACCATAAAGCGATATTCCTATCAGATTGTAACATCTAAGGCATGGTCCCCAAAAAAATTCTCAAAATAGTGTCTTTCTTTTTGAAACTGCTTTACAATAAGATAGATGCCATTTTGCATGCATTTGAACCAATTTTTAAAGTATTTTTCCTACTGAAATTGAGCTAACTCTAAGACATTAATTTTAAATGAACGGAGAATACCCTATTGAATCGAAAATGCATATCTTTGAGATATATGGAGGATGATTTTTTCTTCTGCGATTAGTTTCCCTTATTTTTCTGAACTTCACTTCTGGAAAACAAATCGTTTGTCTTTTGGAATCGACCGTTCTATATTGCTCTAATGAAAAGTAGCCAACATATCCAATTATTTCGATTAAACAGGCGACCATTTGCTTCGAAGTGCTTCTTGAGCGAAAAACATTTTCCGGATTGGTCAAGTCATGAAAGACCCATTTAGTCAATAATTGTTTAGTTTTGGAGCACAAAGATTAAGCATTCGACACCTGTCACAGCGGTTAAATTTTGTTAACAATTCTTGAATACGAGACTATTTTCGATTGGCTTTCAAATTATACTATATTCAGATTTACTAGTTTCCGCAAAATCGATGCGGGTGACATTTTCGAACTTCGAAACTTTTGACATAGGTGCACAGGCAAAGATTAGCATCGAATTTCAATGAGCGGGACTCACTACGATTTTGAAAAATTCCTATATCCAACAAATGTGGGCCACCCTCCCCAGGGTGACACTGGTGCCCTCAAATAGACAGCCTTAAGCAAATTAAATTTTTGCCGGCAAACCTAAGAAAATAAAAACCGCACCATTATATATGCTGCCCAGTTCCCACTTATTGACAATTAGCCTGTTTATGACCCGATCCGAGTATTGATCTCACATAATTTTTTGTTTTATTGTCGGGATAATCAATGGATCCATAACAGCCCCATTGATACTTTGTCGATTGAATTTCATAGCTAGTCAGTATAATTTGAGAAGGCAGTTGCCAATTTCCAACATTTATAGTAGATCAAACTACGGTGCTAATAGTCCTTTAAATCTCTTAATAAATATTTACAATCAAAATTCAAATTTAATTAATTCCACCAATGACAATGTAAAATCACTCAACTTAAGAAAAATATTTTTTATTCAAAATAATCCATAATGTAATTAGATATTTAATGTTTTTTTTTTTTTCCTTTTTTAATGCATTATTGTAATGGAAGTTGTATATTATATAGGTACTAGTTTTTAAGATATATTATATGTAATAAGAGTTAACGTTAGTCCCTTAACGTATTAAATAAATAAATAAATAAATAAATAAATAAATAAAAATAATTTGATATTAACTCTGATTCGATGCAGAAAAATAATTTTCAATTAAAATGTCAACAAAAATTGAAGCTTTCCTATTCGAAATGCATAATTACTCGTATTTTTTGACCATGAGATCTATGTGGAAAAAGAGGTAGGAGGGGGGGGGGGTGAACTGACTGCAAATTTTTCGACCTTGCTCTGTTTTTGACTCAATAACTTTTTTCCTTACATATTACGGCAAAAGCATATTGGGCTTTTTTGTAGAACGTTAAATTTCCTATTTTTTTGCAAGTACAAAAATTGTTGAATGTTAACTCATTACCGAGAAATGGCACTTCGAAAAACAAGTCATTTCTCAAATTGTTTTAAAATTTTTTTATCGATTGGAAAAATTACCTGTTTTACGAAGATTAATATCTTATCTTGGTAGCGAATTGACACAAACTTTTAAGTGCTATCAAAATTAAACGCTATACAAAAAATATGCTCTAATATAATGAATATGCTTTTGCCGTGGGACGTAAGGAAAATAAAATGCACGACTGGGTCGCACGTACTTGCTCTGTGGGTGCAATAGTACGATGAAAACAAACTTTTCGATCAATGAGAACAACTCATTTTTGAAAAATTTGGTAAAACCTAAAAAAATTTGACTGAAACTGGAAAAACCGATATACGGGAGCGTTAAGAAACCTTTAATATTTAAAATTAACACGTTATCTTTTGGGTGTTATAAATGATACAAATGTCCACTTATGGCCAAATTAATAATACTGTTAAAAGCAATTTCCGCTATTATCATGTATAGCCAAAAACTAAAAATGCAGTTTTGTTTGAAGTATTCTATGTATGTTACATAAAAAGTTTCATAAAAATCAGGGGAGCCTTTTTTGAGTAAATTAGAAAAAATAAAAAAAATTGGCCAAAATCTAGTAGCTCTTTGTATTGGAGCCACCATTTAAAAAAGAGAAAATGAAAAAAGATCAATTCCATCTGATAGGAAGCTGTAAGGAACTATACCAAACACAGTTTGAGTAAATTCGATGCAACCGTTGACAACTTATGGCCATTTGAAAAAAAGCCGTTAAGAGCAGATCTCCGTTATTTGCATTTTTAGCCAAAAACTAAAAAAACGCAGTTCTCTTAAAAACACTAAAAGAATATAACACACAAAGTTTAATCAAAATCGTTAGAGCCATTTTCGAGAAAATAAGAAAAAACCAAAAAAAGTTGGCTAAAACTGAACGGCTCGTTGTATGGGAGCTACCATTTAGACAGGCTTCACTGAAAAATGTATAAAGCCATCATATAGAAGACTATAAATAACAATGCCAAACGAAGTTTGAGTCAAATCAATCGAGCCGTTGCGAACTTATGGCCATTAAGCCGTTTAAACCTGATTTTCGTTACGACCATTTGAGCCAAAAACAAAAAACGCAGTTTTGTTAGAAATGCTTAAAGTTAGCTAAATTTTGAGTTTAATCAAAATCGTTAGAGCCGTTTTCGAGAAAATCCGAAATGAAAAAAACCGTTACTTGAAAGGTAAAAGTTTGAGCCGGGCTAAGACAAAATAAAAAAAATCTCGACAACCGTTTTTCTTGAAACTGCTATATATCAAGTTTGAAGAAAATCCGTCAAGCCGTTTAGACTGTAGCATGACGTAAAAAAGCTCACAGACGCACATACGCACATCCGCACATCCGCACATCCGCACAGACAGACCGACGGACGGTATGGCGAAAACCACTTTTTTGGGCTTCTCTATCATCGTAATGTAATTGATTAAAACCTCGATTTTTGTTTTCTGCACGAAACCAATACTTGCCCTATAGAGCAAGTAAAAATTATTGAGGGAAAACCGGAGCAAGATCGACAATTTTGCAGCAACCCTGCTCTTCTCACATTGCCCTCGAGGTCAATAACTTAGCAAAATTTTAATTAACCAACTATCCCTGAACAAAATAACCAAAACTTTATTACTTCCTACCTTTTCCAATCTAAGCCCAATTGTGTTCTCTCTCCATGCTGCCAACATCAACATCGATTGCATTAATCTACTACAAAACATCTTTATTTCCTAAGTATCAAATTCTAAATTTTTCCATAAGACACTACCAACGAATCCGGTAGTAAATAATAATGATTTCCCTTCAAAGCTCAGAACAGAACAAAAAAAGCTCTCATAGGGTACTTCAATCTTCAAAAGATTTTATTTCTTTAAATCAATTCAAAAACGTATCCTCAAGAACCACACTCCGACACTAAATTAAAATCAAATCCAAGAAAAATAAAATAAATAACCCCTTTCAAGAAAAAATTCAATCACGACCTACCTTTCCTTTCAAGTAAAATAAATTGTATCTTTATGGATTACTAAATCGACCACTTAGTCCTTTTCAAAAAATCACTATTTGGTTCAATTTCAATCTAGCTTGGCCAAAATTTCCAATTTCCTATTCTTCACGTGTCCAAATCATTTCATTATTATTTTAATAAAATAAAAAAAGAAAAGATAATAATTTATTCTATTACCCTTTTGACCTAGAAATGTTTTATTATTCAAATGTCACTTTATCCACTCTCAGCTCTCAGCTCTACGCTCTCAAACGAGGTCCTGAAACTGTTTGTTAATAATTTCCTTAAGTGATTCAAATGGTCTTGGAGCGTAACGGTCGTATGATCGAATTTATGGTGCCTTAACTGTTTTTTTTTTTGCTTTCTACTATTTTATGAAAAATCCAATACCCAGGACTAAACGACAAGGATATATAATACAACTTCCATGGCTATCCCAACAATTTATTCAATTTTGAGGGACATTCAATTTAAATTCTCAATGTCATTGTGCCTGAGATTCCCTCGTCAATCTTGAAACAATGTTTAGGCATCCGGAAGTTCTTTATTGGGGCCGGGTGGTGCGTGGTGAGGTGTAGAGAAAAAAATACGGAAGCATGACGGAAGTTCTTGGTGATTTTGTTAAAAAATAAATTGAGTAGGAACAAGGATCCTTTTTGATCCTACACGAGTTTCGGCAACTTCTACACTCTACTTTCTTACATAACAATTATAATTTCTACGTAAGCGTAGGTTCCTGGCTCATAATCCTTCAAAACAAAACGTTCTTCTTGTCAGAAGGCACTTCATTAAGGCTTACCACCACCAGGGAGCAACAAACAAAGTTAGGACCAAGTTTTCCAACTGTATATACAATTTTATGTTTTTGTTTTCGAAAGTATTATAATTTTGGTTTGTGTGTGTGTGTGTGTGTGTGTTTGAGTTTGTCTGTGACAACAATAACAATCAGGAAAAAAAAGGAAAATCGATTTGTTTATCGGAAATCAAAAGCGTAAAATAATGCCCAACAGATGTTGAAGGCATAAAAGCCTCGGAACGTTCATAATGAGATTAAATGGTGATTATTTTTATCTCTGGTTTTTTTTTTATTCTGGTCTAATAAAGTAATATTTTTTTGTCAATTTATTATTAACTGCGGGCATGTTGGATATTGGTTAACTGATTTTTATTATTTAATGGACTGACTTAATTAACCTGATGACTTTTGAATTATATGCTTAAAGAACTTTTGAAGGGAGAACGCATTTTATCGACAGGGTGGTCTTAAATAAAATAAATAGAACAGAAATCAAATTCGTTAAAAAAGTAAGAAAAACCAGTCAGATATGTTAGTTCTAGGATACAGAAGAAAACGAAATAGGGTCGGACGATTTCTTTAGTCTGTTTTGTATACCTTTATCGATACCTACAGCTGTTTAACCTAGGAAACAGCTTAAACGACTTTGATGCAACTATCCTCAGCGTTTTGTAGGTGTAGTATATATTTTGTTAGCAATATGAAATTCTCTGAAGTCTTATTATAGCCCCCTCATTCAAGCGTTTTTAGAAAAGTTTTATGAAAATTAATCGACCGATATCGATGAAATAAAGTTGATTTGTAAAAGCCTATACAATTTGATTGTTTTTGAATGTTTTGAAACAGAGCTTTTGATTCAAATCATTTTTCATTGAGACAAACTTAAAATATTTGTTAAAGTTTTAAAAAGTTTAAATTTCTTTTTCGGAATTACACAAAATATGGTTTTTTAAATCTATAATATCTATAATAATAAAAATAAGTCGGTTTTTCCTTCCTGACGCTATAACTTGTGAAGCTATTTATTACGAGGCTGAGGTGAGCTCGTCGGTGTCCCGAGTTTTTCCCAAATAAAAGTCGAAAAATTGGGTAGGAAGTTCAGAATTCCTTTCAAAACATTTATTTATTTTGATTAAAAAAAGTTAAAAAATGTGTTTACTGTCTTCTTTTGATTTATTACAATCTTGTTCATTTTTAAAACAATTATTCTTCTTAAAATTCTAAGATAACAACGTATTTCATATACGGCCCTGTAATAATTAAACTTAGTTCTTAAAATAACTAACATGGTATTTCATATACGGCCCTTGTAAATCAATCAAGGGATGAACGGTTGGAGTGAAAACCCCGGCCCTGGCAATGCAAACCAAGGATAAACGGTTGATCAGCTGGCAGTAGCCTCTCGGCCCAAGCTATACTTAGACAGTAGAGCAAGGGATAAACGGGTGGAGAGAAACTCCGGCCCTGGCAATGCAAACCAAGGATAAGCGGGTGATCGGCTAGCAGTAACCTCTCGGCCCAAGCTGTACTTCGACAGTAAAGCAAGGGATAAACTGGTGGAGAGAAGCTCCGGCCCTGGCAATGCAAACCAAGGATAAGCGGGTGATCGGCTAGTAATAACCTCTCGGCCCAAGCTGTACTTCGAAAGTAAGGCAAGGGATAAACTGGTGGAGAGAAGCTCCGGCCCTGGCAATGCAAACCAAGGATAAGCGGGTGATCGGCTAGCAATAACCTCTCAGCTTAAGCTATACGCCAGAAGGGGGTAAAGCAAGCGATAAAGCGGTTGGAGTGAAGCCCCGGCCCTGATTATGCAAATCAAGGATAAACTGGTGATCAGCCGGTAGTGGCTTCTAGGCCTAAGCTATACGCCAGAAGGGGGTAGAGCAAGGGATAAACGGTTGGAGTGAAGCCCCTTTATCGGTGTTACACAAAAACTTAATTGCTACTAGAGCAATGGTCACTTCACCTCTTAAGTACGCTTGATTGGTACTACCTTTTAATTAACTATATTAATAGTCCACGGCAGGCTGGCAAAAGACAATTTTCCTAACCCAATTCACCTCCATATGTCATAATATGCTACAACAGCACAATGTGAATTGTAATAAGGAGCGTAAATATTTTACTATGTATACCTACGCTATGCAGTCAATCATACACACTGTGCTTGCATGAAGCTAGTAGTATGTATACCTACGCTACGTAGTCAACCGGACACACAGTGCATATAGGAAACTGGTTATTTATGAGAGGAGACTGCTGGGTGGCAGAACGTGTATTTGATCGACTTTGATTGAATACTGATGACGATGAGTGGTTTGCTTTGAGCTGTGATGGTCAGTCGGCGGGGAATAGGCGGGTCTGCCCTAGCAGTCGGTGGTCGATCAAAACGAATTATGTGATGCGGCCGTCGGTGTTTGCTCGTTTTGCAACGTACTATGGGGCGGGAGTGAATAATATTTCATAAAAATTGTGTGACGTAGAATGCTTCGTTACAAACTCCAGAACGCACGAACCGATTTCCACGGTTTTGCATTCGTTGGAAAGGTCTCGGGCTCCGTGAGGTTTATAGCAAAGAAAATTCAGGAGAAAAGCAGGATTTTTCACATACAGCGCCATCTCTGATACATAGCATGTACTTCAACGGCGCCAGTATGTGGTGTGTGAGTATCCCCCACGAAAATAAGTACGTTTAATTTTAAGTAGATACAAAAAATGTGGTTTACCACAGAGCACTTCAATGAAACGGATAATTTGCGGACACGTATAACGTTTCGATTCAGTATTTACTTTGGATTCACTTTCATTTTTTGTCGGTGGCGGCATCATTGGTCCGTACTTTTTTGAAAATGAAATTGAATTGGCGGTCACCGTCAATGGCAAGCGCTACAGAATGATGATAGCCAATTGTTTATTGCCCGAATGGAATTATATGGACCTATACGAGATGTGATTTCAGCAGATTTGGTGCTACTTTTGCCACAGAACTTGTTCAATTTGAGGGTAATCTACCGCTACATTATTTCTTGTAGGGTTTCCTGCAGTCAAAGGGCTATACGAATTTACTACAGTTGACTGATTCCCTTTAAGGCACCCTACATTCCATCGCACAAATTCAGCGGGATCTATGTGGAAGAGTTAGTTAATTATACACACTTGGATTCGTAGCACGTTAAAAAGCAGAGGTAAACGTTTCAACATAACGGCATTGACCTTTTAAATAGAAATTATAATTTTGTTCTGACACAAAGATTGCTGTAGCTATTCAATTTCAAGATCTACCCGCCATTATTGAAAAACCTGGTAATCATTATAGGAGCCGAGACAAGAAAACCTTTTATGTTAGAGAGTGGTCAATATCTCTTTTAGGTTTGAATTAAAAATTCGTATTAAAAGGGCTTTAAATTGACAAATGTATTTTTAAATATGAAAAGCAGGACTGAGTTTCCCCTTTTTTCAAATACTCTCAAAAGTAACTTAAGTTTTGTTTTTTTAATTTTGTTTATAAACACCAGTAACAACAATTACATAATTTTATATAACATAAACTTCATTTAAAAGAAAAATAAAAGCCTTGAAAACTGTGTTTAAAATATAATTTGAAATCTCGTTTCAGTCTTCAGAATGTTAGTTTCTTATCCTGTTCCGTTTATATAGTTCATATTATTTTTAATTTTTAATTCACTTTTGTTTTAAAATACCCTTTCTAATAATGAAACAGCCTTTATGTATGTACGTATACTGTACGATGAACATAATATCCCACTTATTTTTACATCGCTTATCGTAATGTTTTGCTTAATTTTTATCTCGTTTTTTTTTCAACACAGTTATTAGCGTTCAATAAAACTCATCAGTAAAAATTGAAAACAAATGAATTAGGAGTTTTTTTTTACTAATTGTTGTTTATAGCGATCAGTAAAATTATGTCAGTTAAAATATGATAATAGCAACACATCCTGTCTTTTTCTTATTCTTTTCTGGTCGCAAATGCATCAGTAATTTTTTTTTTTCTGGATGAACGAAAAAATAAGAAACTAGAATGAAATATTTGACATGACAATCAGCTGATACGTAAAATGAGTTTTCGTCAGTAAAATCTAATTATTAGTTTTCCGAAAAAAAAATAAATTTCCGAATCAACATTTTCCTTAAAAATAAATTAATTTATGCAATTTGTCACCGATTATAATATATTTTTTGTTTCAAAACGCATTCAAACATATTAAATACAGCAAAAGAAACTGTTTACTGATGCGTTTTCCTGATCGCTATAACCGGCCCCTTGGATTATAGCCCAGCTCCAAGTAAAAATAAGGAAAACTTAGACTTTGTGTAACACATTAAACAAAAAATTTTAAAAGTCCTTAAAAACTCGTCAATAAATCCTAAAATTTTGTATTTCAATCAAAAACATCACTCAAGACATCAGTAAAACTGACAAGTCTCATTTGAAGCTTTTTTAGTCTGATAAAAACAGTCGTTAATACAAGTCGGCAGAACGGTGTATGAAAACATCCTTGAAGTTATATCATTCGTGATGCTAATAGAAAAAAAAAAACAATCATTGAGTTGAATCACTGAAGTCCTAAAGTTAGTAGATATACTTTTTCTTGCTCTTTCATCGGGCCTTAAATAATAGATAAGGACAATAGTCCTGTTTCATGACTTAAGTTACTCACAGAATCACCTCTTACGCCATTTTTTTTTTTATCTGAAATCATAAAACGACTCAAAACAAAAATGGAGAAAAAAAGAATGAAAACAGAGTATAAAAACATCATTTTAAGGACATGGTACTATATTATCCTGAGGCGTTGGTACTGGTGTTTGAAAATAAGCTCACCCCTATAAGTAAGTATCCCGACGACAGGTTGATCCGTCAACAAAGCACTCGTAAAGGTACTTCTTCGAATGTCACACAGATGTGTCTGTCTGCATACAAATGTAAAAAGGAATAAATACTCATTTATACGGTTGTCTAGACATCCCAATCGTGTGCGGTGGAATGACCTGGCTAAATTGCTATAAACAGGCTAATTAAACAAAATTCAAATGAGTATGTGTGTGTGTGTGTTTAAACATGCAAAAGTAATTGTAGGAAAATGTTGGCCTATATTTTTTTATTTCATATAGCATAACAGGGTCTTATGAGCAGTCATCAGTGTGTTGTTCCCGTTTTTTTTAATTTAGGGAGAATTTTTTGTTGTTGAATAGATATGCTAATGAGATTAGTTAGCCCCCATTTGATTGCTGTTTCATTGCCTGTTTTATGGGGTTGATTATTTTATATGGGTTTTAGTTATTTCAGTAAGCCAATGACACCAATAAATTGGACTCACGTGCAAAATACAATTATTTTTTTTTATCGAATTTCGGTCCCGGAATGTTAATGTATGCAGAGCGAGTTAATTAAATATTTGGCTAGGATGGAATTTAATATTTTTTGTTTAGGTATGCGCACGTAGGTAAGACTTAAATTTTAGTTTGAATGAAATTTTACAGTAGTCATGGAAAATAGAATTTTTCGCTGACTTTTTCTGATTCCAATCTAAAGCTTATTAAAATTGTTTCCATAAGAGAGAAAATGTGTATGTGATTCATTAAAATATAGGGAAATATGAACAAAGGCAACATAAAAATAAAAGTTGACAAAAAAAGAAGGAAAAGATCTCTACAGTAACTTTTGCCGATTAAGACTAAGCCCATAGAATATGGTTCTTTGGATAAATTTATTTATTCGTGGATGCTCAATTGCAATAAAGCGTATTTTAAAAAATTATGTATGCTCAAGTGAATTAAAACCGTAAAAATTAACGATCGATTGAAAATTTTTTGTTAAGGTTCAGATAGTTCCAAAAAATTCAAAATCTTTCTCCAACAACATCCATTTTAACTGAATTTTAAGCCACTTGAATTATTAGACACACTATGTGAAGAGATTTTACGGCATTATAACTATATTTGTTTTTTTTTTTTAAATAAATTGCCATCCCTTGGAGGTTGAAAACTTTGAAATTAGAATCGAAATTCTAGACTGCACATTCTACTTTTGCATCTTAAGAAGTTTTTGGTTTTGAAAAACAAGCCACTAACATAACTAACCCTAGTCCCGAAAAAAAATTGTGTGTTTTTATGAAACCACGATGCATGTGAAACTTTTTTCGTTCTAATAAATTCATTATAAAAATCAAATTAGCTCATCAAGACCTTTTTTTCCCTGCAAACATGAAATTTTTCACTTGTTGACCGGTTGCCATCATAACACTAAGCAAAACACAAATACCGCGGAGCACGAGCATGAATGAGTGAGAATAGAAATACTACATACTACACGATCGATCAGCTTATGTGAGCTTTTGGCTGGCGCCGGCCGCCATATTGTAACTTGAGACATGCGACAGGTGAACCAAAAAATTTGAGGCGATGTAAAAAAAAGTTTCACTTTAAAAACTCGATAACATCTTCAATTAACATAATAGGTACAAATAATCAAATCAATATTTGCACTAATAGCGTTAAGGAATGCTGCACAAAAACCCATTAGATTGCCAATAACGAACGGTGGAAGGTTAGATATGAATTCAAAACTTCGCTTGTCTTTAAAAGCAGGAGGTCTTGCCATATCTATACTAATAGGAAGAATCCAAGCCTTAAGTCACACAGATAAGGAGAAGAAAACCGATGAAATTGTAATTTACAGCACCCATCAAAAATCCATTCCAAAAACTGAAATGAAAAAATTGTCCCGAAAAAATGTAAGATCTAAGAATAGAAGAGGAAGGTTTTTAGATAGATTTAAGTGCATGACATATGTAGAGAAAACTATAATTTTTTTTTTTTTTTTCTGAAAAAGAACTTTTACAGAAAAGCAATCCACCCTTTTCCAAAACATTTCAAAAACCAACAAACAAACAAAAACATTTTGGTCGTTAAAAAAAAAGTTTTTGTGAATTTTGAAGTGCAACATATATAATTAGATTAGAAATTAATTCTTGTGCCAAAAATTGTATTGAAATCTTAGTCGAGAAAATCTGATTTGATAATACCCTTTTATATGAGAGGTTACCGTTAGAAGACAAAATTTCGAAAAATCCATTCTTACTAAAAGAAAGATTTCTGTGACAAATTATTCCTGATTTAATTATTTTGATAACAATTTCTATGTGTCACTTTTAAGGTATATACAGTCAACTCCGCTTAACTGGAACCAAAACGTGTCACAACATTTGTTTTCGCTGAAGAAAAATTTTCTTTTTTTTTTTAAAGCCCTCATAATTGGAAAATCCAAAATTTGATTTCCATGCATTTAACAACTTGAGTTTACATTTAAAAAAAAATTTGTATGTTCTATTTTTCAAAATCTGAAATTCCAAAGCCATCAGTGATTTATTTTCGTTATTTTGATCTAACCATTACACATGTCTGCATAAGTGTTTTGACGAAATAAAAATCTTGAATATTTGAATTTTACTTTTGAATGACTTTAAAAAGAATTCTTGGACTTTGAGGTGGTTTTTTTATGAGTTATACTCAAAGGAGCGTCTATCTAGCTGCTTCTCCAGAAATCCTTTGGCTTGTGCAGATGTTCTTTTGTTTGCAAAAACCAGTCTTTTTAGGTTGTTTGTCTTTGATATGATATGTAGAGCTAAAAATTGAATCTTTGTTTTGCGAATCTTTTTCCTGTCTAGAGACCTACACTGATTTTTTTTTTAAATCAAAATCGTTAGAGCCGTTTTTGATTTCTGATTTCCCCTCTGTAAAAAAAATGTGTGTACCGAATTACAAGGAATTTGGCCCATCCGTTTGGGCTAGTTATTTAACGATACTAAGAAAAGCTAGGTAGGTATAGTCACAAAAAGGTTTAGTCAAAACACTTATGCTGACTAGTGCTTATAACCTTTGCTTTTAGATGTTCACTAAATATTTCTTTGATACAGTTTCAAAGGTCGGCAGAAGTTACTTACAAGTTTTTCACATTTTTGGAAAAATTTCCTCCTACCATTAACAAAAAAAAAAATAGACTGTGAATTTCTACAACTACTGTTGAAAAAAGCCAAATAATTGTATTAAATCCAATATTGAAAAACAAAACTAAAATATTCAGCAAGTTCTCTTTGAAACGTAACAAAAAACTAAATCGACAAAATTTTTTTTTAAATCAAATTTAAACAAGTTTTTGAGCATAAACACAATTTAAGCAACAGGAAATTACATTTGTCAAAATTGTTGAATTAACTACATTTTAATTTTGAGTTATATCATGTAAATATTTTGATCAGAACTTTCAAGGCGCTCCAAAACATCACATCCGATATTTTAAAATAATAATTATACTTTCCTTGTAACCAAATTTGCTTAATATTGACAAAAATTCTTTTTGAAATTTGAAATTTCTTAAACCGGAAAAAAATTACAAACCTAAAACAAATTAAATAAAAAGATATGCCTATAAAGAGGGTGGTTCGTAAAAATTATCTTTCACACCTTTATTAAAAATAAATCCAACAAAATATTTTCTAAGGAAAAAAATAATTTTTTGTTAATAAAAACAAAAAAGCTTTTCCAAACTTCATTGACATAAGATTGTCCTATAAACTCATAATTCAACTCAAAGCGTAAGACTGTCAACAATGTCCTATAATTATAAAATATTACGAAACTTTTTTGCCAATTCATTATCTTCCCCACTACACAGGCACAACCAACCAATTAATTACAATAATGTCCTTGTTGTTTCCCAAATAATTAATTAACATCAATAAATGATTTCTTACCCATCCCTATTCACTTTACTTCACCACTCGAAAAAAACCATTTTCAATAAAATAATCTTGCCGTAGAGTACAGCATAATCAACTTTATATGATTAAGTAAATAACTTCCTACAGATATGCAATAATTATTTCCATTTATCATTTCAAGGACTATCCATACATCCTATCCATCCACTCAATTATCATGACAAATAGAGATACGGTCAATAAAAATACCACTACGAAAAAAAAAAAAAATGGGAGACAGGCTTATCGCCGAGAACTTTTCAACAAGTTGGTGTAGGAAGTCGTTTATTTCGTTCCTTCCAATATTAACATATCATGTTAAAATAAAGGATGCCTGTCGTTTGTAACTGTCAAAGTCCCTTGTAACTTCCATATGGAAAAGGAAGTTTCTTCTTTTTTGAAAAGTCTGACGCGTCCCTTAAGCATTTGAAAAGGATATCTTCTTAAAATATAAAGCAGCTAAAAAAACATTCCTCAAACACTTGAATCAAGGATATTATTTATTTGTGTTTATGCCACCCTCAAAGCGCAGCAACCACACAAACTCTCTAAAGCCTTTTAAATCCTTGAGAATCGCGCTATGTTCAAGCTATCAAAAAATTATTCTTGTCACATATGTGAAAGAACGCGCAAAGAAACATTAAGAAGTGTATAACGTACCACCAAATGTGTGTGCAGGATGCGACTACGACTTCGACTTCCCCGGAAATGCTCGTGTGTTTTTAATCCATCTTTGACCCAATTCCACAAGATATCCTTTTTATTTGCTTTAATCCAACAATTGTTTTGTGGTATCCTGATGGGAAAAGTTTTCCCAAAACATTGAAGACGCGACTCTCCTTCGCCCCCACTGAGTTATAAGTACACACACGCGTTAAGTCACTTAAGGAACTTGTGACAAAATTTAATTCGCAGCCTCTTCATCCTTTAGCTATAAATACGAGTAGCAAGGACACTCTTCATCGCACTCTCTACTCTACGCACTCGAATTAGATTATCTCCGTTTCCTCGTTTTAATCACACAACAACAACACTTTACAACACAGAACAGAGAAGCCAGTGTGCCAGTGTGCCAGTGCGATGAATTAATTCCCGAAGGGGTTGCTGTTTCACACTTGGAAATTAATCTCCAGAAAAGGTGATTTCTTCACTAAGAAGGACCTTCTATTTGTTTCTTTTTTTTTTGTATACAAAGGTATACTCTAAAACACTTGTCACACAATTTTTTTTTAAAGACTCCTTTGCAAGGATATATTATGCATCAGCAAAGGTTTTATGGAAGGAAGCATTCACGTCCGTTTTGGTTCGAATGAGAACACTAACTGATTAGAAGATGGTGATGTTATCAGCATGGAGGCCAAAATGGCCCTCAGCTCCTCAGCTGTGAAAATGGGGTAAGTTTATGGTTCTTTTATTATTTTTTTTTTTTTGTAGTAGATTTGCTGAATTAGCAATGGCGCATGTGTCAGCTCAACAGACCGCCAAAATTTTCATTCACAGCTGAATTACGTTAAGGATAAATTTTTTCATTCAGCATTTCACATGATGAAGAAGTTGTCCTTCAGACTTGGCTGCACTTTGGTTAAGGGAAAGTGGAATGGTGATATGGAGGAAGGGTGTTTTATGTTTTTTCAGGACCAAAAGAGAGGAAGTAACATCGCTGGAGAGAGAGAGAGAGGGTCAAAGAGGCAGAGAGAGAGAGAGCGAGAGAATAGAGTATGGGTAACGACGCGTTAAATACAAGGTCACTATCATCACAACCCATCGTTACCACCCTCGAAGAAGGATAAAGGTGGTAGACACGTCATTTGGTCTTTATGTTTAACCTGTTTTGGCTCAACTACTGCTCCTACTTGTAGGTTGCTAGCTGATGGTGGTTTCTGGTTGCTCGGTGCTGGTTGTCATTGCAGGAAGACTGAAAGTGGGCAGTCGAATAATGTTTTATAGTGAAAGGATACAGACAATTAAACATTGCCGATTTGCGTGTAAATTGGTTTCTTATCCTTGACTGGATGCGGCGCGTGGAAGCTGCGGGAGAGATATGTATATAGGTATACATAGAAAGGACAATTCCTTGAATTTAATTTTAATATGTTAATGAGTTTTTGGATATAATTATGTACTGTTAAGGACTTCAAGGATGATGTTTAATGCTTTTAACAATTCCGTTTTTATTGTTATTGAGTTATAAATGACCACAATTTAAATTTAAGGATGTTTCCCTATTTGAGATTAAAAATGATGTATTGTTTTGGCAAGTTATTTTGTTTTTAATAATTGTTGACAGTTTAAATTTTTAATGTCTTAAAGATTGTCTTCCCAGTTTGGGAAATATTTTGAAGTTTAAATTTCAATATAAACAAAGGTTATGAGGTCTTATTGGGACAAGAGCCAAGTTGAGCCAAGCAAAGTTTAGGATTAATTGGCCCAGGTTTTCCAAATTCCCCGGTTGAAATAAAAATACTTGTTTTAGTATTGGAACTTAATTTAAAATTTCTGGAAAAAGTACGTAACTGCAACCAAAAAACTAATTTTGGCATGGCGATTCAAGAACTTTATAATAGAAGTGATGGACAAATCAAAGACTTATTTTTCTTTAATAGAGCTTCATTTGCCACTTTTTAGAAATTGGTCCAACTTACCCCATCTATAGCAATTTTATTCTTCTGCCTTTGAATTATTTGATTTTGTTTCTTTCACTCAAGGAGATCCCAGTTTCATTGTTATCTTATTAATAGGTAAAATGCTATGAGACTTCAAGTGGAAAGTGTCCCAAACAACCCCACTCTAAGTTTTGTTTCCCCTTTATTTGGAAAATCAGCTGTCATTGTTTTTTTCAAAAACAGTTTTGAATGATTTATCTCTTCTCTACTATACATAAAATATATAAAAGAGTAATTTTGTTTGTGTGTTAGTTTGTCTGTATATGGCAGATAAACTGACGACACACCACTTACCTCGCAATGCAGTTTATTCCAAGATCTTCCCCCATTCACTGGCCAGGTTATAGGCTATTTAAATTAAAAAATAAATTATTTTAAATAGGTTCAATTTAATTAAAATTTGAACTTACCTCTTAGATTTATATGAGAAATTTTATATTTCTCAAATATTTTTGACGTTTCTCTTATTTGCTGTTTGTACAGCGGCTGCTCTATACATATAGGGCAGGAACAGAATGAAGTCGCTATCCGAACGCCACATAATGCCAGCTGTAGATGGAAGATGGATGGGATGGTAGATGGATAGGTTGTTGGATGGATAGGATGGAGGATTGTGGATGGATACGATGGTAAGTGGTAAATGGTAAATAGTAAATGGCAAGTGGTAAATGGGTAATGGTAGATGGTAGATGAATAAGGCGGCATATCATGCATCAAGTGTCATTTTTATTTTATTTTTTCACAATAACATAACTTTTAAACGAGGACGGTCAAGTTTTATCCGATACTAGCAAAAAGTGCCAGGCGTTGTCCGGGCACCCGAGGTAAGTCTTTTCATGAAATATCTTCCAAATGAAATGAAAACCCCAAAAAAGAATTTTTGTATTTATTTCATCGTATTAAAACGTATTTTGAAATAATTTTCAAAATCTCTTTTATTGGAGCAGGCATGTTTATAAAGTTTGTGTGTGTGAATGGAAAATATGTGTGTGTTGCAATTTTCGTGCCAGTAGCTGGTTGTGGGCAACGCTATATTGTATTCCTGCCCTAAACGCAGCCGCTGTATCGAAGAACAAATACGAAAAAAAGGCAATTTGCTAAAAAAGTGTTTTTGTTTACTTCTGCCGTTGCCTTGGATTTATTTCCAAATTGACTTTTCCTCTAGGCATGTTCACAATCATTTTGAAATTAGGGATGTTCGATTTCGGTTGCAAACTAATTTCATCCAAATTTGGTGGAAATGAGAAAATTTCGAAATGTGTTTTTGTATAGGAAATGAGGTAATTTCGAATCTTATTTGGAAATGTGCTACGAAATTACATCATTTACCCCAACGAAACTACAGTATAAGATTTGAAGGTACCCGAAATTAAAAACAATAGCATAATTTGACAAAATAAAAATGAAAAAGCCTTTTTCTTACAAAAATTATTTCTTGGTTTTTAATTTCATTTAAAAGATATTGCATGAAAAGACTTGCCTCGGGTGCCCGGTCAACGCTGGGTACTTTTTGCTAGTAGAATTATATATCTTTATTTGTTTGTTTCCCAAGATCTCAGGTTCCAAGACTACTGTCACTGATAAGGCAACCATTTTGCTTGTGGTTAATGGTCTTGTCCACTTAATCATTTGAAACTGATTGATATTTTACAACAACAAACAAAACAAAAATGTTGTTATAAAACAAATAACAGTACGAAAATTTAAAGCCCCATAAAAATCCGCTAACTCTTTCTAAACAATGTAACTGATTTTGAAAAGGTTTCCACCATCGTTTAGATCGTTTTTTACGGAAGGTTGATATGTATGTAACATATTAATTCTATTCCGAAAAAATACTGAAAACCGTATCAATGTACTTTATAAAGTATGCGAACTTTAATTTAACTCCTAAATGTATGCAACATTATTTACTCGGTTGGAACGCCTATAAGTATACAATTTAATATATAAACGCCTATTAAGTTTGAAGAACGTCCAAATCTTGACCTACGAACGATCAAGACAATCTCCCTCTGAATGTGAAGTTCATCAAGATTGCACAATTGTGATTCCGGACCCGGTGGCTTGTATAAAGTTTTGGGGCTTTTTGGTTTACACGAATTTCGACGAAATCACAATCGCAGCAGCTAACAGGAAGCTTCTCTTTAAATGCGATTATAGATTAAAGGCAAATGCATCCATAATTTTTTTTTTTTTTTATGGACAACCGATCATGACATTACGACGATAGAAAGAATAGATAACCCAAAAAAGTGGGTCGGACAATTCTGTCTGTCGTTCCGTCTGCCTGTCCTTCTGTCTATCTGTCTGTCTGTCTATCTGTATACTTACCTACAGCCTAAACGGCTGGAACGATTTACTTCAAACTTGGTACACAGTATTATTATGATGTCCTACAGAGGAGTTTTTGAAATACGCATTCTAGCTCTAAGACAAAAACGGCTTATTTTTGATAAACTTTCTGAATAGCATTTTTTGCGTAAAATTTCGGTTTTGGTTAAAATAGATTTCTCAGAAAAATTCTTATAACGGTACCTCCTATACGACCGGTTTATTGAAATCAGATATTCTCATAAGCCACTTGACGGATTTCGATAACATTTTGTACGTGAAAGCTCTTTTATAGATGAAAAAATAATGTTAATTCTTAAAATTTTCAAAAACAAAATTTGTTTGGGTTTTTAAAAAAGTAGTTACATTTTTTTTTAATTTTTGCTTTTTTTTCAAAAACGGTTTGTTCATAATTTACAATTTTTTTGTTTTCTGATAAAAACATACCGATTAAAAAAAATTACGAATATGTTTTCAAAAAGTTTTTTTTTTTTAAAATAACCTTTATTTGAAAAAAAAAATAAAATGCACGACTGGGTCGCACGAACTTGCTCTAATGCGTGACAGTGGTCTAAGGGTTTGAGATTTTGATAAAAATAAATTTTTCAAAATTCTTAAATAAATACTTAAACTAATTTGAGCTGAAAAAAAAGTACGCCATTTTATTTCTTAGATAAATTTGAATTTATGAGAATAAATTTATAAAAATCTGTGGAGCGGTTTTTGAGAAAAAAAGTTTTTTTTGAAAAACTTTTTGAGAAATTTTTTTAAAAAAAATTCAAAAACGCCAGTTTATAGGTATTCAGCGAATACATTTATTTAAAATTTTTAGAAAAAAATTTAATAAGCAGTTTTCAAAATATTAATTTTTTAAATTTTTTTTAAAAAAATGCTTTTAAAAATACAAAAAAATATTTTTCAAAAATATTGGTATGCAATACAAATCAAGCTACCTACAGCTATATGTGTGTAAAATTTCGAAATAATCGGTTGAGTCGTTTTCGAGTTAGTCGAAAGCAAAAAAAACGGTCCTATGGAAAGTACCGTTGTTAGCCATTTTTTAAAACTTTTTTTTCAGTCATATTATTGGTCGTACCTAAAAAGCAACACTGATTTTTTTAAATTGAAATCGTTAGAGCCGTTTTTGAGAAAAATAAGCTTTAACGTAACGGTTGTATGGCAGGTACCGTTATTTTTTGAGCTAAAAAAAAAATTTCAATTTCCCCTCTGTACAATACCTAAAAAAGTCTATATACCAAGTTTGAAGTAATTCGGCCCACCCGTTTGGGCTGTAGGTGTCTATACATACAGACAGACAGACAGACAGACAGACAGACATACAGACGGACAGAATTTTTAGACCATCTTTTTTCGTCTTCGCTATCATCGTAATGTCATGTTTGATTGTTATCTCAAAATTTTTTTTTTCGACGAATGCATAACTTGCCTTATAGTACCTATAATCGCAAGTAAAAACAAGAAAACATTATACAAGGACCTAGGCTCCCCAGTCTGTGGAGCGTATAGACGACTATTCTTCAATTCCAACCATGAGGACCTATGCAATACTGGAAGAACCCATCTAAGGTGGCGAGATCAAGCTTTGAGTGTGATACTGGAGGCAACTGGCTGATGGCTGGGGCTAGCTGGCGGAGTGTGTTGGTCGAGACCGTGGTCCACAATGGACTGCTTGCGCCACCATAAGAAAGAAAGTAATTTACTTTCACTAAACTTTCAAGGTTAATTAGTGACTTAAGAAAGGAAAAGGATCTTTTTTTTTTTTAGCTCAAAAGATGCTTCATTTTTATTTTCAAAATCCAGCATATTTGAATATAGTCGAGTTCTTCAATAAAGTTCATCTTAAACACTCCAAAATATCTTCCTATCAAGCTTCAAATTGTATCTTTTCAAATCTTCTTTCCATTATTTTCAATATAGGTACACGTGCTGAAGTAAACAAATAAATTATTTAAAGTATCCGGAGAGCCATTATTTTTGTGTGCCCTTCCGAAAACTGCTTGACATCACAATTCAATTAAGGGCGTAATTCCGTGGTTAAATTTAGTTTTATTTTTGTCGATGCTTGTATTATAAGACGTAGGACGTTCGCAAAGGTATTATCAAAATCAACTTTCATTAAAATGAGCATTCCGACAAATTTGTGCCACACCTTTATTTGTCTAAGATCGTGTTTAGCTTTGTAACCAATATCCTTATTCCTTGCACGTATCCTATATTCTCCTTGTTTTTTTTTTTTTTTTTTTTGTCTTCCTTCCTTGTGTTTGTATTTCTGTTTACATTAGTTTTACTTAGGCACGCAGTCAAAACATGCCATAACGAACGATTGACTGAGAAAGTAAACTTAAGAAAAACTAGGTCACGAAATTAAGGCAAACAAAAGTACCTTCTAAGCATTTGCTAATCGTTTTGAAATTTTCTTTATAGCCTCCAGCACTAACAGTAAGGAAACTTCTATTTCCATTTTATTTTAAATCCCTGGAATATTTGAGAATGCCCATATTAAACGTTTGAGCTTTAAAACGTTTAACCATCAGAATGGTGTGTTCATAAAATTCAAAACTTTTCCTCAGTGACATAAAAATTATTTGCTTTTGAAATCACTTTAAATGACAGAAAAAAAAAATGTCGGACTTCCTTTAACCTAATTAAGCAACTTTCATTACTTTAAACCATTTGGTTTTTTTTGTTCATTTGGTCCTGCTCTTAATGAGATACGAACAAAAAACTCCCTTTAGGCCATTATACAGTTCTTGGATGTCTCCTGTGAATACTATCCTGCCTTCGGGCATCATTCTTCTTCATGTCATCCCATCTCACAGTTTGTTAAGATATTGTTTCATGTTTATCTGCTCTTCCTATGGACGGAAGAGTCTTCTCCAAAAGCCTGCAGCAGAAAAAGAGGAAATATACTATAAAAAAAACCCGCGTCCTTATACTATACACGGCGTATACTTTTCCTTCCGCAATTCCAATTCATAAAGAAGGATACCCAAGAATAAATAATACGATATTGTTTCATCTTACAATACGCCATCAGGATACTCCTCCGGTTTATGACCTAGTTTTGCTGGTGCTTTGTTGCTGGTGATGCGATGGTGTGGATGGTGCTGGTGCGAAACGTGCTGTAAAATATTTATGACAACAATATGACATAATGGTAATTGTAATAACTTTGGGCTTTGTGGTCGTCGTCGTCTATGGTCGGTGGGCCTCGTCTTCGTCTGTTTGATATAGCAAAGGTATACCAAGTGGACAGGGACAGGGACAGAGTGGATGAAGATAGATTTTTTTATGAGGTCATAACCACCTCTCTGTTAATCCGCTAATAAGCCACAAGGTCTCCAACGGAAATTGTTTGTTTCCTGTCTTGACTTTGGTGGCTTATAACATGGACCAGCCATCCGATTAAAATGGCAGACAATTTTTATTGCTAAATTTATTTTCTAGGTAGACATTTTGACACGACTAAAATAGAAATAAGAAATGGAAATCTAAAAGCTAGGAGATATTAAAAGTGACGCGACGATGTCATTTACATTCCACGTTCCGTGTTTTATCTCAATCAGATACAGTCTTTGACTTCATGGCTTCTATCCGTAAAAAGGTCCTTAAATGGCGAAAAATACTCCGCTTTGCAATTTTTTTGGGGGGAAATGGTGGCTATTTTTGTATAAACTTCAGTTCACTGTTATTATTATGAGTGGGGGAAATACAAATACAGCTAAACTTCAACACGCACTTAGAGGACAGGTATTTTTGATGTCCTTAGAAAAATTCTTGAGTGAAAAATTATGTTTCACGAACACCAAATCAAAAATATCAGTTTTTGTACCTGACATATCGTAAAGTATGTGCTTCCATTATCCCATTATCTTCACCTTGAAATGCAGATAACATTCAAAGGAAGGTATGCCGACATTTTCGCGGAGTTAAACATTTTGAATCAGTGTTCGGTTTCAACTATTGCTCTCAATGAAACTTTATTGATCAACTCCCAAGTGAATGCTGGTTTATCTGGAACAAAGTTCGCTGCTTATTCCATGCCACCTCCAGCAGATATGGTCCCCCTGTTAGCGAAAGCTAATGCCTCGATAAACACAAATCTTCCGGCTTAAGTAGTATTTCCCTCATAGTTTAGAAAAAAGGCCTCCACACAGCAAAACCATCTGTCGTAGCCAACAATCATATTGCACTGGATGGGAATTCGCTTTTTTCCAGCCCGAACCTAAACCTGCCCTCCCCCACTCCATCAGCAAATTATCGGCCTGGCAAAAGCCATTTGATTCAACCTTCGAGCGGTTTTGGATAGTTTTCAATCATACATAAAACTAAATTCTGGTGTGCCACAAGGCTCTCATCTGTCTACGACTCTTTTAAAGATTTTTATCAATGATCTCTTGTTCAAAACTCCTAGTCCACAAATTTTTACTTGCGATTATAGGTACTATAAGGCAAGTTATGCATTGGTCGAAAAAAAAAGTTTTGAGATAACAATCAAACATGACATTACGATGATAGCGAAGACGAAAAAAGATGGTCTAAAAATTCTGTCCGTCTGTATGTCTGTCTGTCTGTCTGTCTGTCTGTATGTATAGAGACCTACAGCCCAAACGGGTGGGCCGAATTGCTTCAAACTTGGTATATAGACGTTTTTAGGTATTGTACAGAGGGGAAATTGAATTTTTTTTTTAGCTCAAAAAATAACGGTACCTGCCATACAACCGTTACGTTAAAGCTTATTTTTCTCAAAAACGGCTCTAACGATTTCTATTTAAAAAAATCAGTATTGCTTTTAACGTACGACCAATCATATGGCTGAAAAAAAAGTTTTAAAAAATGGCTAAGAACGGTACTTTCCATAGGACCGTTTTTTTTTTTTGCTTTCGACTAACTCGAAAACAATTACACCGATTTTTTCGAAATTTCACACACATATAGTTGTAGGTAGCTCAATTTGTATTGCATACCAATATTTTTGAAAAATATTTTTTTGTAATTTTAAAAGCATTTTAAAAATAAAATTTAAAAAATTAATATTTTGCAAACTGCTCATAAAATTTTTTTCTCAAAATTGTAAATAAATGTATTTGCTGAATACTATGAACTGGCTTTTTTGAATTTTTTTTTGAAATTTTTTTTCAAAAAGTTTAAAAAAAAACTTTTTTTCTCAAAAACCGCTACACAGATTTTTATAAATTTATTCTCATAAATTCAAATTTATCAAGAAATAAAATGGTGTACTTTTTTTCAACTCAAATTAATTTAAGTATTTATTTAAGAATTTTGAAAAATTTATTTTTATCAAAATCACAAGCCCTTAGACCACTGTCACACATTAGAGCAAGTTCGTGCGACCCAGTCGTGCATTTTATTTCTTTTGCCGACAAAAGTACCCTGAGATTCTTATACTCGACTTCAGACTCGCAACCCTCTTCTTCGGACATAAAACTGCAACGGCAGCGTATAATAAGCCATTGTATATTGTATATAAACCATAGTAGGTACTACCACTTGGGGTGCGCCATCTATCGACGAAAAACTAAGCTCTAGAATACCATGGGAAGCAACAACAACAATTAAAATGGTGGAAATTGTTGTTGTTGCTTCGTCGATAGATGTCGCACCTCAAGTGGAAATACTATAGTTTATACATGCAATGAATAAGCCCATCAAATTCTGATCTTGACAGAGCTTTGTTGAATGGGGAACTACTAAACGTGTGTGGTCGTTGAAATTTGTATCATTTAAAGGACGTTCAATGAAATACATATATCAACATCTGATCTGACCACAATCAACGTTCTCCCAAAGCTTGAGTATAATTCTTATATCTGACCACAGCTACTTCCATTACACATTTGAATCTTGAAGAGTAAAAATTTGAAGAGCGCTTGTAAGATAAAAGACGAAAGAACCATATCGAAAAGTGACTATTGTCGTATTATTTCTTGTTTCTTTTTATTTAATCCTTACTCAAGAAAATAACATTCCTCCCCAAAACAATTTCCACTAAGAATTTTAGGGGTTGTGTTGTGCTTATTGATTGTCTTTTCTATGCCACACTGCATGAATGTGGAATGCTGCACCTTGATGAATTTGTCGCTCTCATTGCGATTAAAGACAATATACAGCCAAAGTGCATTGGTATCCACTTTTTTCCTCCTCCAACTTTTCTAAGCGTTCGCATTCAATAAACTCAATAC
The DNA here is from genome assembly GCA_916050605.2 of Platycheirus albimanus. NCBI lineage: Eukaryota > Metazoa > Arthropoda > Insecta > Diptera > Syrphidae > Platycheirus > Platycheirus albimanus. The sequence continues at coordinate 11,785,571 of OU696697.1, read as the reverse complement.
AAAGGGTATGAAAAACCCCTTAAGGGCAGGCTCATTTAAAAAAGAATTGCTCATAGGTAGATCTTTGTTTGTAAAAATATATAAATGTACTAGAACAGCAAAACAATTTTCAACTATTAGATGTTATTGTTTCAAGCTTCGTCTTAATCACAAAGTCTTCTTTTTTTTTATTTTACATGAATGACTTGAATGACGGCGACGTTTATATTGCACCACTAAATCCGACTTTTATTGCTTCCTAAACGGAAATCATGAAACAACAGCCAAAATCCTTTGACCTAGTTGTAGCATGTGGGTGTAGAAAATATCCAACTACCAACAGTTTAGTTATTTGAAAAGTTTTAGAACCATGGCGATGAGTGAAAGCTTATTTGTTGTTGTTGTTCTACGAAAAGTATTAATAGAAATAGAACAATGTTTTATTGGCAGTAAAACAGATATAAAATGTTCATTACAAAAGATCACGACAACCACAAAAATACAGTCTGAAGATATTTTACCGTTTTCCAAAAAATAAAAGTCGCATCATACTAAGAGAACGAGCATCTGCTTAAAATGACGTCATCAAAGCCAACGCATTGATTGAAAAAATAATTGAAATGTCATGAATCTGGAACTCTAGATTCGGGATGAAAGAAACATATCGGCGCCAGTAAGAACAAAAAAGCACAGAAATATTTTAATCGGAATACTGTTTCGAATTGAAAATCAGGACATTAATCAAAGATTTCACACAAAAATAAACTTCCTGCGTCATCACAATATTTGATTTTCTTATGCACTGCGATAACACTAAAAAAAAATATTCCTGGAATACCAGAAACCAACTAACGCAATCATATTAACTCTCCCAAATTAATTTGAAACGTGTCATTCCTATTAATTTATAGTTCCCAAAAAAACATGGAACGAAGTAATTTGAATCCACTCAACCAAATATAAGACGCAGACCAACAAGGATTGGTAAGGCAAGGATACATAAATAAATTCTTGAAATTTCATTAATTGACTGCCAATTTGTTGGATAAGCAAACAAAAATAAAATAATTTTTTTTTTGATTAAATTGCTGAAGGCACTTTCCTTTTCCTGCGAAGTATCACCTTTTTACTTGCGATTATAGGTACTATAAGGCAAGTTATGGATTCGTGCAGAAAAAAAAAATTGAGATAACAATCACACATGACATTACGATGATGGAGAAGTCGAAAAAAGTGGGTCTGGAAATTCCGTCCGTCTGTCTGTCTGTCTGTCTGTCTGTCTGTCTGTCTGTCTGTATGTCTGTTCGCGCCTCTGGAGGCTGAACGGGTGGTCCGATTTGCTTCAAATTTGGTGTTTATGATTAATTTGGACGTCCCTCGGAACAAATTTTTTATTTTTGCTCTAGGTCCAAAAATAACGGCACCTGCCATACAATCATGAAGACAAAAATTGATTTTCTCAAAAACGGCTCTAACGATTTTGATGAAACTTTCAGAATGCTATTTTTGCAAGAAAATCTATCTTTTGGTTTGAAATTTTTTTTCAAAATTTGTCTAATAACGGTACCTCTCATAGAACCAGTATTTTCAAATCAAATTTTCTCGTAAACTATACATTCGATTTCAATAGAATTTTGGCCACAGGAAATCATTCATAATTTTATTAATATGGCATTTCAAAATTTTCAAAAACTTTTTTTTTTTGATTTTTTATAATTTTTTCAAAAAAAATTTTGGTTTTCGAAATATGTTAGAAACGGGTACATTGATTTTTTTTTTTAATTATTTTTCAAATGTAAATTATAGATTGCCATATATTTGCATACTCAAATAAATTTTAAAATATTTTTTGAAAAAGTTTTTCAAAAATAACCTTTTAAAAAAAAAACTGCTCCAACGATTTTCAATATTTTTTTTTTCCTAGATTGACGTATAGCTTTGAAATTTTATTGCATACTTAGTTTTTCCGAGAAAACTCTTAAACTAATTTAAAAAATAAAAGAATTTTCGAAATTATTTAATTTTTTTTTAATATCCATATATGCAGCCACTACGCAATTGCTTATCATAAGAGCAAGTTGGTGCGACCCAGTCGTGCATTTTATTTCTTAATATGAATGTCCGCCCACGTTTTGATGCTCTTTGAATAAAGAAAAAGGACTTCCAAAAGTTAGGGACAGATTAATTAGAAATTCCCTTACACTCTTGTTGTAAGGTTAGAGGTTTTCCTTTCACCGATGGTTTTGGTTAGGCACAGTGTTCGTTTCAACGGAATGTACAAACTATTCAGATATCCTGTTGCCATGTGATAACATTGTTTTGTTTACTATGTGTTGGTATGAATAACATTTTAGACTCAAAAATCGTTAAGGGTGCGATGATACACTGATGGAGCTTGGAGGCCTCACCTATACATGAAATGCTCTTGTATAAATGCTGATGCTGATCCACCTCAAATTTTTGGGTCAAGTGTAGAATGAAAAGCGAGAGTTCAAGTCCACTGAATGTCATATTCATGATAAGGTCGTACACATAATACAACATACAAGAGTTGTTCCTTAACCCTTCAGAAACAATGCATACATTTATGCACATCATCCCATGACATGCCTCTTTTGATTGTGAGTTTTTTTTTTGTGTTTCTAACCAAAAAAAAAAAAAAAAAAAAAAAAAAACAAGCAAAATAAAAAAAATACTGAACAAAATGTTCATGTCGTTGAGTGGAATAATAATGATTTAAGCTGTAGGTGATTTTTGTTAGGAAAAAAGGATGTCAAGGATTTTTGGTGAGGATTCACAAAACCATGTCAACAATTTCAAGATATTGAAATGCGAGGAAGTACACAAATTGTTGTAAGAAAAAATTGTGCTTGCAAGGTTAAGTTTTAAATTTTTTATTTTGTAAATAAAAATAATATTTATTTATTTATTTATTTTAAATATAAATTGTATGTATTAAGCTTACCGGCGGAATAGTCCGGGTGGAGCATATACACTCTGTCTAAAGTGAAGTCAGATGAACTATTGTATGTGCAATACAGAATATGCAACAGCATACTAAATTATGTGTTTTCAAGGTATACTTTTAGGAGCTCATGTTGAATGAGTGTTGCATGCCCTTAGGTTGTAGCTTGCTTCAAAGTTCACATATTACATAGTCCGTTTGCCACGGCTTTCAGTATTTATTTCGGGATACAGCGTACCGTAGACATATGTCTAAACTTTCTTGGAAGAAATATCTACATGACGATGAAAATCGTTTCAAAATCCGTTGAGTGGTTAAAAAGGTGTTAAGGGATAGACAGTAGAACAACTATAATAATTAACAGATAAAGTCAAACAAAGAGTCATCAAAATCAGTCTATCTGTTTAGAAGGAGCATAAGGAAGATACGCGCAAGATGTGCCATAACAGTAACCACAAACTAAATTGAAATTTCAACTTCCAACAGACAGTTTCTGAAAATATTTTTTAAAAAATTAGTTGTAATGTTAAAAAATACTGCTTTGTTCAAAAATGTCATTGAATACAAACAATTGGTGTAATAGAGGTAGAGGATCTATCATTATTTAAAACAAAGAGAGTGTTCATTCGCACGTGTCAATGATTTGAGATTGACCAGTTTCGCCATTTTGAACCCCGATAGTATTTGTATTATTTTTTGAAAAATACATCTGCTAAATAATTGAACATACTCCTACAACCAAAAACCTAGTTTTTCGAGTGAAACTGACCACGAAGAAGTAAGCAACATTCATTTATCCCACACACATCTGGCAGAAGTGTTATACGACTGTGCACGAAAAGACACTGACTTTCACAAATTGTGTTTTAAAGAATCAGAAATTCGACCTTAAATTCGTGGAGAATTCGCAAAAAAAAAGAATCTTTGAAAAATTTAAAATTAAACCAACACCCTGGAGTTTTTAAAACTGTTATACCCTTTCTATTGTCAAAACGTTGAGTGACACAATATGAAATCATCATACTAGCACCCAGACTGAAAAATATAAAAAATAAAATTTATTTATGTATATCAAAAAAAGACAAATACCAGTACTTTATTTAAACATCCACACTGTCTCCTTATTCACTATATGTCCTTTTACACTTCCTGTCAGATCAAATATACAGTAAAATTATAGCTTTTCCGTTCCCCCATGACCCACATTCATATGTGTTGACATAATCATACGGATACAAACCAGACACACTGCGAGCGTTGTTGGAATTCCTTAAAGGACATTTTATTGCCAGTATAATTTTTAAGTACCTCCCATAACACCATATCGCGCAAGGAAATAGTAAAAACGCTTGAGTGCTAATGCGCTGTTTCCTTCCTTTAAATTATATCCTTTTATGTGTGCACTGTGCACTTTCTAAAGGCGTTTTTAATACTCTCCTATTAAACTAAGTAATGGAGTGAAAAAAAAAAATAGGTATATAGGATATTTAAGGAAAATTTAACTGGCTATAAAACATGTTGCATTTTATTTGACGGAAGTCTTAATATAACGTACAATCCCATCAGGTAATGTTTAAAAGGTGTTGAAATATATGAAGACTAGCTAAGGAGACCAGACATGGCACAAATGTGTTTCTTATCCAACCATCACAGTTCTGGTCGGTTAATTTTGATTTTAATCCTGAAAGTCAGGTTAGAATATCAAGGATATTACCATATTGTTATCCTTGGATCTGCATGTGGAATGTATAAAGCTTGAACATGCCACGTGCAGCTAAATGGTAAGTGGAATAAGAGGACAAAAATTTATTTCAGTTTCATGGCATGAAAGCATTCCTCAGTAACTTAAAAATTATTGATTTAAGAAAAACATTATCTCTTTATAAATCGAACATCAAAGAACTGTCCCACGTTGGGTGCCATCTGTAACGTAAACTTTCTTAAAGAATTAAATTTTGTACAAAAATTAATTTTTCCTTAGAGAAATGTTTACCCACGATTGATCGATTCTTTGGTTCGAAAGTAGGAACAGTTTGTGCGACAACACAGCTGGAAATGGTATTGGGCTAATCAACTTTGTATCGGAGCGGGGTATCATCAAAGCTAGTACTAATTTCCCACACCTCAATATAGACAAGAGGGCTTTGGCTGATCAACATACAATCCATCAAATGGACCATATTATGATCCAGGCCAGAGTTGCCAAGATTGATGCCCTTGAGATCTTCGAGCAAATAAGAGAGAACATGAAAAGTGAACGAACCGAATCTATTGTGGGGTGCTACAACCAGCAGCAAGTTAATGTTCAAAAACTCTGCCAGAGGGTAAAAAATGCAAGGATTAGAAAGCCCTAGCCTATTGACGATCGTGGGAATGTCGTTGTTGATGCACAGCAGGTGAATTCGGAAAGAATAATTCTGCAGAATCTGAAACGACTCCTCGGCAGAGTTCAAGGATTTAAAAATGGTAGGAGAGAGTAGCATCATGGAAACATTTCCATTGCTTGAACATCGTCAAAATGTTTCAAGTCTTTCCTTATTTTACCTGTTCTTCTTCAAAAGTTGCTCACTCGAGGTAGCCAGCTGCGTTCCACCCCTTAAACATTTCCCCCGTATAACTCGTCTTGCTAGGAACGCTCATCAGTTAACACTTCAGCTCAATTTTAGACGTACAATACAGGGATTCCTTCTTCAGCCGCACAAAACGAGTGTGGAATAAATTACCTGGTATACAATTTTCCCTTGCCATTTCGATCTTCAAACATTCAAGGCCAATGTTTATCAAAACCTCCTTTCCCTTTCTCCCTAATTTCCTATCGCTCGCTCTGTGACTAATCATTAAAAAAGCTATCCAAAACCCTTGAGCGCGTGTGCCATTTATAAAAAAAAAATGTAAACCAAGAGGACTAAACTTTAAGTGGTGAAGGACTTTGTCTATAAGGTTTCGACTTCTCCAAAAATTAGTTGAAGAATCCATCCGAAATCCTTTCAAAATCGGGTGAAAAGTGGAGGGTGTGCTTTTAGAGGAAATTTCTTCTTGTGATTCTCGGTCCAGTATAATTATCAACGTTGTGGGGAGGAGCAGATTCAATTAATGTACAAAACTGTATGGGTAATGTCTGATTCAGATAAAACCAATGTACTGCTATTCCCTGTGTCAATTAAATTCACAAAAATTAGTGCTATTCCCTTTTAACTAGTCTCAAAACTTCTTCGCTAATATAGCAACTAGTTATCATTATGAGGGTATCAATAACCCCTTGAATGCTCGTTTTCCGTAAAACAAAGCATACTTCATATATACAATTTATTGGGCATAATTTTTAATTGTTGCATCATTGCACAACGATTGATCGATGGGCTCGATTCCAAAGCCTCTACCAATCAATAACCCAATTAGTTTCCAGGTGTAGCTGAAAGGACTTCAGAATAAATTCAAACTTTATTTAGTTCTGATACCCACCAACAATTTTCAGCCTCAATCATCCAAATTGTAAATTCAAGAGAGTGAGAAATTTTCAAACTTCAATTCCTGTTCTAATGTAAAATTTATTCAAATGCATTCGAACAATTTTACAAGCAATCAAAATGGCATCCTATTTTGGATGCAAACAATATAAGACTGATTTCCAACTTCCGTCAATATAATACGTAAGAGGATGTGCACCAAAAACTTTGCGCTATAGATAGTCTATGAAAAGGCAGTGAGGGCGAGGGCGAGGGCTGAGGCAGAAACTTTTCCAATAGTCTTTCCTTTCAAAAATACATTTAATACTAACAAAACACACTCTGTGCCGATGCTGATTCTGATGCTGCTGCAACCTGCAATTCTGAATGAGGTTTATTCATTTAAATGAAGGCACATTCATAGAATTTCGAATTCAAAATTTGGCTTGGTTTTGAATGAAAATGTAAATGGAAATAGAAATAGAAACGAAGGTATTGGAAGGAGTATTATTATTGGAACAGGATACTCGTACCTCTATACTATCTTCTGCTTGAACGAAACGAGAAACGAGAAAGTGTAGATGGTTAGAATAAATTATTGTCGTCGCATGTGGCGCCACTTGAATTGGCAAAAGATAAAATTCACAAGCATACATAAATCAATTTTGAATATTTAATTTCTATTCATACAATATTTAACGAGAAAACACTCTTCTATGTGCTATCAAATATTGAGAAAGAAAGGATTTTTTTATTGGATAGTTTATTGAACTTATTGAGGCAATCGATTTGGATGGATTCGCAAAGGACGATGTGGAGATCTCTCTAAATTGAAGGTTTAATGCAAAGCAGTTTCTTTTGTAGCAGAAAATTTTGAATACATTTTGGTTTGAAATAAACAGAATCTGTAAGTTTTCATATCAAACAATTTATTTTATTTGATTGATTGATGAATCAGTGATGAATTCTAGATTGATTGAATATTATTCCTTCTTTTTTAACTATTCAACTGATCATCACTAAATTTTGTTCACAACTTGTCAAGAGTACAGAAAAAGAGTTCCCGAAAAAATACTGTTCCATAGTCATCTGGTATATCCACTCAGCCTCCTTTAGTAACTCACGAACACCCCCTTTTGCAATCAAATTAGATCTACATTTTGCAATTCTATTCAAAATTGAAAACACTGTTTCAACCCAATGCGTTTTTCTGAATCTATATTTATTTGCAGCAAAAACCTGGTTCCAATTGCCCGGAAACTCACCAAAACACGAATAACCAAACCGTTTTAGCCGATGCTATAACATTGTCCTTCAAACTCCTTTCACCCCATTTCAGGACCCAATAAATCATCAATATACACGTAAGTATGAATGCGTTTCATTATCATGAAACATCGAAACATTTTATACTCTTGCTGAACAAAAATACACATATAAAGTATGTACATTTATAGAAACGCTAGCATATCGTTCAATGCTTGTAATAAAACTTTTCATACAAGACACAAACAACCATAAAATTGTAGAGGGAGCAAGCCAAAAGTCAACCAACCAAAAGGACGAAATGTGTAGTTGAAAAAGTTATTGCTTTTTGCTGCAATGTTTTGTGCATTTTTGGTTTTGTTAGTGGGACGAACGACACAGCTGAATGAGCGAAAATCAGTTCTTCCATGGAATATCCTTGTTGGATCTATGTACAGCAGCAAAAAAAATGTATTTTCAACATAGATAGGTATGTATTACCAGCAGAAAGTTTGATAATTAAAATAAGTTCATAAATGTGTGTGGGTTGTAAAAACATAGACACATATTATGTTATCAACCAGCCTTTACATACCAACATTCCATAAAATTGACCATATGGTGGCTGACATTATTTGCACTTGTTTTCTGGGCGATACAATTGACTCTGCGTTTCTTGGGTTTCACAGTTAGAAAAACATGGCTGTAAGGTACCGTTCATATTTTTAGCTTCATCAAATATCCTTATTACCTGAAAGTTTTTTTTTCTGAATTTTATTTTCCAATTGGTCATACAGATAAAATTCTGGGTTTTTGGAACAACCTGTTTTTAAAAAGGAAAGTATGCAATGCTGAAACATTGTTAAACCCATTTTTTGCGTCAAGTTGATAAGTCTTAGAAAAAATCAGATCAGTCTTTTGATTCAGGTAACACCTTTAAAAGAGGGATTACGTAGTACTAATCATAAAGTAAATCAATGCACCAACGTCTTCCCTGTACGAAACTGTGTGCCTTTTCATGTTTTCTTTCCGTGTTTAAAAAGTTTCTTAGTTGATATATTTTTATTCTGTCCCAAAATCCGTCTTTAATTCGTTAATGAAATTTCGTTAACGAAAAAATCCATGTCCTATTTGTTTATTTCTTTAAACTATGGTAAGCATGCCCCGATCCTGTAGGCTAGCCCACACTCCCACAGATTCTAAACGAGAAATTATATGCGCTCACCAAGTCTTCCTTCAACACATCAAATGTGGCACGCGCTGTGGCATTTTGGGCCATCTTGTTGAAATCACAGCTACCCACATCAAGGTGATTCAATCCAAGAACGAAAAAGTCATTGATCTAGACTCAAAAGATGTCTCTGTTCAGCGTCATTATGTTTCCGAACGAAATAAAACTCAAAAAGGATTTTTCTTGTAGGAAAAATTATACAAAAAAACCCACATTTATTTCCCACTAAATGGTGACGAAAGCAAACCTCTCGTTTCTAGAGTCGGAGAGTGACTAACTACTTATTTCATCGTTTTACAATAAATATATATACAAAAAGAGAGATATACGTTTGGCCAGTGCTGCCATACGTAACAGTCTCCATTGATTGTAAACCTCTGAAGTAAGGATCAATGAATTCACCAGCCCACAAAGCACAACAAACTGTCAGTTTTTCTGGATGATTATCTGCACTGCAAATGCTGCAGTTTTGCTTATTGAGCTAGCCATTCAAACAAAAATGAGCTTCATCGCTTTATCATTCAGAAAAATTGTCCATAAAGTGACTGGGCATACTCGTAGATCCAATTGTTGCGCACGATGGTGGATGGGCTCATTGGAGTCTCCCTCAATGCTGCGCTCCACAGCACCAATGGCTTCTTCGGTACGCACTATACGACCTCTCATAAATGATGATTGATGACTGACAGACTGAGGAGTAATATCATTTAGAGTTAACGTGGAGCGAAAATGTTTCATCGTAAATCAAATTTATTATTCTGATGGACCATTGTGTCGACCATGAAATGAAAGAAGTGCGCTTTGCGTTTCACGAACAGAAATATGTTTTTTTAAATAAATCTGCAAAATTTGCATTTGTTGTTCAGGCGTCAGTCGATTCATGATGAAATGTCCATAAAGACAAATCACATGGCAGATGACAAAATGGCTGCCAATTCAAACAATGCTGCCAACTTAAATGTTTATGCCTCTAAAAAGCACTTTTTATAATTATATCGATATTAAAACTTCAATTTATGGTTCAAACTGACTTAAAATACTACCTAAACAAATTATGGTTTAAACCGTTAAAAGCTTAAATATATAAAGAATACAGTTTACTGTCCCTAATTAAACTTTCGCCCCTACATTCAATTATTTCCCAACTTTTCTCTAAGTAACAATATTATATTCATCCAAAATTGAATTTATTTACTGGCCTTTTATATATTATTTTGTTGGCCTTATGCAGACCACATCTCTGGTTATGATTATATAAAAACTTTAATACACAAGAAAAGAAAGGAAAAAAAAAACATCATCATCCTTGTAAATATACGTCTATACATACTAACCTAGCTACATTAAATAAAAAGAAAGAAAAATCAAACCCCATAAGCTGACCTGACTGGCTTTCGTATTATTTTTTGTGAGGAGGGTAAGACTCCATCAAGTCTGACGTCTGGACTTTGTTAAGGTTAACCAAACCACAAAAACAAAAATTTACATTCATGTAATGATTTTACCTCGTGACCTACTTTTGCTACTTCTTTTTTTTACTTATTTCACGGTTTGGTTTGGTATCAGAAAATATATAAAAAAAAAAGTTTTACGCGCGCAAAAATAAGAAACTGCGTTAGAACCACAAAACACAGGGGGAAAAAGGCTGACGTTAAAAAAAAAAAACTTTGACTAAGAACAAAATGGAGCTTCAAAGCAAATACGCACAAAATATATAAAAATAAGGAAAAGGATATATGTAGTTTATCGAGGGTATTGATGCATGATTGACGTCCATCGAGCAATGGCAACATTACTTTTCTTCTTCGTATACATTCAACGTGAAGGACTAGGAGGTAGTTTCGAAAATGATACATTTTCCTATCTGAAAGAAAGAAATAGCTTTATACCTATTAAAGTAGTGTTAAGCCTATTAAATTTCTTGATCTTTGTAGAGGCGAAAATTTGAATACTATGTTTGACAAAGCAACTATTAGGGATGCTACAACTTTGTTTATAATTCAAAAAATTATGCAATGAAAACCGTTAAAAACAGCAAATGACCTTATGATCAGTTTTTAAAATCTTTTTGGGTTTTCGACTTAATTTGCATATTCTTTTAAGGTTTCTAAAAAATCAACAGCAATTAGAAAAATATTAATTTAATTTATTCGGGATCTTTTTTTATATTTATGTCAGCTTCGTTCTGCTTGTTATTTTATTAATTTATGGCATTAATGTCAGAAAGACTCTGTAAAGTTTACAAATAATAAACCATTACATAAAAAAAGATAAATATATGTTTTCAAATTGAGAATAAGAAATTTGCTGCCTTTGATTTGGAATCTATTACTAAGTTTTGTATTTCGGTTCTTGATTTAAATATTAAGTAGCATGGTTTGAAAAAATAAACTTTGGGAATAAATCTTTTCCTTTTTCACGGAAATAATGTCAACAAATTAAAACAAGCTTATAGTAGTCATAAATTAAAGATTTTGTTCTTTTTTAGTATCAAAGTTCAGCATAACTCACCACGCCATGCCATTCAATAGAAGTTCAAAAATTAGTTTCAGCAAAAAAATACATTCTAAAGTTATAAAACTATCTTTACTCATAAATTATTGTAGATCAAACCTGTTTTCTCAATCCTGTATTGAGTGTTCGATACCCCATACGCCAAAGAATTTTAATGAGGGATATAAAAAGAATTTAGTTAACTATCAAAAACTTTGTATTTTGTGGTTACATATTTGATAAGAAAGTTTTGCGTATAATAAAAATTACGAGTTTTCGGGTTGACGACTATCAGTTGAATATAAAAATTGACAGCAAAAATTTTATTTACTTTTTCTTTTTCCAATCTAACAAGCTGAATAATTTGATTCAGTAAATGTTACGAGTAAAAGAACAATTCGCTAGTCTATTAATAGTTTGAACAAAACATATAAAATTTATATAGTTCTAATTACATTCAACAGATAAAACTAACTAGTTGATAATTTGCTTCTAGTTCAATCATCATAAAAAACTATCTTCATATTAAAAGAATTTTTAAATCAGAATAGAGTCTTTTAGAAGATTAATTTGCTATATTTTATATTTTCGAAGTTTTAGCGAAGCGGAAATTTAAAAGCGAAATCTGTTTAAAATTCGTAGTTTATATTTCTTATGATTAGCTAAAAAGCCAAGACAAGCGACAAATTTAAAGGTTTGCTGCTTGTTTCAACCAAGTTAACAGATAAAATAAAAAATAAATACATCATAGGATACATTTTGTATGCAGCTATCTTCATGCTACAGATTTTATGTATCTTTTGAAAACCATTTTCATCAAAAGATCTTGTAAATTTAAAATTCTTCGTTAAGTGATCACAGAAAAGATTTTTAAATCTGGCATTAACTGCTAAGCTTCAGATTTTTAGTTGGTTTTTTTTCTTGCTTAACTGCGTTGAATTGTGGTTTAAATTTTGTATTAATTAATTCATTCAATTAACTATAATAAATTATACAACTGGCATCGAAGAAAATATTAAATGTAAACTGTTAATAGATTTCATAGAGAAGCATCGATTTGGCAAAATACATGCCAAAAAAATGTCCATTGGTCTGCATTCTTTAACGACATTAACCGCTATCTTAGTAACTAACAATTATTTGATACATGCAGTATTAGTGTTGTTTTTTTAATGCTTTGTAATACAGAAAATTTTATTGTTTCTTTTTAGTCTGTACTTTGTTTTTCTCATTTTTGTTTACAAGTTACAATATATAATTTATTTTCAAACTCGAAACCGCTGTTCAGAGCAAAAGGCTGCACACTTTTTTGTTAGATTGTCAAACGGACTTTATCTATTCTACTAGAAGTTCCATTCTGTAACAAATTACAATTAAAACAGAGATGCAAGATACCAAAGAACTTATATTTTAGGAGAGTATGCGGCACATCTTTGCATTTGCTATAATGTTTTTTAAAGTGAAACTTTGTTTCCATCGCCTCAAATTTGTTGTTCATCTATCACATGTCCCAATATGGCGGCGCCGATGGCTCGTATCAGCTGATCGTGCAGCATTTATATTCTCAGTTTTCACTCATTCGTGCACGGCGCCGGCGCGTGATCCGCTGTATGTGTAAGGTAATACCCAAGAATAGTGCGAAATACCAATGAACGGAAAAAAAGTTTCACTTGCATCGTGTTTTCATAAAAACACTAAATTCTTTTTTATTTGCGATTTAGGTGTTATAAGACAAATTCAGGGTTTGAGCTAAGAAAAAAAGATAACAAATATTACATTACGATAGTGGAATAGTCCCGAGAAGTTTGTTTTTCCAGGACTCAAAATAACGCTACCTGCTACCAGCTGATTCGAAGTTTGGAGGAAAAGTTTTTTTGCTGTGAAATTTTAATATATTTTGTAAAATAATTTTTTTTTAAATAACACTTTCAGAAAGATTCATGAGTAGAAACTCAAAAGAAATTAAATTGGACATTCCATAACGAAATACTAGAAATACACTTCAATATACATTATGTTTTTAATTTAAGGCTAAAATATTAAAGATAGAGTATTAAAGCTTACATAAATACTGCAAACTATATTCGTCTTAATTTAGCTCTAGTTCTTTTATTTTGGATCATCTTCCTAATTCGATTAAGATTTTTAAATTAAAATCTCGCTTAATTTTATCGGTGACGGGTATGTTGAGGTAACGTGACAGGTGACAGGCAGTGATTGTTTGACATGTTACAGATTATATATGCAAAAAATATGGGTAAAATCCAATCGCATAAGTAGTGATGTGGAAAAAGGTCCTTAATATGACTCTCACATACACATTTTTACAACAAACAAGGGTAGATTTTTTGTTTTGCTTTTGATGTACCATTTTATTCATTAACTCAGTATGGTTGTTGATTAAACACATTTTCTTTAAAATTATACACAAGTCCCGCCATATTCATCAAAGTTGACCGATGGCAATGTTTTCAAATTGTGTATCCGTTTCAGTGGCTTTAAGGGTTGAAGAAATTTTAAAGCCTTAAAAGCCATCAGTCATGAAATTTACATCGTTAGATGTCATTAAGATTCCTTATCTAAATACTCTATAACAAAGAAGTCTTTAGGAACGATGTAATTCCCCCCCATATACGACGAGTAGATGCTAACATGTTCCCTCATAAAAACGTAATTCTATGAGTCAAATCACCCTATTTCTTCCAAGTCATGGTTAAGTGCTCCATATTATAGTTCTCAACTTTTCTAAACTTAAATAGATATTATCGTGACGCGACAAATGATATTACCCATGACCGACAATATTTTGACCTACATATGAATATGCTATGTCCTGGATGATGGTGTTTTGCTTTGGATTGTCCTTGTTGTATGATAGTTGCCTTCGCTCGACGTGCGATAACACTAGAAACTAGAAGCATCCGGGATGTACTATGTGTACGAGTAAGGATGTTATTTCAGTAGTTTGCAGATGTACATTTTGTTATGTAAATTTAATGTGATATGGAGTCTGTAGGAAGAGGATATCCTAAGGATAGGGAAGAAACAGATAAAAGTCTAGATATTTTTTTTTTTTTTTTGGCTTTTAGAAAAGAAAAGGCTTAAAGTTGATATAAAAATGATGAGCTAGCAGAAAATTCAAATTTAATGCTGTGAAATATGATCTCAGTGTTGAACAAGAATACGAAGAGTTGACAAAAAGTTTTTGTTCTGTTTATATTATAACATTCAAATAGTCCTTTTAGAAAAAAAGCTGTTCTTTGAAACATAAAGGGTAAGATATAAAGCGTTAAAATGTAATGTGATTTGCAGAAATCCTCGCTTAAGGAGCAACCTCAAAGTTTACTATGAATTCTAATTTTGAGACTAAAACCACGAATTAAATTTCTATTAATAGCTGGATTTTTGGTGTTTCGTGCAAATTGCAATTTTCCAGCTGCACTCGGCGTTTATAACACAATTTTCTTACACGCAAAGTATAAACACAGCAATGAGTGGAAAAGAAAATGGTTGAAAGTCGTGAAAACGTTCATTTAATTGAAAATGTTCTCCTTTGTTTGTCTTAAACAATTTTTCATTTATTTCTTCAAGTGGTCTGGTAAAGGCATTTTCCGATGTTGGTTCAGATTTGTTAGATGAATAAAATGCACGACTGGGTCGCACGAACTTGCTCTAATGTGTGACAGTGACGGATATTAGATTAGTCTTATTTTATATATAATTATATATAGACGTATTTAAGGGTGTGGGAGGGCAGGAGGCACCATGTGGGATCTAGTAGACATCATTATTATTTAATTCAGTTGAGTTGAGTATTTTATTAGACAATAAGTGCAATTATCGTCCCATATGCAGATCGGTATCGCAAAACTGCACTTTTCTCAGCATCTATCCATGCGATGTTAAAAATTTTGGTGTTGAATCTGCTGAGTGCCCCGCTACTTTCTGCATCCCCCATTTCCCCCTAAAAAAATTATTTAAAAAAAGGGGCTTGAGATTTTGATAAAAAAAAATTTTTCAAAATTCTTAAATAAATACTTAAACTAATTTGAGTTGAAAAAAAGTACACCATTTTATTTCTTGGATTAATTTGAATTTATGAGAATAAATTTATAAAAATCTGTGGAGCGGTTTTTGAGAAAAGAAGTTTTTTTTTTTAAACTTTTTGAAAAAAATTTTCAGCAAATACATTTATTTATAATTTTGAGAAAAAAATTTAATAACTACATAGTTTGCAAATTATTAATTTTTTAAATTTTTTTTTTTGAAAAAATGCTTTCAAAAATTCAAAAAACTATTTTTTTTAAATATTGGTATGCAGTACAAATTGAGCTACCTACACCTATATATGTGTTCCGTATGGCAACCATACGGAGTAAAGAAATCCTACTAAGTACCGAGACGACAGCCCTGGATCAAAACCATGATCCACCAATACAGCAATCAACATTATTTTCTATGTACAAATCTTATATATAATCATGCCAGCCTGCGAGCGGTATCGAATGTGATTTAAAAGTTAGTCAATCTACAGCGAGCAAGCGACAAGCAAGTGAAAATAAATTTGGGTTTTTGTCCTTAAAAGGTTTCCCAAAATAAAAATGGCGTTCTTTTTATTTATACTTGGTAGTTATTAATACTTTCAGCCCGACAGCTGAAGAAGGTAAAATAGCGCCGCAACAATATGTGTGAAATTTCGAAAGAATCGGTTGAGTCGTTTTCTATAGAAAGTACGGTTCTTATACATTAAAAAAAAAAAAATTTCAGGCATGTGATTGGTCATACCTAAAAAGCAACACTGATTTTTTTAAATCAAAATCGTTAGAGCCGTTTTTGAGAAAAATAAGCTTTAACGTAACGGTTATATGGCAGGTGCCGTTATTTTTTGAGCTGTACAATACCTAAAAAACTCTATATATACCAAGTTTGAAGCAATTCAGCCCACCCGACATACAGACGGACAGAATTTTAAGGCTATCTTTTTTCGTCTTCGCTGTCACCGTAAGGTCATGTTTTATTGTTATCTCAAAACTTTTTTTTGACGAATGCATAACTTGCCTTATAGTATATATAATCGCAAGTTGCATAGTTCCTCATAGTATTAGTTTGAGTTGAACAGAGCCTACACCTTTACTTTGTTTCAGGAAATACTATGAGAACCGAAAAAACAATGGTTTCACTTATCCCTTCGCATGAAAATTTGCATCTTGGAATATGTATATGCTTGAAGGAGACATGATTTGTATACTACAGACTGAGTATGTAGGGAACTGAATAAAAATTCTGGAGACATACTAAACACACATCCAAAACACACATCATAAAAAGGGACCACATATTCCATGTCCTTTGGTTTGTTCCTTAAATTTTGAATGAATTTCCCATCAATAAATGACATCAAAAAAAAATTCATTCTTCTTTAAACTTTTCTTCAAACTTTCAAATCTAACATGGATTCATAAAATTTCGAAAACTGTTGAACATTTTATGTTATCAACAGAAAATCCAAATCTGCTATTAACAGAACACTGACTGGGGTAGTTTGGCATTAGAAAGATTGCTGAATAGCTTCCCTTAGCGCATGTCCACATTTAACATAATCACACTTTACGACAGGACCAGCGGACAGGACATATTAACAGTTCTCTGAGCACGTCAGCACTTTGTCTAAAAAGTATGTCCTTGAGACTCAGTTGCATTTTAATCACGAGAGAAAAAAAATGGATAGCAAAAGAAAAATGGGAGGGCGGAGGGGGGGCGGTAAAGTGGTTGAGTATAAAAGGTAAAACAGCTAGAGAAGCGTAAGAAACGACGCGTTTAATGCAAGGTCACTATCAACATTCCTTTGCTACCCTCTTGGGGAGAATAAATTAAGGGTAGCTGACACATCGTTCGGTCTCACAGTATAGTTATGGTGCGATGCTTCACCTGTTTTGTTCACATTGAAGGTTGTTGATGCAAGTGAGTGAACGAAGAAAGATATGGTTTTAAGGGAAAGTAGGTGTACAAAGACGCGTTGAGATGCCCATTTGCATTTATCGTGTGTTGCCTTGGATATGGCAAAGGACGAAAAAAAAAACATC
The DNA here is from genome assembly GCA_916050605.2 of Platycheirus albimanus. Classification (NCBI taxonomy): domain Eukaryota; kingdom Metazoa; phylum Arthropoda; class Insecta; order Diptera; family Syrphidae; genus Platycheirus; species Platycheirus albimanus. Next base: position 11,768,129 of record OU696697.1, on the reverse strand, counting down.
ATGGAGGATAAAAATAAAAGTTTTTGAGAAATGGACGATATACTGAAGTTGATGATGTTTTTAATCGAAATCGAAGAAATTTAATTTTGTTTCATCATTTTGGAATTGAGAATCCTTGATGATGATATTTAATAGCTGATTGGTAAGAAACTTATTAAGCTTTACCAAAGCCTTGTGAACATTCAATTTCGTCAACAATATGAATTCTCATAATTTTAGTATCCATTCATCAAGTTTTAATTATCATCTCCTAGAAATATGTTAGGTAATTAATTTAAAGGAGCATTCATACGTTCCTCAGACTCAATTACCACCCTTCCTCCACTATACCCTAATAAGGATTTTTTCGCCCATTTTACAATTCAACAATAATTAAACTGCCAACAGATTCCTCTAATAACGGTTCCTTGGTCAGTTTAATTGCATCATTATGTGGGATAGCGTCAGACAAAGATAATACGTACAACATTACGTGTCCTGAAACTGAAATAAAATAGCAAGATTATAATGAACTGAGTACAGTGGATACCGTATATAACAAATTGCACTCGTTACGCGTCTTCTTTTTAAACGAGAAGTATGGAGAGAGCCATAGAATTAATCTTACGCAAGGATGGCTATTTTTTGAAATTTAATACACAGGATTTTTCACTAAGAAAAGGAGTTGGAAGCGTTTTCATTACGTCACGACTCACAACATCTGGAGTTACCCTTTTTTGTAGTTCTTTACTTGGTGTTTTGTGGTGTGATTTAAGTCATAATAAAATTGATAGATACTCTTTTCTCAAGAGATAAATTATAATTACAAAAAGACACACGGGATCTTCTAGTTAATAGAAATTTCTTTCTAAAGCTTGGTTAAAACAATAAAACAAAACAAAACAAAAAACTACAAGACTACAGGTCTTGTAGTTTTTTGTTTTGTTTTGTTTTATTGTTTTATTGTTTTATTTTTTTATTTTTTTATTGTTTTATTGTTTTATTGTTTTATTGTTTTATTGTTTTATTGTTTTATTATTTTATTGTTTTATTGTTTTATTGTTTTATTGTTTTATTGTTGTATTGTTTTATTGTTTTATTGTTTTATTGTTTTATTGTTTAATTGTTTAATTGTTTTATTGTTTTATTGTTTTATTGTTTTATTGTTTTATTGTTTTATTGTTTTATTGTTTTATTGTTTTATTGTTTTATTGTTTTATTGTTTTATTGTTTTATTGTTTTATTGTTTTATTGTTTTATTGTTTTATTGTTTTATTGTTTTATTGTTTTATTGTTTTATTGTTTTATTGTTTTATTGTTTTATTGTTTTATTGTTTTATTGTTTTATTGTTTTATTGTTTTATTGTTTTATTGTTTTATTGTTTTATTATTTTATTGTTTTATTGTTTTATTGTTTTATTGTTTTATTGTTTTATTGTTTTATTTTTTTATTTTTTTATTGTTTTATTGTTTTATTGTTTTATTGTTTTATTGTTTTATTGTTTTATTATTTTATTGTTTTATTGTTTTATTGTTTTATTGTTGTATTGTTTTATTGTTTTATTGTTTTATTGTTTTATTGTTTAATTGTTTTATTGTTTTATTGTTTTATTGTTTTATTGTTTTATTGTTTTATTGTTTTATTGTTTTATTGTTTTATTGTTTTATTGTTTTATTGTTTTATTGTTTTATTGTTGTATTGTTTTATTGTTTTATTGTTTTATTGTTTTATTGTTTTATTGTTTTATTGTTTTATTGTTTTATTGTTTTATTGTTTTATTGTTTTATTGTTTTATTGTTTTATTGTTTTATTGTTTTATTGTTTTATTGTTTTATTGTTTTATTGTTTTATTGTTTTATTGTTTTATTGTTTTATTGTTTTATTGTTTTATTGTTTTATTGTTTTATTGTTTTATTGTTTTATTGTTTTATTATTTTATTGTTTTATTGTTTTATTGTTTTATTGTTTTATTGTTTTATTGTTTTATTGTTTTATTGTTTTATTGTTTTATTGTTTTATTGTTTTATTGTTTTATTGTTTTATTGTTTTATTGTTTTATTATTTTATTATTTTATTGTTTTATTGATGTTTTTGCACGATTAAGATTTTTCGGAAAAAAAAATCAATGGAACACTAAATTTTTATATATTTGGATTTCAGAATTTGTAACGTACTTTTTCATCATCGTAATTAAAAGTTCCCTTTCCAAGTGGAACAGTATTATTGAGGTCAAGGAAGACGCTCACCAGTCTGATGCCTTTTATGACTTTAATTGTATGACATGTCAAACTAAAAACTTCATACGAATAGTTGCCAGAAGACAGAACTCAAATGCCAAAGAGAGACACAGAAAAGGATATCATGATCGTCTCTGTACATGTACATGCCAATATTTTGTTTTGGCGTGTGAGCTAAAATTCTATTAAAAAGTATACAAAGAGGGATATAATGACATCATTGGTATACGCACAAGGAATAATATGAAAACTAATTTACTAATAAGTTTTTTGGCAAAGAAAGTCAAACATTGTATTTCATGATGCTTTTTGTTAACCTTTCTTGGATTTTTGAGTCTGCCTAAGTCCATGCATTATCACAAAAGGTTTATTGACCCTCATCCTGGCAACATGCATTGACTTTTTTTTTTTGAAAAATCTAAACCATCGTAAAAAAGTTTAAGTATAGCCATTGCCAACTTGGCAGTCCTTATTTTGTATCTTTTATGCCAAAAGCATTTCACCATGTTTTTATTTGAATTTGTTTGTTTTTCATTCTATATATACTTAATACACAAATGTGCCTTTTCTTCATTTAAGCTTTGAGGATAAACTTTTTTTATGTTAGTACGAATACATATATTTGTATCTGGGTGTGGATCATAATAAAATACAGTTAACCATGGTAAAGTGGCATTTTATAAATGCAAATGAGCTTTAAATGTACTTCGTCTTGAATAAAAATTATTGTTTCAGCAATATTTGTTGGGGAACATTACGTATTTAAGGATGCGCGTATAACAGCGAATAAAGTTAAAAATAAACCGACGAAAATTGTACTCAAAATGTGTTTACTTAGGACATAAACCGAAGACCAGTTATGGTGCCTTTTTTATGCCTTGAGGATGCTAAGGCTTTATAGACCAACTTTCTGACATTAACGTCATAACTTGAAATTGAAAACTCAATTTTGGCAATCTGATGATATTTTGTGTAAAGTGTTCAGCAGTTAAATCCTCAAACTTTCTATCATTCAATTAAGATTTGAATAACATTTTGTTGTTACACACATGCATTTATTTTTAAATTCAATTTAAATATGATTTAAAGCACTCAAATTTTCACCAAAAAATCTAATTTGAGTTTTAATAATGCCAATGGTATTGATTCAAGATTGTATATATATATATAACAAAGTATATTTTTGCAAAAAGGTTTTTGACCTTTGTATATTTAAAATCGATTTGTTTTTTAGAAACTCTGCCATTAATCAACTCGAATTTCATTCCCAATTCAAGAGAATTTATATTCCAATGGATAAATGGCTTCTGTTTTTCAAGGTATTTCATTTTTAGATTACATTGACATCCTTATCCTTACATTACCTATCAATCTTTTTGTTATCTTCTGGAGGCGTATTATGTCATCATCATCATGTTCGATGCCAGGATATATTAAAACATATCAATTTCATTCAAAGTCAAATAGAATATTTCGTGTTTAAAAAATTTTGTAATTTATTTGAAAGAGCAATACAACTCAATTTGCTAAGATAAAAAATTCGAATGTATCTCACTAAAATTAAAATAAACCTACATCTTTCACACCAGGCACCCTGAGCTTGATACATTTTCGGTTATTTGTGTCGAGAAGTGATCTGAATCTGTTTAAAATAGAAAGTTGTCAATCAAAATCTGATTAATTCGTTTTAAGATAGGTATTTTTGAAATCAAGATATAGCATAAATAAAAACTTTTTTCAGATTCATCGTTTAAATAAATAAATACACGAGCAAAAATAAATTGCTCGAACGGACGTTATACAAAAAAGCTGTTTCTGTGAATTAAATTGAAACAAACACATAAAATTGAGTAAATACTGTGAAACGAAAGACATTTTATTTTCTCTACAAAAGATGTGAATACCTTGTGTTTTGTTTATCTTATCTTCAAAAAATCAATAGAACTGATTTTCGTTTAGCTATGTTGTATAAATGGTCTGAGAAGGAATTGGGTCAACTGGAGATAATGACACAAACGTCAAGTGGAACACTCATCATCAATTCTGTAATTGGCTACATCAAGTTGGGAAATCCAAATGGGTTTTCCTAAATTGTATATTATTGAAGACTTAAGTGTTTTTATACTCAAGTATATCAAGCTAACGATACAGAATGTAAACGGTGTAATGCCCAGAAGTTTGATTTTATTATCAATTTATGTTTGCTTCTTCAGAAATCAGATGTCCGGATATATTATTCTTTTTGTCTTTAAGAAAATGAAGGTATTAGACAACAAACAACGACATTTTAAGGAATTATCGGTTGTTATAGTAAGAAATCAGGATTTAATTGTTCTTATTAGTTTTATTAATAACAGAATCTAAATATTCTTACTGGATCGAACTAAGTAATGCAATAAATGTCCATCAGTTTCAACCAACTTTTGGAAGTCTTAATGAAACTATCAATTAGAACAACAAACCAATGAAACCAACATCCAGCAGTATCAACTAAATAATCTTCCACAAGAACCAGGAAACCATCAATTTTCACACCCAGTTTGCATAAACAGAACTAGGATTAAGAATGTTTGAAATAAAGAACATTTGATACATGGCACATTTCTGACTTTAAATTACTCGAGGTTAGAGGAAAAGGATCACCCAAGCGTTTGAAATTTTGACATTGTATCACTCTTGTTATCAATTCACTGGATTTGTATGTTTTTGTACCAGTTTCTTAATTTACTAAAAATAAAATTTAATTACGAATATCTTATTGCTTATTCTTATGGTTGATAATGCAAAAACTTCTGTAGGCGTGTGCTTTTTCTCGGATTGAAATTTACAAATAATAGATTTTTTCGCCCTACGACTATTTGCATAGGGACGTTATGCTACCACAAATTCTTCTGAAAAATATATTTTGAAAGTTTACCTAATTAAATAAAAACCAATAGAATTCCTCATTCAACAGCAAACATTGGAAATGTAGCTAATTTTCAAAATGTCTTTCCGCAGATAAAACCAATTGATATGATGTAACTTTCAGTAAATCCCTTGTAGGAAGTGTACAAAACATGGTGTAATTTAATGATAATATTAATAATCCACAAAATCTAAGAAATGTACTTAATGACTGCATACTCAAGAATCATCATTGTTTTGTTGGGCTTTCTCTTACACAAATACATTCTTTGATTTCCTTTATGTAGCACAAAACATCCAAAGAATGTATATGTGTTGTGGTATTATATCCTTGCAAAGTTCAACGTACGAGTAATCGATTCTTTTTCTGGTACAGACTTCCAAAGCAATGATTATATTTTGTCTTGGAAAAGGACATTCTTTGGTGACTGTAATTTTACAAATTACTGTTATTAAGTACATGAAAAAATACCGAGTACATGCATGTGTTTTTGAATTGTCTTTTTTTTGGTTTTTTGAATGGATACGGATTATGTTTATTACACATATTTGTAGGCTTCTTTTTTAGAAAAAAAGATAACTGAATTTTTTTTTTTAACAAAAAACACAAATATTTGTGTTCCAGAGTTTCTTGAAATGATGATTTTATCAATTTAAATATTCATTTCTTATGATGAGAAAATATTTTTCAACAATTCTAAGAACTGGTTTTATTGTTAGAGCAACAGCAGTTAATGGCACTTCCATTCATCTGAAAATTCATTAATCATATCAAACAATCCACAAAACAATACAAAAATTATCATGGATTCACATTGTTAAGTTTCGTTTAAGGCTTTTTGGAAGAGGATGGTGGTAGATATTGATGATTCTTCATTAGGGTAATGCTTTGACATTTGTGTGTCCACAACTTTTTCTAGAGACGGGATATTTTAGTCAAACTAAAATTGATAGTAAACTGACAAAACATTACTTCTTCTAGGATTTTATGACATGATTTCGATTGCAATTCAATAAACAAACCAGCAGCTCAATGAAAAATATAAACTAGGATTGAAATATTGATCCTTAAAACGTATTACTTTAAAAAACTTTAATCGGGAATTAGAATTTTAGCAACTTATTGTCAAATCAGATCTATTTTATGATGGAACCATTACGATAATTTTCAAGATGGGGAATATAGGAACTTAAACTCAGACAGGAAATATAGAACTGCAGGATCTACTTCTTTAAAAGTCTTATCTAATCATCTTATCGTACTGTCATTTTGTACTTATCTCATTTTCTTAGGGATGATAGATACAACAAAAGGAAAAAATAAAATCAATAGTAGTGTGATAAAGATAACAAAATAGTCTTTTTTATTTGTATTTTCGAGAAAAATCAATAGCGATTCATAAACACACATAAATGTCTTCTTCCTGATTCAATACCCCTAACTCCCCACTTCCTGAAAAAAAAAATCAAGGCCAATTCCAGTTATTGTATTGAAGCTATGCTATAAGAAAAAAAAATATTAAGGTAATATGAATCTATCCTTGAAGGACCAGAAACACAACACACACAATGTAATGTAATCGGTTTGATGTGAAGTTTGATAATGTACAAGGTATTTGGATTCCATTTGTTGTATCTATAAAAATCAACGTTAATCTCTCCTCGTTATATTGGAATAGTAAATTCAAAGTAATTGGATCCCATTTTAAGCAGCGGTAAACGATTTATGTCACTAAGAACAATAACTTGGATTTTCGGATGGTTTGAAATACTTTGGATAAAAGTTTTAGCAAAATTGTAGGCAGTTTATCATGATGCAATAATTTTCAAGTTGATTGTATGTTCACTGATTGCCGGCCCCTTTATGCAGGCAAAAACAAATTGTACTTGTAGGCCATATCTGTTGCTTTAAATTCATTCACATCGTCATTTTCATAACTTTTTAAGAACCCTGTTCGTAATGCAGCAAGAAAAAGGAGTATCCTTTACTATTCATACATTTAAATTATATTCTAATATTCTATAGAACCTTCAATAAAAAAAATGGGAGGTTAAGGATATTTAAAATTCAACTCAAGGCAGTTACAAAAACAAACGAAAAACAAAACCATCTGAGAGAAGGACACACTGGCAATAAATCATCAGAATAAGGCGCCACTAAGAATTAGAATAGATTCGATTTGGAATGGCACAAGCCTACACATAAATCAATGTTGGAAAATTAAATTTCTATTTGTATTAGCATTATTGGAGCATATAACTGGTGTTACCAAGAATTGAAAAAAAGGAATATAAATGAGATATTGATCTTCTACATCCCAGAAAAAAATTAAAAAGGATAGAACATTTTTTTTTAATCAATTTGTTGTTTCAACTGGCGAGTAAAAATGCTTATAAATTTATTTAATTCAATTTTTTTGAGCTTACCAATACATTCATGTATGCACATGCGTTTTGGCCAATTTTTGCCGCACTTTCTCCACTTCGATTTAAGATGTCGCCAAAACATGCATCTTGATTATACAAAACTCCATTTTATGTTTGATTTGGTGGAAAATGATTCGTCTCCTGCGATAGTGTACCATGTTAATTTCAACCATTTTGGCAAATTTTTGGAGATTGGTCCCAATTCACTTCGTCGATTTTCCGAAATCTGTCAATTGGGCTATAGTTTGCTTTGTGCTTCCTCTTATTTTGTGAGCATAATTTATATCATTCATCATCACCAAGAACAAACAACCTTTCTCAATTTGTTCTTTATGGTTGATAAAAAAAATGGTAGAAGAAAATAATATCTGATACCAACCTACAGTATGCTTGTCTTCTTTTTAGAAGATAACATAGACCACAGAGTAGTTGTCACTCCAGTACAGGAATATTTCCCCCTTTCTTCAACCACTTTCTATTAACTAAGAGTCCTTGTGTTTAGTCTCTTAAGCAGCTTGTGGACAAATCTACTATACCTCAACATCAACATAAACAAGGATATTTTATGAACTCTGTCTCTGTATTCTGTCGCCAATGTTACGGCTGCAATTGTTGGGAACAAGTTTCGTTAACACCCTTGGGTGTGATTACTTCATATTTATGTTCTTGTGCCGACAAGCAAGTATCTATGCCATGAATTCAGCAATAAATAATGTATGTTACCCCAAGCACAAGCACCGGCACCAGGGTGGACTTAATTCCTTTCATCAGGACATCTTGGTTGTCATCGTCGTTGTCGTCGTGTCGGTCAGTAATTTTCCCAGGGAACTATAGGTTTTTGTAAAATGACCGGAATATGTTTGACCTAGTATTTTGATACCCCAGTTGTAGTAGATTAATTTTATAAATTAAATCGCTATTCCCATTAGACTTTTAATGGGTGTGATTTTGAAAAAAATAAATTGAAAAGTAGACAATAGATTTAGGGTCCTTTTTGCTGAACTCCCCAAGACGCAACACAAGGTACCACTATATGTGACAAGGAGGCATGATACAAGACAAAGTAGAAAACACGACACAGGTCATCTGTAACTGGATGATAATTAATAGTTGTTGACTTAATATTCCTCCAACCTCGAGGAAAAGAAAAATCATTTCAACTTACTGTCATGTTCGATTCCATTGAGTCGTACATCGCGATGACCAACTGATGACGGTGGGTCTGATAAAATTGTCGAGAAGATTATCATCGGGACTCTAGAAATTGTCTACAATATTGGACATAGACTTTAATCGTATTCGCTTTACCTATCTTTCTGAAGGTATATTTCCTAGTAAAAGAAGAACAAAATGGGGGCTCAGCCCGGATACTTTTCGAGATGGCACGTGTGACGTGTATTTGTTCTTATTTAATTTAAGTTTCTTGCATATAGCAGTAGTTTTTTTTTATAATGTTTGTTTTGTCAGAAATAGTTGGGACCTCAAATAATGTCGAATGTGCTTTATGCAATCGCTTACACACTGAACTCAAAATACCTCCAGTCCAGGGACACATTCAAAATTGCAAAATTTTGACACAACAATGTCACTCACTTACTCCAGAATTTTTTGGTTAACAGTACGTTCCACAATGTGCACCATTTTAAGTCAGTAAGTAGGTAAGTAAAGAAATCTCTAAGGCTTATGTTATAAATGGGCTAAAATCAATTTAGTTGCTCCCCTGCTGGTCGAAGGGAATCACGCATCATAATATATTAAACTCCTTGTGGAATTAAGTTTGTTTCATATTTTTTGTTTCCTTGGTGATTTTTTTTTTTTTTTAAGGACAGATGAATGGCTGAATTTCTTTACACGTACTCAAAGTTTCTACATCCTTTTTTTCTTTCTTTTTCTTCTATACAACTCCTTGATGGGAAAGGAAAACCTTTGTTTTTTCTAACCAGTGTCTGTGCAGAGAAGATGCCAGGATAAGATGTAGACATTTGTAAAAGTAGGTCACGAGGTAAGATCCAACATTATGTTTCTTGAATTTTATTTTTATGCTTTTAATCTTCACAAATACAAGAAAGAAAGGATAAATGGACTCGAAGAGTTGCTTCTGATTTTTGATGGTGAGGTTATATTAAGGACTGCAATAAGGTTATAACAGGCGAGAAAAAAAAGGATTAAAATAAAATCAGATACCAAAACACAATATTAACGAAAAATAGATGAAAAATAAAGGACGAAAAGATTAATATTAAGTAAAGAAAGTTTATTATTGCCAATAAACTGAAAGGATACCTACTGCAAAAAGTATCTCCTCTTAAATATATATACATATATTTAGCTACTTGTATAGTTTGTTGGCAAAAGATTGTGTGTTCAAAATACTAGGGGAAAAGTTGTTTGTTACTTTTGGCTGGCACAATAAAGTGCACATGTTAGTTGGTTGTTGTGAACTAAAAAAAAAAACAAAAAAAAAGTTTGTACACAAAAACTCTTCTTTATTTCAAATTTTAGTTGCCAAGAACCATAAATGTGTATAGCTCAACTTAAATCAGAGTACAACACTTGGTATATATACAAATTTTACTCCGTTAAAGGGTCTGAGTCATTTACGTATGTTAACTTTTTGTATAAGTACTTCAATATAATATATATCTACTAAACTAAACTTTCGGCTGAGATAGCAGCGGACAGTAAATTCTCGTCCAGAGAGAATATATGAAGAACATTTAATGTAGGCCGAAAATGGAATTTTGCCTACAAGCTGATTTGACAGAAAATTCAGATTAGCTGCGAAAGTGTTCGTAAAAACTCGCATACACTCTCAGCTATTATGATATGATTTTGTGTAGTTATTTTTGCATTTATTCAGACACGATGTCAAATGATAAAAAAAAAAACCGGAAATGGGTGTCCTAGGGTGATACGTACGAAATATTTCACTCTCCTTTAGGTCCTCTGTGCTCTCATCTGAGTAAGCAAGCAGCGAACACTAAACTCACGGCTGAGAGCTGAGATAGTAGCGGACACTAATTTCAAACCCTGGAAGCCCACGTCAACTCCGGGTTCTAAGCTTATCAAAATATTGGAGTTCGGCTTTGTACTGTACACTAGATTGGTACACGATTACGGGTGGCAACTGACTCGATTTGCACTAAATGATATTGGCTGTCTTATGCATATTTCCTATACAAGACAGTGTGAATAATAAAACAAACGACAAAAATGCATGGAAAATTCCATTCACTGCTAGTCGCAAGTAAACTGTAGCTGCCATTCGTATAATGATTATGGTTGCAAAACTGGTTTGGCTGGTATAGTTTGTTTTGCAAATAAAATAAGTTACGGTCGGTGATTTGCCATTTGTTAAACTGTTTTGATGTTTTGGGACGCATGGAATAGTTCAATCTGGATACCCCGAGATACTCACCTTGAATTTACTTGTTTGTATCTTTCGCAGACGAAGAAACCGGTTACAAAAAAAAAAAACTTGCGGATAACCGTGTGTTGCTACGTGAGGCCGAATATCAAAAATATCCAAATCGTTAAAAATTATATTTAAAATCATTTGTTTGACCATTTTTAAACTATAAAAACCATTTTGTATAAAAAAAATTGTATTCAATCGATATTCAGCCACAACATTCTTATTATTCCAACAAATAAAGCCACACATTATATTTCTTAGACAATTTCAATGTCAACATTATTATTCAATTTCATAACCAAACACATCCAGTCAGCTCCATTCCCAGTCCCAGATCCAGTCCCAGTCCTAGGAGTCGGGTCGAGATGGATATATACATAAGAATGAATAAAAAATATTTTTAAAAGGAAATGATAATGCTCGAAGAAGAATGTGTCTTCTATAAGATTGAAGATGAGGGTACTGTCAATATTTCCATGATTTCTGATGATGTGGAAATTTATTCTTGAGGAAGGTTTTCAATACAAACAAAAAAAATAAGTATATTCAAAGATATACAATGCATGGGTGTTCAAGGTACCTTTTTTTAAATTGTGTTGGCAAAATAAATGTTTGCTCTATTTTTTTTATTGTTACTGGGAAAATTTAAGAAGAAAAATATTTAACAGATATAATATTTTGAAACAAAAATTAAATCGATGATGTTGGTTTCTTAAGATTATTACTTTGAAGTTATACGATTTGAAGCTGACTTAAGAGTAATCTAATCGTGTTCGCTTAAGGTTCATTGAATATTTCATCAGTGGGATCTCTTTTTGAAACTAAAGATTTTTCTCAGTAAAAAAAAGAAATACTTGGGGGCTCAGCCCGTATTGCTTCCGAAATATCACCTTCAATTGTTCTTGTTTTAGTTAAGGTGCTCGGATTTTGTATATTTACTGCATACTCCGTTATTGACGAAGAAAAGGACCACATTAATTATATTATATCCTTAAAACATTTTTCCTCTGACATTGAAGCCAGGAAATTAAAATGCAAGAGACACTTTTTTTTATTTTGCGCTGCTGATGTATCGACAACTTGTATCTTTTTTTTGTCATTAAACATTGTGAAAAGTGTAGAAAGAGAGTTTCACAACCAAAAAATACTATTAATCACAACACCACACTGTGTGCAGTTTTGTATCTATAAATTCCATCAATTTAGTTTTGCAATTTGTCAAAAATTATTTAACAAAAGGAATTTGTTTATCTGGAACATTTTTTAAGTCTCATTGACTGATGGTTTGGAGGATTTTAATGACCAAATAATAAAATATCATCATCAATACACACTGAGTGATTTTGACAAATTACTTTTGACTTTATATTTTTTTGGTATGGTAAAGTCTTTTAGTCAATGGATATTGACATCCTTAAACACTTAAATTGATTGTTGGGGGAAAGGATTTTGTTGTTTATTGTTTCAAAATAATTTTAAAAAGGATAGATGGGACATCTGCCGGACTTGAAAAGCTAGAAGAGATACACTTTGGAGGATTTTGTAGATCCTTGTTCATTAATAAAAATATAAAAACTTGCATTATTTTCAGTAATTTATATTTATATTGCCGTTATGCATTCTATAAAAAAAATTAGGCTATTTATTAATTTTCTATATTTTAAAATGTTTCATTAACATCAGACAAAATTCAAAGACGATTTCCCAATTTTTGAAATTAGTTTTGTAACATCAAACTAAAAAAAAAAATATGAATTAAACAACTACTTTTTATCTATATATCGATCTCGAACAAAGGTCTATAAAAACTTTAAATTATGTTGCAATTTCATTGACTGCTTCTAGGAGTTGTAATACAAAAGAAATGGTCCTACTAATAGCGAGTCACTGTGGCGTATGAGTTATTAAAATGTTCCCATTCCAGACAGCATCAAAAAGTCAATGACTTGTAATTTGCATGCTTGCGAATAATTTTTTTTAAACCACAAAGGATATTTGGTTAAAGTTGATTGCTTCCACAGCTCTTTTTTTTTTTATTTGAGTATCATCGTAAAATCCTGATCAATCAATAATTTTATAACAATGTGTTGCGCTCGTTCAGACGAAAAGAAAAATTGATGTCATAAATTTATTATTTGAATGTCTTTTGTACCCTCAGTTTCAATATTTTAAAAAATTACCAAAAAACATACACATGCAGATACGAACATTTTTAAGATGACTGATGTGGATAAAAAAGTTTATCAATATATTTATTGATGAAAATGTACATTTGTGCTCAAAGCTCAATCAAATATTATAAAGTTGGGTAAGCGAAATATGTACGTCGTCGTAAAAAAAATCTTAAATTTGCTTGTTTTTGATTTGTTTCAAAGTTGTTATTAATTATTTCTATTAAAAAATTAAAAACATTATGAGTATTTCCATGTTCTGTGAGATATATAAAGCATTTGAATAATTAAAAGAAATCTATCTTAATGTTGAGTTAAAAAACAAAATCAAGAATAACAATTTGTTCTAGGATTCGAATAACGACACAGAAAAAAACAATTTTCTGAACAAGGTAGTGAATTTCAAATTGAATGTTACAATTTGAAAGTACTTAAGAAAGTAAAGATTTAACTTTCGTATCAAATTTTAATAGAGCGTTCGTATATCACATAGCTAATGTTATCTAATTTAATTTAATCTCTTATTTTATGTCCTTGAGATACAATGTGTAAATTGCAGTTTTGCAATACTTGCCCTTATGTAAGATCGCTGCTTGTCTTAATTACATTCCTTCACGTTAAATATGTTTGAAGTGAAAGCTAAGCAATAAGTGGATAGGATTACGTATTACATGAAGCCATTTGACACGTTTGGTCCTTCAGTCAACACATATTATTCCATAATACAAAATGTCGTATGCGTTAATCAACGACGATAAAGAAAGGGGCAATGAAACCATTGCTTTTCAAATGGATAAGGACGTTCAACTTGAAGCGTGTTAATTTGTGTAAGACCACAATTTATTAAGCTATGCAGTTTATTTTTCTGCTTGAATTTTGATTAATTAAGGAGCACGTAAATAAAAAAAAAACTGGGTTTGCTTGTATTTAAGGCTTACAAAATGGATCAAACCGATATGCCATTCTAGCATATTTGACGTTATTGTAAGAATATAAAAACGAGCTGGACTGTCAGATGTTTACCTGCACTTTCCGGTAGGAGGCGACGAATACAAGTTTACCATAGATTATACAGCTAAGAACAAAATGGTGTAGTTATATCTGTCCATTGTGACGTTTTGCCCAAGCCTACGGTGATGATGTTCTGCACCCGAGGACAGCATTTACTTTATTTTATATCGCATCAATACTTGCAAATGCTCCACTGACAGCAGAACTTAAAAAATTTATACTGCTGGTGTTGAAAAATGATGTTAAAGCGAAGCCTTTCTCGACATTAAATGAGCCGGTGGTGTTCTTACCAACCATGACGAAAGCAGCACGAGTTTTCCATAGTCATCCTGCACAATCGCAGGGATACCAAAAAGTGACATGGCTCTGTATAGCTCGTTCCTATTGACGCTGTCATAAGGGACTTTAAAATCGATAAAAAGGTCGTGAGTATCGATCTGGAATTCTTGGGTGTTTTTTTTTAAATCTGCCGAAATGTGAAAATTTGGTCGACGGTTGACTTACTGGACCTGAAATCACACTGATAAGAAGGGGAAAAAAATAGGATGGAGTCCCTCAAGGTTCTATTCTGAGGACATTTCTTTATATTATTTATTCAAATCAAATAATTATCGTTCTTGAATTTATTATCGGGTTGGCTTTGACTTGCTTAAGCCCACGAAGCAACGAAAAGAAAAATGTTTAGGTTTATGTCGGTTAGGGAAATAATTCTGATACCTACATTCCAACATGTAACGTGAGATTCTTGAAAAACAAATCAAACATTGTTCTTATAAGTTTGTATAGCATATTACCCACTTTGAGTGTGGTCACATATGCACTCCTTAAACTTTTAATCTACTTTTCTTTCCTTACAATTTGGAACTAGGCCAACTGAAATAAGATACATTTCAAACATATCTAAGCTCAAATTAGCTCGAGCTGACATTTCATCCCTTCACTTCAAGTACTTAAAAAAGCAAAGTTAAATTAAGAAAATAAGGGTTTTACTACCAACATAAATAAAACTCTTTTCCAACCAGGACCTTATGCATTGAAATGAGGGGGGAAGATAATTGGCACGCAATTCTATGAAAAGTCTGAAGACTTTCATGAACTCCATCATTAAAATGCCAGACGAAAATTGTTATTAGGTACCCTTTGATAGTTAAAATCGTCACTCGAATTGCGTAAGTTGACCTCCTTTCTTAACCAATTGTTGGTTTACAATAATAAAAAAAAAAGAACCTATAAAATACGAAGGAATTTTAACGTCAACCAAGACCATCGTGCGTCGTCGGTGGCTGAAAATGGGTCAAGGATTCGCTTTATTTATCTTTTTGTTTTTAACCTTTGAATTAATTACTCTACATCGTTTTGGTGAATTGGATTATTTGTATTTCCATAAAACAAATTTGTACAATTAATTGTCCATGTTGGTATCCATTCAAACATGAAAAAGGATTACAGAAAGCATGACATACGCTACGCAATGCAACAACTAATACAAATGTTTTCTCTGATTCCCTTTATTCTTGGCAAACAATCCTTTTTCATGTTTTGTTGTTCATCCACGAATTTGTATATTTTTTTAACTCTTTCGCATGATGAATACAATTTTTACTTCTCATCTGAATACCAAATGTGACAAAAAAAAAACAATAAGATTATATATGCACCCTTTCCTCAGGATTTCCAAATAACGCGCAATCCAGGATTTAGAGGATGATTTTCGCTTTTCTGGATAACAAACAAAACTGTGTTATATTGTTCGGTTACAGGGTCACGGTTACTTCGTTAATATTTGGGGGCTTAAACCGAACCTCAACATTGTCTGAATGGATTATGCTTCAGTACTTTTCCACAAAATCTTTCGCAATGCATTATTTTAAAAATTAAAGCTAAGGACATCTGCTTGATACCGAAAACGAAATGCAAACTTTTCATCTAAACTCACAAAATTTTGCAACTGCAAGAGGGTGAAGTGAGTGAAATGTAACAAAGCAGATTGAAGCATTCCAATGAAATTTGCATTTTATTTGAGAATTGTGTGTAGTGTGCATTTTCTAAAGTGATTAAAAATAAATGAACTATTATAGGAGCTTTTCAATTTCCAGAAGTACCTTACGTAACTCGAAACCTAAAACCTTAAATGATGAAACTAGGGTGAAATTTGCTTACGTAAAAATGTAAACTTTTTCGAGGTCGAAATTGTCACCCTTAGTTGTGTAAGGGGTTTAATTTTCACCTAATCTGAATTCATAGAAAAAAGTTTCGTTATACTTTTAAAACATATTCAATATGCATTTAAGTTGCATAAGAAAATTTGTTTGTAGGTAATATGGGTTTTAAGTTAAAAAATATATATTTTTGTTTTAAGGAAAGGATTCAATTTAATGCTCAAAATTGCTGAACTTAGAGATATCTGTGCTATTTTTTTCTGAACAAAAAAAAATTAAATTGTGACATATTTTAGATAACAATTCCATTGACCGCTTGAAACCAAATGATACCAAGTATTTAGTGGTTCAAAATAAGCTTGAGTGGCGTATATAATAAAAAAAAAATTAGAGGAGATGGCTGATATTGTTCACAAATCTAAACCAAAGAAATCAACTGAACCAAACGGAGTCTGAAACTACTTTCTAAGAAGTGTGATGCTTTTTTATACTAAGGCTGAGGTAGGCTCGTCGAAGTCCAGGGTTGTTCCCAAAGAAAGCGAAAACTCAGGGTTGAAGAGTGTTGAACTCCGAAATAACAATGTTTTTTATTTATCAAAATATCCTTAACAAGTTACTTCATATACGGACTTAATAATAAAACTAAATTAATGATTCGATTTACAATGTAGTATTAAATAGCTTAAATAATTTGGTCTCTAGGGTTTATCCTACGACAAGAAGCGATTCCAACTATATTTGGTCTATAGAGTTGCCTCTATGACAATAATTGGTTTTAGGTCTGTAGAGATTCTTAAAAAGAAAAGCTCCACGACAATAAACGAATTAGGTCTGCAGAGATTCCTGAACGGAAGCGCTCCACGACAATAAACTGATTAGGTCTGTAGAGTTTCTTAAAAAGAAGACCTCCACGACAAGAAACAAATTAGGTCTGTGTTGTAGCTTACAATGGCAGCTACCCCACGACAAGAAACTGATGGCCTAATGCCTTTACTTCAAAATATGTTAAGGTTTCTGCTGGTATTCCCCGCAGCGTACCTTCGAGATCTCGTATTCCCGGTATTCTATTAAATAGAATCGTATGCCAATGGATGGGAGCTCGAGTCTGATTTTCCATACAAATTCTGCTTATACTTATGGAATATTACAGTAATAAGGAAGTGTGAATTATAACATTAAAGATAAAAAAATATTAGTACTAAAATAATTCCTTCTGTTTGTTGGATGTTTCTGCTGGTTATTATCATATGTGTGTTAGGAGTTGGTTGGCAGTCCAAATCAGCGGTACGGGGCGGAGGGGTGGTTTTGCTTCCATAGAGGACAAATGGTGGAGTTGCGTCAATGGCTGGTCTCTGTTATGCACTTAGCGTTGTAGAAAAATCGTCGTGGTGATTGTGACGGCGGTCGGTGGCGGTTGGTGACGGTCGGTGGCGGTCGGTGATGATGGTCACTGGCTGATGCACTCATTATGGCGATCGGGGGTGGCGGTCGGTGGCAGTGAAGGAAATGTGTAACACTTCGTTACAGAAGGTTGTAGGTGTCAAGAATTTGGTTTCCAACTACAGACCGGAATCCGTTGTAACGTTAAAGAATAAACATAAGAATCAATTCTCATTGATCATCATTTTTTTCTTACGCATACAACCATCACACTTATTAATAAAGAAATCAGTTTATGCTGTTTCAGCCAAACCTTGAAAGAGTTCAAAAGTAAACAAAATATAGATTCCAATCGATCGTTCTGCACATATCAAATTAGAGCACAGTTATGCTGTGTCAACTAAATCTTTCAATCGATACACAAGTAGGTATCGTATAAGTAATCCCATCATCTTTATCCCGTTCCCAGTGATCCCTTATGTTTTCTTTATTTGAGATATGAAAATGCATGAGTGATTCAACTGAGAGATGTTTAAACTTACAGTAGACATAATTCAGATCTCAGCTAGGACAGTCTTCTTTTCTTTGACGGGCGTAACTAAAAAGTGCGCAACATAAAATAAAGTGCACAACATAAAATAAAGTATACAACAGACTACCACTATTAAGAAGATCGTTCAGCAGCTAACTTCAAAAACTTGGTTCTAAAGAAATTTGACTGATGATCAACTATTGCAGCCAGTAACAATATTAAGTACCTTTTAGTTAACTTTAAAGTAACAGGATCGTATCTCTTATTGATGAAAAGAACCGGACTAGGTCAACCAACGAAACTGCAAAAAAAAATTTTGTTTAGGCAAAAACTATTTTATAAAAAACCATATGGCAGGTACCGTTAGTTTAAGAGCTAGGATGCTATTTCTTAAATCTATGTGTACCAAGTTTGAATCAGATTGCCATTTGCATTTAGGTTGAAGGAGGAACAAAACATACATGCAGACAGACAGAATTGTCGGTCCCAATTTCGTTCGGCTTCTCATTCATCGGATGTAATTTAATCGCAAGTAAAAATAAAATGCACGACTGGGTCGCACGTACTTGCTCTGTGGGTGCAATAGTACGACGAAAACAAACTTTTCGATCAATAAGAACAACTCATTTTTGAAAAATTTGGTAAAAACTAAAAAAAATTGGCTAAAACTGGAAAACTCGATATACGGGAGCTAACTTTAAGTAACCTTTAGTACGTATGTAGCAAATATAGATGTCGTCTTTTGGGTGATATAAATGATATAAATTTCCGCTTATGGCCAAATTAAAAAAACTGATATTACCAATTTCCGCTATTGTCATGTTAGCAAAAAACTAAAAATGCAGTTTTCTTTGAAGTATTCTATATATGTAACATACAAAGTTTCATAAAAATCGGGGGAGCCTTTTTTGAGTAAATTAGAAAAAATGAAAAAATTGGCCAAATCTAGTGGCTCTTTGTATAGGAGCCACCATTTAAAAAAGAGAGACTGAAAAAAAAAATCAATGCCATCTGATAGGAAGCTGTAAGGAACTATACCAAACAATGTTTGAGTGAATTCGATGCAACCGTTGGCAACTTATGGCCATTTGAAAAAATAAAATGCGCGACTGTGTCGCACGTACTTGCTCTGTTGGTACAATAGTACGCTGAAAACAAAGTCTTCAAGCAATATGAAAAAGGCATGTTTGAAAAATTTGGGAAAAACAACAAAATTTTGGTTAAAACTCGAAAACCCGTTATACGGGACTTACTTTAGAAACCTTTGAATATTTAAATTTGAGATGTCATCTTTTGGTTGCTATAAATGTCAGCTTATGGACAAATTAATTAAATTGTAAAAACAAATTTCCATTATAATCATTTGGAGCTAAAAACTTAAATGCAGTTTTATTCAAAACATTCTATGTATATTCAATACAAAGTTTAATAAAATTCGGTAGAGAATTTTTTGAGTAAATTGGAAAAAACTATGAAATTGGCCAAAACCAAGTGGCTCTTTCTATGGGAGCCACCACTTAAAAAAGAGTGACTGAAAAAAATTAAATGCCCTCTGATAAAAAGTTACAAGGAACTCTACCAAACAAAGTTTGATTGAATTTGGTATAACCGTTGGCAACTTATGGCCATTTGAAAAAAAAAACGTTAAGACCAGATCTCCGTTATTAGCATTTTTTGGCAAAAACTAAAAACGCAGGTCTCTTAAAAACACTAAAAGAATATAACACACAAAGTTTAATCAAAATCGTTAGAGCCATTTTCGAGCAAATTAGAAAAAACCAAAAAAAAGTTGGCTAAAACTCAACGGCTCGTTGTATGGAAGCCACCGTTTAGAAGGGCTTCAGGGAAAAATTTATTAAACCATCCTATAGAAAACGATGAAAAACTTTGTCAAACGAAATTTGAGTCGATTCAATCAAGCCGTTGTGAACTTATGGCTATTTGAAAAAAAGCCGTTAAAACATGATTTTCGTTACGACCATTTGATTAAAAAACCAAAAACGCGGTTTTGTTAGAAATGCTTAAAGTAAGCTAAGTTTTGAGTTTAATCAAAATCGTTAGAGCCGTTTTCGAGGAAATCCAAATTGAAAAAAACCGTTATCGGCTTAGGCTGTAGCATGACGTGAAAAAGCGCACATCCGCACAGACGCACAGACAGACCGTCGGACGGTATGGCGAAAACCACTTTTTTGGGCTTCACTATCATCGTAATGTCATGTTTGATTAAAACCTCGACTTTTTGTTCTGCACGAAACCAATACTTGCCCTATTGAGCAAGTAAAAATTAAAATAACACGATAAATAGACAACGAAATGAAGCACTGATAATTTTGTGTAGAATGTAAGAGACTTACTTTAATTTAGATAAATTTTGTTATCACCATGAACAATAGCGAACAAAAAGGTAAAGAAAGTGTCAACATAAAAATAAAAAGGTTGCAAATGTAAAAATAAATAAATTGTTGGCACAACAGTTCCAATCGCCGGGGCCTGTGACTTACACTCTCAACCATTCCTGTGTGTGCGTTGAAATTCTGCCGGAATGGAAGGGACCTACAATTAACCGCCGAATCCGAACGGCTAACAGAGAAGCCCTTTCCATGACATTAATTACTCTTGGAGGAATTGTCACTTCCTCGCAAGAGGCAGTACCCCGGAAAAAAACTTAAGGTTGGCAACGTCAGGGATCGAACCCTGAACCTTCGGCGTTGCAAATGTAGAACAAACAAATTTAAAAAGGATGAAAACAATAGCTTGAAGCAATGTTTCTTTGTTCATTTAATTTATTGTTTGTGCCTTAAATCAAAAATACTTTTAAAAAAAAGTTATATTTTCACACTTTACGCTCCACACTGGCTGGCATTCCAGCCATAATTATTTACTTATTTCTGCTCTTTTAAGAGAGTAGTATACACCAGGAAATGAGCATTCTTCTTCTTTTTATTTTTTGTTGAGAAAATGATAAAAGTCATCAACGACCCATCCTTTAAAAGTGTTCGGTATTTCTAATTTTTTGTTTTGTATTTTATTTATAGTGTAATATTTTATGTAGCTTCAAACATAATATTTTTCTAACCCTTACAGTTATGTGAATACTTCATGAACCCTTGAATTTGTTCTTTTAATATAAAACTTAAGTAAAAAATCAAGACTTTTTTAAAACATATTTTGCATGTACATTTTGTTCTAGCTTCATTAGCTCTGTGTTAAATCTGTTATTGAAATTCTTTAAAACTTCCTTACAGAATTATCAAGTATACACGTCTATAGCTATACGCGACCTTTGATTTCAGCTCTTAAGGGATTTTAAAAATCGAAAACCATCCTAAAATTTAATATCCTCGAAATCCGATTTAAATATATGATATGCAAATTATAATCTCAAAGTTGGATTAAACTAACGAACACAGAAAACAATTAACACTGCACCCAAGCAAATTACACAAAAAAAAAAACTTTTGTCTGAAAAAATATTTGCTGACAGAAGAGCAAGGCAGTCCTAAAACCCAAAGTCGTACAAACACAGAGCTAGAAGAGCTGTAAGTGCATTTAAGATTAAAATGATTGCTATTCCTTTGGGCCAAGGAATTAAATTTTTCCGCCATCAGTGCACTTTAGGAATAAATTACAATTTAATCATGTCTATCTGTTCACCACCAAAAAAAAGGAGCCCAAACCGCAAAGGGATTATTTTTTGCATCGTTAATTTGAGGTTACTTGGAAAAGTTTTCAATTTCCTTGTTCGTAATAAAATCTTTTGTTTTAAAAGTTTTCAAGTGTTTTGTTCTTCATATTTTGAGAAGTTTATTTAAAAAGGAAGTAATGATTAGTCATAGAACTGGAACTTTGATTAAAGAACCTTTTAATGGTGTGCAATTGAAGTTTGTTTGTTTGTTCTAAAGACAATTCATAATTTAATAAATGTCAAAGACTGATGAAATTCATTAAATTCTTTATGTGTTTTTATAGGTAAAGACCTTTAAGTTGGCAGCACTGTTTTTCAGTGACAGTTTTCAGTTTTTATCATCTGCCATGTTATTTATCTTTAGTTTGGTTTTTTCATTTAACCATGAATTGACTGACGCCTGAACAGCGCACGTAAATTGTGCAAATTTGTTTCGAAAATCGTGGTACTGTTTTTTTGAAAATTATTTTTTGATCCCGATTTTCACAAGAATATTTTGTTCAGCGATGAAGCTCATTTTTGGTTGAATGGCTGTCGTTTGGAGTGTAGATAATCCTCAAGCCATTGTTGACGCATGTTGAATGACTTTTTCGTTCCTGAATTGAATCGCCTTGATGTGAGGGAGCTACCGTTTTAAGAAGACTACGATTGATTTGTTGAAGGAAACGTTTGGTGAGTACATTATTTCGCATTTAGGATCTGTGAGTTGGCCTCAAAGATCGATTTCACACCGTCAGTTTATTTTTTTTTTTTGGCGTATGTGAAGTCCACCGATACTAATAAGATAATCCAGAGACGATTGACGACTTGGAAATACTGCAAAGAGTGATTGTAAATTGAACCTCAAGATTGGACTTCATCCGAACCAGGCCATTAGCGATTTCATTACAAAAATGTGTAAGGAATCTTTGTTCCTCTAAAATAAATCCTTCTTTAATATTGTTTGGGATTTCAACACATTTTTACTTAAAAGCTTGCAAAAATTCCTTAAATTAAAGCCCGGAAGGAGCAAGCAGGTGAAAATCCTTAGATTTTACATGTTCGAATTAATGTTAAAGCAGCCAAAGGTAAACAGAGGTTGACTTTCACTTTTTCTCATTCCGAGAAAATTTATTGCAAAGAAATAAAACCAAACCAACACATTTCAACATGGCACCTGTTTATTTTTATATCCTAAAGATACATTACACCCAGTGTTTACGGTCGTCTGAGAACGAAACTAGGTCAGTAGGTAGTCGGTTGATTCTGGAAAACGAAAAAAAAAGAAAACAAATTGAGAAACAAATCAATAAGGACCGTAAAAACGAAAGTATGGAAATGGTGGCGACAGATTTGAGTACCAAATTGGTGATTTCCGAAAGAGTGTTGAGGCATGTTACAAACATGCCTCCTCATATGCACAGGAGGGTTTCAACCTTTAATATATTATGAAATAAGAGGTGTGACAGAGGTTCAATTTCAGTACTTTTTTTTGTGATCGGTGAGAGGAAGTCAATATCCTGATTTTTAAATTACGGTGTTTGATTCATTTATCATTTTTCTGGCCTGGAAATTTGATTGGAATGAGAGACAAGTGAATTTGAAAAATGGAGGTGGAATCATTAAAACGAGCTAGTATTTTTAATTTTTTGTCTGAATTTTGAGTCTTTTGAAATGAAAATGAAATACTGGAATGGCGGCCTGATGAAAGTTCAGAGAGCATCCTATTCCCATGGTTGCACGCAGACTTTTGTGCAAAGAAGACGTCAGGCTGAAACTTTTTTTTGTTTTTTTTTTATTTATTTATTTATTTAGCTACAAATTTATATATTCTTAGCTTTTTAACTTAAAATATTGTACAATTGTGTTCTTAACATATTTTTACTTATATTGAAATCAACTACATAATAAAATTTATTGAAGTCTATTCAAGCTGCAAAAAGTGGCTCGTGAAGGCCGTAATTATTTCTATTAAATCGCAAGTTCAAAAAATCGTAGGATCTGAAAGATCTAGTACAGATATTTATATTAATTTTTGATAAAAGATATGCAGAATTAATATTGCCCACTATACATCATAAATAAAAATCACTTTCGCAATAGTTCTACGCTCAGTTAAGGCCGGGAGATTAATCAGCTTAAGACCGACTTAAGCTGATTAATCTCCCGGCCTTAACTTATAAGATGGTAGGTGTACGTTAGAATTCCAATGAGGTTAATATTCATTTGATAGCTTGGGCACCATACGCAACTGCAATATTCGAGAACTGATCGCACCAGAGAACAATAAAGAGTCTTTAGAATATATGGATCTCGAAATTCTTTCGCGAAACGACAGATGAATCCAAGTCTGCATTTTTCTTTATTTACCATGTGATCTATATGTCTATTGTCTATTGAAATCAAGTTTTGGATCCATTATAACAACAAGATCACAGAACGTATCTACTCTCTGTAGTTGAGAATCACACAAGAAATAAACCTT
Source organism: Platycheirus albimanus (assembly GCA_916050605.2). Taxonomy (NCBI): domain Eukaryota; kingdom Metazoa; phylum Arthropoda; class Insecta; order Diptera; family Syrphidae; genus Platycheirus; species Platycheirus albimanus. The sequence continues at coordinate 11,743,761 of OU696697.1, read as the reverse complement.
AAGAAACGGAAATCTTTAACGCAAAAAAGTCATTAATTTACACTTTGATACATTTGATTCCATATCATTTGCAATACACCAGTTTGATACAAAAACTGTAGTCAAGTCCTCTTGCAACAGTATATATTCGTCACTATTTTTATAAGAAAACATAAGTGAGAGCTACAGTACGTTTGCAACGAACTGTTGGATACCCTATTCCCCATATTTTTGTATGTGCATGCGTCTGCCTCCCGCAAACAGCCGATGTTTCAGAAACAAAATTCTTCTTTAGCAGACAGAAAAAAATTCAATAACATTAATTTTAGGCGGTGTGATGTTCAATTAGTGCTGGCGCAATAAAAAAAGGAGTGCGCCACGCCCAAAGTTAAAACGTTTTATTGCCAAGGCAATTGTTATGAGCTCAGTGACATTCAATTTTATTCTTGCAGATCGATTTGAACAAAACAAGACAAAACTTAAATTTTTAAAAATTAGATTTGGAATGGAAATAGCGATTATGGGTGTTTTTAACAATAATTGGACCACACTCTGCTACGTAACCAAGGAATATAAATCCAAGTGTTCATCTGTTTACTTCAAAACTGCGACCGATAGTTAAAAAACGTTAAAAAAATTAATGCATTATACGACTTTTGACGGAAACGCCCCTTAAAAGTGGGCGTGTCTTAAAAATTTGAAGCACTAACTGCACTTTTTTCAGTATTTAGGCATATGTGTAAGACTACAGCTGAATCGAGTAGTTTTTAAACAATCTTACCTGAACAAAGGTATTTTACCAAAATCACGCCTTTAAAAAAGGGCGTATTGAAAAAATTTACAAAAGAAAATGTAGAGATATATTTCTCAAATAACGAACGGAAGGAAAAAGGTTTAAACTAAACATTGGAAATGCCTTAAATTCTTGAGGCTACTTTTTTCGTTCTTTCATGAAAAGTAGGCGTAAGCCACGCCCAAAATTCAAAAATTTCTTTTCATACACAAACCTTTTTGTTTCTATTAAGAGACGCAAAATTTTGGCTTGCGGATTAATTATAAATACCGTTTATTTACAAAAACAATTTTTTTATAGTTTCTAATGAAAAGTGGGCGTCAGCCACACCCAAAATCAAATTTTTTGATTTCATACACAAGATGTTTATGTGCCAGTAAGACCCACAAAATTTAATGTTTTTAGCTTTAATATAACAATTGTTATTTTATAAAAACAATATTGATGGTTTTGTATCAAAAATAGGCGTCAGCCACGCCCAAACTGAAATATTTTTATTTGATTGGAAGAAAGTTTACCTAAAGCTTACAGGTGCAAAATTTAAGCGTTATGCTTTTATCGTAACTGTACAAAAAAACATAATTTAATTTTATTAAATTGAGGTTGATCAACAAAAATGGCGATTGTGGGCGTGTTTGTGGGCGGATTTTACCGGTTCAAGAACTTAGCCTTACTCTTGAACCAAAGATTATATATACCAAATTTCAGCTTTCTAGCTCAGAAATTGCGACCTCTAGAGAGTATACATACGGACGGACGGACGGACATGGCTAAATCGACTAGGCTTTTGATTCTGAGTCAGAATATATACACTTTTCTATACCTAACGGTATTATTTCTCTATGTTACAAACTCCACACCAAATACAATATACCCATTCTATGGAATAAGGTATAAAAACGAGGCTTATCATCATCAGCAAACAGAAGGAGTTCAGAATTTAACTTAACAGAACACAGGTCGTTCACAAACAGCAAAAATATAAGTGGGCCGATATGGCTGCCCTGTGGAACGCCAGAATACACACAAATTTGTTTTGACAGTTTGTTTTTAAGGCAGACATATTGAATTCTTTTACATAAATAAGAATCAAGCCAAACAGTAAACGAGTGTGGAAGACCTATGGCACTAAGTTTATTTAAAAGGAGATCATGATTTACACGGTCAAATGCTTTTGCAAAATCTAAGTATGCTACATCCGTTTGAAAACCGTCTTGGCTTTTTGTAATAACATCTGAACTCTGAACAGAATTCCATTAAGTTAGTAGCTGTTGATTTTCCCTTCATGAAACAGTGTTGATTGGGAGCAATTAAAATTTTAAATCTGTTCTCAATTACGTCACAAATTATTTTTTCAAATAACTTAGGTATGCTTGAAAGTTTTGCGATGCCTCTATAGTTAGAAACCTCACATTTGTTTCCATTTTTATGAAAAGGAATAATATATGAAGATTTCCAAATTTTTGGGAACTTTCCGGTTTTCAAAGACAGGACATGGACGGGCCAATACAGATATATAACGTTTCACAATAAATGCTGGTATATTATCCGGTCCACAGGAAGTTGTATTTTTAAGTCCTATTTACTTCGGTAATAGGACATTGTTAAATACCCTTTCCGAAAGCTTAACCGCATGCCTCTAACTCTTCAAGAATCTTGCTGATGTTTGTTGAGGATAAATATTGGCCTGTAGTTGGAAACTAAGTTTATAGCGAGCTTCCTTTAAACTGTCATAAATAGAAAGCCTTTGGTGAACGTAGTTGGAGATTTCACCATGTCAACTTGACTTCTCTGATTTGGATTTGGAAATGATTTTAGCTATGTCTTCTTAAATGCACTGCTCTTCCTCCATATACGACTGTAGAGTCTTATTGGTAATGGTACTTATTTTTAGTTAAATTAAAATACATCATGACTATACATGAAAAAAAAAACGTGGTGTTTTAAAAATCCATTTAAAACTTCCACAAGCTTCTATCTGGAATTTCCCAAGTGATTTTCCTCACTCCAGTTTGATGTGTATTAATAACATTTTAATTCAATTTCTATAGGTTTCGGTTACAACATCATCTTTATGGAACAAAAGATTTTTAATTAAAAACAAACAAACAGCACTTTTGCCACCACCGTATTGTTGATCATAAATTGCGGAGGCGTTTTCTATTTGGTATTGAAATTTTTCCAATTATAATTGGAAATCCTTTGTGAATATTAAGAAAAATGTGTTTTACTGAGAAAAAAAAGAATCCTTGTGCTATTTATTGGCTTTCTGTTATTTCTTAAAAGTAGGTTTTGAAAATGCGCGTGGAGAATAAAACAGCCCTAAAGTCTTTTTTCTTGAAAAAAAAAATTATTGAATAGCTAATTCAAATGCAAACAAAATAAATCATAAACGTGTGAAAAAATACGTGATTCTCGGAAATAAAGGCAGTAATAAATACAAAACTAGGACACAATTAATTTTTTTGATAGATGAAAAGTATGTATGTACGACGCAATATGTTGATAGAGGGGAATGAGAATTGTATAATATTTGTCCCAGATGAATAACTACCTACGCCTTAAAAAACTTGGAAACATTGAAAATAATTCTTTTCAGAATCGGATAGCATACCTTAGTATCTGGATTTCGCAGATATGATTGTAAATTGAAATAAAATTTGACTGATATGCAAATAATTACATTTTTTACAGTAAAGGATGTTCAAACAATTAATCAACATTCTTTTTATACATTTTTGAGGACAAACGTCATAAAACGAGAGATTCCTTCCAAAATCTTGAAGTAAAAATCTTTTGGATCCTTAGTTTTATTAACATCTTCCATCAAAACACGTCTTTGTTTTCAGACATCATTTTTCTCACTCCATGTCATCCCTTTTTACCTTTTGGAGGGAAATCGTTCCTTGTTTATCTTGTTTCCCACACAACTTGCAAAACAAAGGAAGTAAAAAATGACCCCATCCATACTGTTTCCTTCCGAGATTCATAAAAAAGATATCCAACCAAATATTTCATCAGTCATGACATTGCATTTCCTTCCCGTAAAATTGAAGAAAAAGGATCTGACTGTGACCTAGTTTTTTTCTTGGAAAACGTGCTGTAAAATATTTTGGACCAACTAATTTCCACAAGCAGTTGGTAATTATTGCTAAAATATTTTGCTCAAAGGTTTTTTAAAATTAAAAATCAATGGAGTTGGCAATGGAAGCTTAGAATAGATACATTTGTGACCCAACAGATATCTTATTGAATTTTTAATTCTGAAATAATTGTTTAATATTTTCATCTGGTTGGTATTTCGTTCCAACACTATCTCCACTGAAAAAATTGATATAAAAATGGGGGCCCTAAGTGACATGGTATGATAAGTCATACTGTCTTCCAAATCAGGGATCCTGTATGGAATCTATCATTTTCATTTAAAATGTATTTCTTAAAAAAATAAATACAAAAACATTTCCAAATAATTTAGGTGCTTTCTTTTTTTTTATGCGTAGAAATTGAAGCATTGAAAGCATTGTATTTAAGACATCATTTTGACATGTCTGGCATACGTAATCAAAAATGTTCTGCCAGATCCATTTCCACTTACCTTTTACACGTCATATTGCAAATGATATTCACATGTCAAGTGTCATAAAAATTTCCAAAGAAGGAAAGAAATTACACAAAATATTTGTTTCTTCTCAGAAAATAAAAAAAACAAAAATCTTTCTATTCGAAAGAATTTATGTTTTTAGGGATCAAACCCCCCTCCTTAAATATTCTGTTCATGTTCATCTTGTCTAGTCCTTTTTGATGATTTCAATTGATTTGTTTATGTTTGGGTTTTTGCCTTTCAATCATTCAAGAATAAAAATTAGGTCATGCTGGAAGGACGAATTGTTATCTTTGATATTGATTTGTTGGTCCCATTAAATTTTTTGAGTTTTATTAAAAATCTTTTAAAACTGGATCTGTAAAATGACAGGAAGTTATGACTTGAATCATCACCACCCTTTTGAGATAAAAATGTGATTTAAAGGAGTCGTGCAAAGGCATAATATCACTACAATCTGCCTAAAAAGTCTTTCCTAATTGTTTGACATCAAAAAGCCAACACTTCATCTCTGATTCTACATAACCAAATGTTGATAGTGATGCAGTTGTCCAACCCAAAATCTCCTTATATATATGTCCTTGTTTTATTTGCTTTCTAACCCAAATGGCTAACAAAAACATTACCATTTTTTTTGTTGAAAGAACATTCCTGGCACACGTGTGAGCCATTGAAATCAGGTACGGAGTATAAAGAAACTCCAAACAAAACGGTAGTTTCAAGGATATTAGTTTTCCTTTTACAAATAATACAGAGCACTTAAAAGGGCTACTCAAAATTCAGAACACATACGTAGATAAGGGTGTGCAAATATTTCATCCTTTTTCCTGATGGTTTCCGTGGGTTTTCTTATTCAAATTTGACCTAGTTTGAAGATAATCCTTTTTGGAATGTTATCAAAAATTTGTTATGGTATCCTAATGTCTGACAAAAAAAAATGTTTTTTTATTTTAGTTAAAAGTTTGTTTAACATCTTTTTTTCTCTCTTGAAAAAGGTGGTGTTAACGTGGTTTGTTTTTATTCAAAAGATTTGCTGAATAAGATTCGAGCGCATGTGTCAGTTTTGAAATCAAGGAATAGTGTAACGGTTCTCGCATAGTTTCTGTCTTGCTTGCCAATCTTTAAACATTACTGAGGATGTATCCTACACAAGGACATGGATGGTGTTAATAAATGAATACGAAATATGTAAGCCAGACTACTTTTCAATGAAACGAAATTTTCTGCCATTATCAAATGATTTTCATCAAGTTAACTCAAACAAATCCTTCTTTTATATTTCAAGAAACAACACTTTAATGTTCGCAAGTGGGTTTCGGCAGTCATTTTAATACTTCTTCCCAAAAATATATTTTTTTTTAAATTTTAATGTCCCTTTACTTCATTGCTGTGGATAATTTTTTTCATTTAATTATGTATCCCCGGGTGTGGACCATAATACAAAATTATGCTGAAAATACAATTTTGCAATGCAAATGGATAAGGAATGACCTTCGGCTCAAATAAAAACTTATATACGGACTTTAAGCTTTATTTGAAACAAATGTTGAAGCAAAACATTGAAAGAGAATATGTTTTTATTATGAACAATGTTTTTTTGTGCATACATATGTATGATTGTGCGTATTTAAATATTTTAAGAGAAATAAACTATACAAAAGTTGGTCGAACAAAGTCAGACAACATAATCCCACAAAATTCCAAGGACTAAATTCCAAATAAACCCCAGTAAAAAATTTTAAAGACAAAAATTTAAAGAAAAACTATTAAAAGAAAACCCCTAAATGAGGGCTAGTAGTGAATCAAGCAGTACACTTGTTTACTAATCGTTTATTTAGCAGCAGGAGTTACTTTGACTGTGAATCAATAATTACATCAACTTATGAAATCCAAAAATGTTTTAGAGGTTTTCGAATATTATTGGAGATTTCGAGATAATGACGAAACTCATTTTCCTGTTGTGATTTCGTCCAATTGAGATGTTGGAAATTACGTATTATAAAAATCTTAGAGGACAAATGGGTCTAACTGGCTTGAGTTTTTGATTTGCTTTTGAAATCTCCTCTGGATTCATTCTTATTTTTCAATCATTATCATTATTGTGAACTTACAATATCAATAGATTCCTTGAGCAGCACAATGCATCTGTCATTTGAAACTAGACAAATTTCAATGTTCCATTAATAAAATTAATGGATTCGTTTAATTCATTTTAATCCCTACCAATACGCTATGCTGAATTGCTCTTAAAAGTCATCATCTTTTTCTTATTTCACTCAAAGAAAATTGCAGTTGAAATCAATTATCAAAATATTTCTATTTAACCCGAATTGTAGCATTTTCTGGTAATGAAACCTTTATAAATCAAAGCATACAACAAAAATAAGTTTTTGATGACGATACTTGGAAAATAAAAACATTCTGAAAATCAAACTAAACTGGGAAGTCAAAGACAAGATTTTTCTCTTGGTTTGCGATTGAGGTTATTGACCGCAATTTTTCCAAAAATTGATAGCATTACTCAGAATGATTGATTTCACTGTTTTTACCACAACATATGATGAACCTATTAATCATTGTGCACGATAAAATATCGGAAAATATTAGAAACAAATGCAAGGGGTTTGGGAAAGACATGTGTATGATGGATTATTCGAAGAAAAACAATAAGTTCTTGGTTGGGGTAGGCATACACAACAGGATTAAAGAACGTGGTTCAATGTCCTACGGTTCTCATACTTCAATTCTCAAAGATTAAATTTTGTATCTACAATAATGCTTTAATTGTTTGTACACATTTTGAAAAGATAATGTTGTTAGAAAATAAATCCGATGCGTTATTCAATTCACCTTAAATTTACAAAAAAACCTGCGAACACACTTCTTCATTTTACTATTGAAAAATTCTAAACTTAGCTATATTTTTTTTAACCGCCATGACATCCATTCCAACATAATAATAATTGCATTCTACGTACGAGTACTACAATTCAGGTCACAGAACCATTCAGGCATTTCATTTGGCGCCAATCTCAAAGAACTCCAACATAAACTGTCTGAATAATGTCATGGTGTCATGAGATAGTGTCCAAGTAATTTTAAAAGGTATGCCATGGACCATGGTATGTTACAACATTCCTGCATTTTATAGGAAAGTCTATATGTCCAACACTTTTAACTTGTTCATGAGCTAGTCCCATACTCTGATGCCAGGATAATAATCTCCAACTATAAAGATGACACAAGTTAATTGGGTTCTTACCATGGAATTTGTTTTCAGCTAATTGCAATTGCAATTTTATTGCATTTTGAATCAGAACATATTATCGTGATATCAACATGGAATCATTTTTATCGAATTCAAAATTAAAACAACGGATTTATGTTTCAAAGAGCGAATATTTTTTTCCACATTAAAACCTTTCATCTAGTGGCATTTCTGTATCTATTTGTATTTTTTTTTCACGCTCCGGATAATGTTCATCCGTAAGTAAAAAATCAAAGATACAGTTACTTCTTATTGATGAAAAAAAATCAAATAAACTCTAATAGGGGCAATCGAACTGTAATGTGTATCAACAGAAAACTTCAATACGGAAAAATAAACACACATTAGTGAGCCTTCCTTCCCTTCCCTTCCTTATACGATGATCCTGTCTTGTCTGTGATTTTTGTTGGATTCCAATGGGGTAACTCCTCCTCCTTATTTTCTCAATATAAAATATTCTGTACTTATGTAGGGCGTCTGTGTTATGTAAAGGGAAAAGTAGGTCAGGTGAACGAATGTACAAATCCTAAATAACCCATTTAATGGTTTGTTTGATGATTTCAATGATTTTTTTTTTTTGCGATGCTTCCTAATGATTTTGGATATTCAATTTATAGATTCTATTTATGGTAGGTTTATTTATTTATTTTTTATTTATTTATTTATTAAAAAGGAACTTAGTATTAAGATTTACATCTTTTAGATAACTAAGCTTCACAGTGGAATTAAATTATTGGAGCTTACAACAATACAATTCATAAAATTAAAAAAAAAGAAAGCAACAAATTTATTAAAAAGAACAACAATTTTAACAATTAATAAAATTTAATCAGTTTTTTTTTTTTTTTTTTTTTTTTTTTTTTTTTACGTATAGTTATAAAAGAACATAAGTATAAACGGGCAGCTAAATTTACATGATTATAAAGTATATAGGTATCTATTAACAAAACTTTTAATATTGAAGATGCGTTAAATAATGGCCGCAAAATGGGCATACAAATATCTTTTAAACGTAACTAGTAGATCTGTTCTTCTTATTTCACGGGGCAACGCGTTCCACAAGATAACACCGTTGATGAAAAATTGGCGTTCCGACGTATGACATGTAAATCGAGGGATTACAATTTGATTGGTTCTGCTAGAAGACGAGAATTGTATTTCTCTGTAGAGATAGGGTGGTCTATGCGTGTGAATTATGTTGAACAAACTAGTTAGGGTTCTTATTTTTAAAAGGTTTTCAAAAGTGACACCGTACATACTTTTAGAATAAGATGAAATATGGCAATATCGTCCTAGCCCAAAGACGTAGCGAGTAGCATTGTTAAAAACAACGTTGAGCTTCCTTAAGCTCACTGCGTCGGAGTTGCAAAACACTTCACACCCATAGGTAAGGATAGGCACAACAAGCGATTTAACAAGCATTTTCCTTGTATTTAGTGGAGTAAATTTTTTGGATACCGAAAGAGTCCTCAACGCACCATATGCCTTACCTACCACTGCATTAACATGATCGTTCCAAGTAAAGGTTCTATTGAAATACACTCCTAAGTTCTTAGCCTTCTCTACGTATTCCACTGTGGTGCCATTTATTTTAAGTACAGGAAAATAAGACAAATCGAGCAGTTTTTTTTGAGATAACAAGGCATTTTGTTTTGTTGGGGGTTAAAATGAGACCACATCTATTCGACCATTCAAATAATTTATACAGATCCTGATTAATGCTATAAGCGCCATCTTCAATAAGGCCTAGGTGACAATGTTTTACAAGCTGGACATCATCAGCAAACATGCGTGCTTCACAATGACTTAAAACAGATGGTATATCGTTAACATACGCTGAAAAGAGAAGCGGTCCAAGGATGGATCCCTGTGGAACTCCGCGGTCCAATGAGAGCAACTCAGACACTCGATTTCCTGCAGCCACCGCTTGACTTCTCCCCGTAAGATAAGATGAAATTAACTTCAACGCCTCAGAACAAAAATTAAACCGATTAGAAAGCTTAGTACACATTATGGAGTGATCAATGGTATCAAAAGCCTTTGAGTAATCGAGCAAAACCAAAAATGTGACCTTATCGTCATCTAAAGCTTTCCTTGCCTGTTCAACAATATCAAGGATAGCGGTGGTGCTGCTATGATGTGAACGAAATCCGTACTGTTTGGGACACAGAAGATTGTTTGTTATAAAATAATCAGTAATTTGCCTATGCATAAGTCTTTCAGCTACTTTGGAAAGAAAGGATAAAATGGAAATGGGTCGAAATTCTTTGTTGCTATTATTTTTGGGGATCGGTATTACTTTAGAAACTTTCCATTGTGCAGGGAAGACGCTTTTCGTAAAAATGGTGTTAATAAGGTGCGTGACATATGGGAGAACTATTGGTAGGACTGCTTTAACAAATGTAGGATGCAATTCATCAAGACCTTTGGCATTTGATTTAATAGAGAGAAAACTTTCTACAACATCCTCTTGAGTAACTCTGGAAAAATTAAAGGAATTTCCTGAATTGGACGATAAGGTTTCCCACGTTTGAATAGATGTGGAGGTATTAGCTAAAGTTGGTCGCGGAACCGACGATACGAATTTTCTATTCAAATCATTGCAATCAACTTCAGCGTCCAGATGGTGTTGGCTGCCAATACCAATATCTCGAAGGTTCTTCCAAAGCTTACGTCCGTTTTGTGAAAGGCTTAAATGATTTGCATTCCACCTAATTTTTGCAGCACTTATGAGACTCACGCATCTATTACGTAATATCCGGTATTGTTGGTGATCTTCGGTTATTCTATATTATATTACTTACAGGAAACTTGAAAAACAAAGGAGTCTTCTTGAATTATCTTCAAGAGAGTAGTTGGGTTGTACGTTGTGCTGAACAAAACTTTGGACCTGGGCATTTTTAAAACACCAAATATTTTTGGGAAAATTGTAGCAGAGTAACACTTGGTTATGACAGGATTTAATCTTGGAGAATCGTCAAAAAAGGCAGTAAGTAACACGGTTTAAACTTATATGGTAGAGAAGATTGAACACAGAACCTTCGGCGAGGTAATCATACGAGTACATGATAACTTCTGAACTTTGGGATGACAAAAATAGTTGTCATTCGAAAACATGGACTAAAATGCTGGTAACGGGTACATTTAGGACGTTTGATAGAGCTATAAAGTTTTCCATAATGTTGGAAGAATTCACCAAATATTTCAGTTCTTGAAGAAGAAAACATAGTTAGAAATTTATTGGTGAACATTATTCAGAAAAAAATTTGCAAAATTTCTGTGCAAGATTTTACCAGTACGAAGCAGCAGAAACGAAGAACAAAATCTGTGCAAGATAGAGAATCCACGCCAAAGATCAGAAAAGTGCAGTTAATTCCATTTAAGTATCGATTTTTAATTCTAAAAATTTCTAAAATTTTGTGCATTCTTTTAAGAAAAAACAAAAACACTAGCTCGAATCAAGAAGAACAGAAAATTTTGAATTCAATTGAATTTTTATTACAAAACCCCATTACCAGATGATTTCAAAAATCAAACCATTAAATGTATCCGTCATTGTTTAAACCTCAATTTAGTTAACTGATGGCTATAGTATCATCCATCGATATATCTATGAATTCAGCTATTACATTTATTGTGTCCCCATCCATTCTAAGCTTTAATCCATTCATATGCCATCACTTCTCTACAATTCTATAGAAACACAGCAAATCCTCATAGTTATGGATGAAATGGAACCATTGTCATTTGGAAAACGAGCCAAAAGTCAACAAAGCCAACAAAAAAAAAAACTATATAATCGTACGTATAAATGTTGTTCGAAAATACTTTAGCTACTGCAGCAGCATTGGCATGCATTTTGTTTTTGGCAAACCAAACAAAACTGTCAACTTTTAACAAATATAAATCCTTTCGTAGAAAATCCTCTCCTCCGCATATCAGGACTTAGCTGGATAATATCACTTTAACAAGATGTGGGCACTATTCGTTGCAAATGTGGATATAAATGTCATCCTTCACAAAACATCAAGGGTCATGGGAAGAATGTAGTAGTTGCATTTTTTAATGTATCCAAAAGCGTTATTATTTTTAATTGGTTCCAATTCCAGGATCAAGGGCTTATAGTTAGGCTTTAAATCAGGGAAGATATTCTCAAAATCTGCTACATTTTATTCTTGACATATTTGAACTTCTACAATCTACATGTCAAAATCTACTACTTTTAATGTCAGATAATTATAATACTAAGTAGGGTCATCATCTTCCCTTTTTGCTACAACAATGCGTGATTTATGTTTCATTAATAATTCTGCAAAACTTATAGCTTCCTTAAAGCTTAAGGGTAGCGTATAATGTAATGAGACTATTATTGTGGTGAAATAGTTTCAATTTTTCTCTTGATGCTGGCTGGGTTGATGTCAATATGGCATCACATAACTCGTGCAGAACTTCCTTGATGGAATGGAATGGTTTCTTGTTTCTTTTTCTTAGTGGTTGTTTTTCTGGAATGGCATCAACTGACGGATGGATGGCGAAACTTTTTCGCACGTTATGGAACAGTCATAATATCCCTATCCCGCCCAGCCTCCACCCCCGCCGCAAGTGTTATTCTTTGCTTATTTGTTTTGTTTCTTTTTTTCTCCCTTTTATACTAAAACTGATTGTGTTGTGGGTGTAAAGTAGGCAAGAAAAAAGGTATGGCACAGACTTTGATAAAAGTAGGTCACGAGGTAAAATCGTTACTTGAATGTTATATGTTGTTTCCATTTTGTTTTGGTACGTCTAACCTTCAAGGAGTCAACAAGATGGTGGAAGGAAGAAAACCAAATGGACATCATATTATTTTAAAAGAGAACGATGGAAACTCTGGAAGGATTTATAATATTGTGAAGCATCAAAAATGGATGCTGAGAGTATAAAAGTTTTTTTTTTTTTGTTATAACTAAGCGCGTTTTCGTGGAAAATAATAAAAGTCTTATGGAAAAGGTTTTTGCAAGAAAAGCCTTTAAGTATACAAGAAGATTGAATTTCAAGTGAAATGGGGAAAGATTACCACAGTAAGTGGATCGAGAAAGCTTACTTTGGCCATTTAGCTTGTAGAGTAAACCGCAGGTTGAACCATTATTGATGCAATATGTTACTGTTACTTCCCTTACTTTAGTTATTGTTTTTGGATTTTGATGAGTTACTGAGAAAATTGTTATTGAAAAACATTATGGAGGATTTGATTGCATGTTATTATAGGGATTTCATATCTTCAATAATGTACTGCAACATATAATCTTTTTGTAGAAGTAACTTATTGAAAAAAGTATTAAGCCAATGTTAAACCAACTAACTAACGATCCTTTTTTACTGCAAGGTTTTTGGCAGAAAACATTAATCTTGCTTTACATTACATTTGAATTCAAAAGACACTTAAACGCCGGAATCCGACATTCAATCTATCACACGATACTATCAGCCAGATTCTATAGACTAAATTAAGTAATTATATAAAGAACTCAACTCTAAATGAGGGTAGGATCTCACCATGCTTAAGCTCATTTTGGATACAAAAAACGACGAACAACTTTTAGACTTTTATAATTAAAAGTCTGGCACACTTTACAACAACAAGACCTTGCAGAAGATAACTTGGATCTTCCCGGGCGGAAACAGGACATCTAAGCAAATTGAGCAATTTTGGGGTAAGCGAACTCAACAAAAGATTGTACATGATAACCAATAGGATTAAAGTTAATAGATTCAATGATCTGCAATTATTTGAAAAAACACCTGGATTCTAGAATTGAAACGGAGAACAGCCAGAGTTCCACGACCCTCACTTTAACCATTGATGATCTTTAAAATGCAGCCCCTTTTTCAGTTCTCAGGAACCAGTATTCAGAATCTTTTGTTATCTGCTTCAACCTAACCTCTATCTATTAGAAATACCTTAAAATATATGTTTTTTTTTTAGTTTTGAAATACCAACGTTCGTTAAATTAATTTCAAAATGTATCAAACATTAATTTTTTTTTACATTACAAATTGTTTGAATAAATGCATGTGTTCACCAAAAATATATATTTTATTTAATTATCGAAAAATAATTATAAGGGAACATTTCAATTAGATTTAATTGAAGACAAAAAGTTCCTGGATGAAAGAATCCACAATTTTTTCCTTCATTTAAGCTTCATTTCATCCATGAAAGTCTCTGCTCAGTTTACAAAATTAAAAGTTTTTTTTTCCCTCTCAACATTGAATGAAATTGAGAAACTTTTCACTGTCAGCAACACACACACAAAAAAAAAAATGTCTAAAGAACATGAAGCATGACGCTAATCAAGGAAGTACTTTTGTATTTTTTGCAGGAAGTAAAATTTTCAAGTTATACGACCATAAAATATAATTTTTAGCAAATTGCATTGAAAAAGGCAATTATTTTTAATTGTTGGAAGAACAAAATGGAGTTTTTAATTGATCTAATGGTTATTATTATCAATTTCAGTGAAACGTGAAGCGTTCAAGATGAACGCTTTTCGTAAAAATGGTATATGAGTTCATTGTCCTTTCCTTTCGTGCTCTCTTGTATGTTCAATGCAATAGGATACGAAAGTAAGAAGCGACACTTTAGTTTAAGTTTAAAGTTTTAAAACAAACATCTTATGAAATTTGGAGGGATGACGTCTATTACAGGTCAGTTTCAGCACGTTTAGATGGATACCTTATTATTTTGTCCATCTATTTTGGAAGAAATGATAAATGAGATTATATGTATCGACCCCATTACACATTCCAGCAGGATAATTTTCCACTCCATATCTTTCGAAGTTTGATAAACTAGTGAAAAAAAGCAGGGTCTCCACGACGACGCGTTCGTCTTGGAGTTCCGATTTCTATCTCACAAAAAACTCTCAGAAACACTGTCCAGGTGTGTTCATATCAACAAAATTTAACACCATTCAAAGTCTTGGCTTTTGAGACAAGACATTATTGAATGTGGGACTGAGTTTGAATTGTGATGTTTTTTATTACGAGGCTGCGAGGTGAGTTCGTCGGTGAGCTCCAGGGTGATTCCCAAATAAAAGACAAAAAATTGAACAGGAAGTTCAGAACTCCTTTATTAAACAACGATTTATTTAATCAACAGAAGTATACAATTGACAGCGTTTTATCATTTTTCTGTTCTTTCTTGACAATTCAAATATAATTATTTGTTTAACAAGGTATTTTTTTTACGTCATAAATAGACTAGAAACCTTAAATAATTAACACGGTATTTCAGTTATTTACTAACAAGGTATATTTCATATACGGCCCTGACTATGCAAGCTCTACTTCGATAATTGATAGTAAAGCACGGGTGAAGTGAAGCTCCGGCACTGGCAATGCAAACCAGGGATAAACGGGTGATCGGATGGCAGTAACTTTGCAAGCAAAGTACAAGTCTGACAATGGTCTCTTAACCTTTTAGTACTCTAGATTGGTAATATCCTTATAATGACTTAATTATCCACGACAAGCTGGCAAAAAACAAATTCACAAGTAGCACAAAACAGTATATTTTCGGTATGTCATTTCTTAATTCCTACTTTATTCCTTCTTTTAATAGGTATGCCAAATTGTGTCTTCTTTATTCCTTCTTTATTTCTTCTTTTTAAGGTATTACCACCAAAAACCTAAATGGTATGTTTAGTTCTACTTATAGAATTCTTAAATCCTTCTTCAATCGGAGTTTCTTTTATCAAGTTTTTTTTTTGTTTGCTTAATCCATCATAATCCATCTTAAATCCGTCTTAAATCCTTCTGAATTTTTATTTATCTACGGCGTTTTCAATACTTCTTTAATCCATCTTAAATCCTTCTTTAATCCTTCTTAAAAAGTTTTTTTTTTTGTTGGAATTAAATCGGCATTTTTGATACTTCTTTAATCCGTCTTAAATACTTCTTTAATCCTTCTTAAATGGTTCTTGAAAAGATTTTTTTTATGGAATTTAATCGGCATTTTCGATACTTCTTTAAACTGTCTTAAATCCTTCTTAAATCCATCTTAAATCCATTAGTTATTTTTCATTGCACCAGCGGGTGGCAATGGTACAGTGGATGTAGTGCTTGGTTGCTTAACCTTAGCGCTGCGAGTTCAAACCCAGCTTGGGCAGCAATTAGAAATTTCTATGTCATTTATGCTTCCTTATGATGATTTTTCTGCAGTCATGCACTGTGAATTGAAAACCACTGAATTTAATATAACACGTGGCCATTGATTTCATTCAAATGCCAATGTTCGTGCTGCATTGAATATGGATGGTCGAGGTCGTCAATCGACGAAGTTTGGTAAGTAAACTGGTTGTGCGAATGATATAGTCTGCGTTGCATTTTCTATGGAGATAAAATAGGAAAATAGGAACGGGTTAATAATGGTATAACTATCAATGTGTTACGCTTCGTTACAGTATTACTTAGTTGGAAATTGAGTCAAATTTATTGTTATTTCAAATAAGTTACACATTTATTTCTCAAATGACATAGTTGACTTAGTTGCACAAAGATATCTTTATCACCGTTTTTAACACGACCTTTTCCAAACACGGATAAATAACTTTTCTTGCAATACACTTGATTTCAAACCCAATCGAAGTTTATTGAAATTTTCGTCATTCAAAACCAAACACAAAATGTGTGGTGTGCTTCAAGCAAACTTTGCAACTGTGGCCTTCCAAAAATATTATGTTTATCAAAATCCGTTGAATACTTCCTGAGAAAATAGTTCCAGCCCACGTCCCAAAATATATACAATACGAATACCCAATAAAGAAGTAAGAAATGCGTGATGCATCATCAAATTAATATAAAGAAAAAAACATGTGCCACATTAATTCGATTCGCCAATAACGTGAATTTATTCTATCTTCTCTAACAATACACAACGTAACAAGTAAATTATATTATCCAATAAGTCAGGAAAAAAAAGTAGACAACGCAAGGAATAATAATCCTTTTATTGTCATTTCCCCCTTCCACCCAAACCAACACCAATCGATATTGGTGGCAATGTTTTCGTCCTGAGCTTGCACTAAATGTCGTTAAATAAAATTGAATTTCGTGATCGATTAAATTTTCTGTGTCTGCTTTTTTGGAGCAACAATACAAAATATGTTTTGGTGTTTTTGTCTTTTTGAATGTATTATCTTTAGTATCCTTGGACATGTTTGTATTGTTTGTGTAACAGTATGGATTTTAAAAATAGAAGTACAAACTATTAATCACAACACCACACTATCCACACAATAAAACAACTCGACAAAAATGTCCAAATTCATTCGAATTCCGTTTCCATGACAAGGAAGTATTGAATTGATTGGACAGTGTTTAAATCTATTTGAATGATGGTTTCGTAGTTTTAATGATCAAAAATTACAACAAAAAACCACCAATTTGATGAATGATTTAGACATATTGCTCTTAGTTGATAAATTGGTTGAATACAATTTTGTTTTTCAGGGTTATTGAACCTGAAGTTCTTTAATGCTTCAACCACATTTTCTATCAGTGTTTAAAACACAAATACTTAAATATCAGGACCGGCGTTGGAATGGAAAAAGCATATAACTTTTGATTTGCTTTGATTTCCAAGGGGAACTCTGTTTATCAATTCGAATGATTCATCAATTGAAAGATTGAATAATGTTTCATGCAAAAAAAGATATTTTAAATTTTGTAATTGCTGTTTAAATGTTAAACTTTAACTTTTTAAGAACTTCCTTGGAACGTAACATTCTCCATTAATTGTTTCAATAGTTTGATTGACTTAAGATTTGTCCTATTTTTATTTACTAAAGGACAAGTAAAAATTTCCAATTTAATTTGCTTGTTAAAGTTATTTGCCAATTTTCAACTCACTGTTTCAGAGAAAATTTTCTTCGTTCGATGCAAAACTTAAAATTTGAAATTGAATTTAACAAAGTTTCGTTAAAAAATTAAATTAAAAAAGTACACAATTTTCTAAAGGATATAAGAAGTTTCTTTTGAAAGAAGTAGAAGAAGAAGAAGAAAGTTCTTTATTTTACGGTAGGTATAGCTAGCTGCTCCTATATCTGTAATGCAAGTGCAATTTTGTTGCAACCTTTTCATTAGCTAACTTTGTTTTGAATTTGTTTTTACTTGCTTGTTTCATCAGCTTGGATGAGGAGGCCATGGAATTGGATTCAAAATGATCAAAGAAAATTATTTGCAATAAGGTGTTAAGTGAGTTTTTTTTTTTTTTATTATTCTGAACCACTATGATGCGGTGATGGTGTGTGAGGGTGCCCTGAGAGTGATGTTAGCTAGGTGCAAGTGTAAGGTAAGAAAATGGGAACAGGTAAATGGTGGTGTGGAATTTGTAGGTCTTGGAGGCTTAGACTAAGATTATGATATTGAAAACAGATAATTGATAGATTTTCTTTCCAGACCGATTATACTGGCTTGTCCTACAACGATAAAGATTTATTACTGACGTGCAAGTAAATCCCGAGAACTTTATTACAAAACAAATTTTAAAATGATAACATGGTCAGAAAATTATACTTCGCTTCCTTTCAAGATCTTAAAAACTCTGATGAATCATCAGATCCAAAAATATATTAAAAAACGGAATACCGTCCACTATTCGCATAATGGTATATCTCACTAAACAGCGAAACCAATATTTTCATCGTTTTGGAGGAAGTATAATTACGCTTGATATTTCAAAAGTATTTGATAGTGTTTGGCATCAAGGCATTCTATCGGTTTTCAGCCTTATACTTGCAAAACAAATTATGGTGTGCCCCAAGGTTCCGTCCTGTCTCCGGCACTCTTTTTCATCTTTTTAAATGATCTCCTGTCCACTTAATTGATTTGCTGACAGCAGTTACCAATCTGGCACTGCAATAGCAGCCTTTGATAAGTTATTATCTGCGGAAAGAACACTTTTTTGACGTTGCTAAAAATGCTGTGCAATGTTTACGATTCTAAAGAGGGTACAAGAAATATTTCCCCCTGAAGATCTCGCTATAATTTATAAGGCTTACGTACATTTATCCAAAGTTTCAGTTTAGTTCTCTTATATTCATCTGAGTTTATAGGAGAGAGTACAGAAAATTGCAACACAAATGAAAGGTGATAGTAGCATACTAAAACATTGTCGAAATGTTTCCTGTTTTCCCTTAATTCTATCGCTACTTCTATAGAAAGCGAAATATCAAGGTACAGTCCGCTCCTCTAACTATTTCCCCGCATTACTCTCATTGCTAAGAACACACATCAATTCACTCCTGAGCCTGATTTTCGACGTACTCTAAAGTAACGAAACTAATTTTTTAGTAGCACTACACGAATTTGGAATGCTTTCTTTATTCCCATTACGATTTACCTACAGACATTCAAAACCAGCATGCATCGGTATTTCCTTTTATTTAATATCCAACCTTTCTTAACGTTTACACTGTGCTTATTCACGATATGGGTATCAATAAACCCTTGAGTGCGCGCAAATCAAAAACAAAAATTGACTTCTCATCACGCTTAACAAATCGTTTCTCCACAATCATCTTGCATCCTCCAAAGAAGAATCTTCCAACATATTTCCTGTCACTCAATTTGTAATAAATGGAGGCAACACAAACAGATTCCAAGTAGATACATTACCAGCAAAATATACAATAATTATTTTTCACCCAGCTTCTGACAATATGTCACCTGCATCTGCACCTGCATAATATATTTTCTTTGAAGAATAAATTACTTTTAACTAGTATATTTTGTTTTACGATGCGGTAAAATGATGTGCGATGCGGAGAAGGTACTAAAGGACACCATTCACCGTACTCGTATAGTAAAGTGGCAAAGGCAACTCAATAAATCATAGTGTGATAAATGTTCTTGGAAATGTTTCTTCTTGGACAGTATAATCTATTGTCTTACACAACATCATGGTTTTGAGATAAAGTATGTGTGTGTCAGGCTTCTATAAGGGAGATTATTAAAGGATTATCAAATCAAAGTATGTTTGATTTAGTTTTGCAAAGGTTTCCTTTCATCTTTGTTCAACGAGCTTAAGATTTGAGGTTATTGTAATCCCCGATTATAGATTACAACCAGATTATATTACTGTTTCACTTTGTATACATTTTTTATGACATAAAATTCTAGAAGAACAGGACTTTATAGTAACAAAAAGAACAGGAATCTTTTGGACTTACAGCTGGCACTACCTTTTTTCGTGATTTTATTGGGATATGCACTTTTTTAAATCTCTCTTTTATTTTGAAAAAAAAATAGGACAAGCTGATCCATTCGTGTAAAAAAATTCTTTTGCTGAGTCCTTCCTATTATGGGCTTCCAGTTTCACAAACCTAGTGTTTGAAGATCCTCTTCCGCCATCAAAGGTCTTACTGGTCAAAGTGTGCTTGTACCATTAGCTCTGCATGATAAGTAGATAAAAATTGAGATAGAGGTAGATCCATGTCACCATAGAACCCGCAAAAGTTCATCGTTAAACTTTCTTTGTTACGCATCATTCTCTTAACAGGACAAAAAACCAGTTGAAGGACCTACCAAGCAGCTTTCCATCCAATCTTGATAATTTTTATAGTTCTCTGTACCATAGAGATGCACAGGAGTGTTCAAATCAACAGCTTGGCGTGCTGAAGTCAAGGCTTTTGTACTAATTTTGTTTTTACCCAAAAAAAAAAAAAAAACAATAGGCTAGGCAGCAAAAAAAGGTATTTTTTCTACTGAAATGAAATCTTAACCTGTCCCAAAGTGCTTAAGGTTCTTGCCCAATAGACAGTTACTTTGTTTGGTCCCCACTCAAAGGGGAATTTAGGGAAATGAAGATTTTTGACGAAGTGACAAGAAAGGGTCGGGACTTGGCCTAGAATTTTTGGAGAACACAATTGAATCCCTTTATGTGATCGCAAAAGCAAACAAAAATTGAGTGCAAAACTGTCAGAAACAAACACGAAATGAAAAAGACACAGAAAAGATGGTTGCAACTTTAATAGATATGCTAAGTGGCATTAACATACTAAATAAACCCTGAAAGATGAAGCTGTTCACCCCTCAAATTACCTAAAATATGAACACATGATGATGTCCTGTCTTACAACGTATTATAATTTAAAGTCTCTTGGAAGCTGTTTCGCAACCCCTCAACCAAGGAACATATTTAAAAAGGAAATCATTTCAAAGTAATAAAACCTTATCTTCTTAGATTGATAACAATTCAAAGCAAAAACGAACCATGATTTAAATATTTAATACCCCAGCTTTCTGCCACATTTTCCCCCACAACATAACCAAACTCTGAACCCCAATGTTACCAACATGTTATATTTGCTTGTCATTATCATTAAATCATGGGAAAAAAAATCAACTTTTTATGCTTCGCTGATGACTATTGAAGTTCTGTAACACCTCTTATACTTTGTATTGAACCCTCTTTTCATTCTTTTTTTTTATTTATTTTTATTGGGGGATGAAATTTGAGAACCATTTCTTGTCAAATACCCAATTTTCTGTCAAATCTGTCGCCGACAATCCTGCCCTTCCCTCGTCTTCATCTTGGTCTTTATTCCTTTATTGATTTGTTCGTCAATTTGATTCCAGCATCAAATAACAAACTGTCAGAATCAACCAACTGACCTAGTTTTCTTTTCGAGACAAGAACAAAACTGTAAGGAGCGTGAGCGTGTAGCACGTAGGACATAAATACCTTCTGACGTAGCTACTGAATAAAAATCAGCAGACGTTGTGGAAAATGTATTTCATTTTGTATTTTATTTTACTTTTTTTTTTGCAATAAATTGTCTGGGAGCAAAATTTGTAGGCTGAAAGTTATTCAACCTGCCATTCAGTGAAAAGTTAACTCGAAATCCAGGGGTTTGTTTGTTTCCGGTTTGTCTGTTTATTTTCGTTGTTTTTTTTTTTTCATTTTAAGAGGCCTTCCAGATTGTGTATTTTTTTGGGGGGGTTTGGGTATTTGTATTCTGAAAGAAATTTTAAAATAAAATACAAATGGACCTTATGTACACACACATATACCATCATACAGATACATACATATGCACACATATACAGAATTGAATATAAAGACATTTGAAACTTGGAAGATCTTTAAACAATTTAAACTTGCGAGTAAGCTTGTGAAAATGACAAGAAACTTTTAGGCATCGGAAATCGAGATATCACGTTTATGTATTTATGTTTGTATGCATATGTAACAAACCCGAAACAAACGTTTAAAGAAGTTCTTTAATATTTGAGTGCAATTTAAGAATAATTTACAGTAAGGGAACAGACCTTAAGAAACGTCAGATTTAAATTGTTTTTAAACTTGGATTTTTAATTTTTACTGCAACCTACAATATTTTTTCTTGCTGGTGAAAATTGTTTTCAATGAAAAAGATTTTAAAATTATACAAGTAACGAGTAAAGTGTAGGTCCTGGCTCCTGGTCCCGTATCAGAATTTGTACTATCATGTACTCAGAAAGCTAATTCAAACTCTATATATATGTACAAGTACATACTTTTAACTTAGTTTTATATCGCCTTGTGACAGCTCGCCTTCGAACTGTCAGTCCCAATTGACATTTCAGTGCAATTGCGACGCAAGGATTTGTACAAAATTTCAGAAGGGGACGCTGTGAATCATTATTTATCGCTCATGATCGATAATGTGTAACCTGCATTAGGCATGCACACCAAAAATGTGTCGCCTTATTTCTGTTCAAGTACCAACTACAAGATGGCGCGAAAGTCATGCTATAATTTTTTTGAATGGCTACAAATGACAATTCTACTTTGACATTTGTGAGAAAAAAACACAACAAAACATGAACATAAAAATTACTTCCAAAGAACGCGAATTAACAACTGTTTCCAGCTCCTTTTTCTTTATAATTTCGTCGGTGGTGTTGTTTCAGATTTCTAGGTCGTCTCCACACCAACTGGGCACATACGATGACGTGGCATGAAATCGGACATGAACCGACGGAACTTGTGAAATTTTAGATACTTATTTTTATTTTAAAATTATTTTAAATTGAGTCTATGTACAACCTTTATTGAAATAATTTGGCAATGGGTTTTTAACCTTTTCAACATTACTTTTATACTTGAACAAAAATCTCTTTGTACAAAATGGTCACCGTTGGCACAATTTCCGCTGGGTTCAATGGACGAGTAAATTATTCAATTTCCTGTTGATCCCAAGACCAACAACTACTTACAACTTAGAAGAGGCATTCTCTTGTGACAGGCATCTTATAAATGGCTGCCATTACTTTACGAGATTACTTGATGTGTATGAACTTGTGTGTCTTTTAACGAAATTAGTTCATCCTCAGAAGGTCGTTGGTAATTGGTAGGTCTTTATTTGGGACAAAGATTCCTGGTCCATCATTGTAATAGAATTTCCTTTTTGTTAAGAAGGTTAGGATCATCACCAATGTCAAGGATGATACGATATTTTATTGTCAAACTTATTATTGTACTTAACAACATTAATTGCAGGTGAACTCTGTCGCTCTTCAAAATATAATTTTGATTAACAAAAGAAGGCATCCCTAATCAAATGGACATTCCTGTTCACTCAAAAGCATCATTATTTCGCACACACGAACTTTCTAGAATAAGCCTTCATTTCAGCAGCATAAACAGGGGCAGTTTAACTTTTCAATTTATTTTCAGATACGCCTGTTCACAACTTCCTGTGTGATGAGTGAGATACCAGGACATGCATTTGCATTTTTCAAAATCAGTCTACTATTGTTGGAGTCGGACATCGTTTTGTGGACATCCTTTAACGTTATCATTTTTTCACATAACGGCCGGAAAGAGGATACTAAGTATACAGTTACAAAAAACAAGTTACTCCTCTCCTGGACGCAGAAAAAGTAATTAAAAATAAACTTGACTCCATAGTCATTTTAGTTGAACAACAACAAAAAATGGAGTAAATAAATTCCAACCGCTACATAACTCCATCAAAAACAATAACTGTGGTCTATAATCCAACGCAACTGTTGGCGCCACTTTCCTGTGAAATAAATATCTGCATGCAGCCAGATACTTTCTTCACATCGAAACTAGGTCGCCCTTCTTCGGAGATACATACATTTCCTTCGAGTCATTAAGTTCATTTCCTGATACTTTAAAAATACATTTAAAAAAGAAAATAACTCTTCAGACAACCCGGTTCGTAACTGGGTTTCCTGTTTTCCTGTTATCAAAGGAAAAGATGATAACAACGGGAAAACGAATTCTTAAGTTGACACAGAGAACCCCCATCCGCCAACAAACTTGATAGTAAAAGAAAATAATGCAATTAAAGTGAATGGTTCAAATCAAAATGTTTCGCTTCGTTTGGTTTGATGAAATTTTATACAAAAAATGTCAAATAAAATTATTTTCACAGAGTTAAAAAAAAAAGGAAAACGAAAAAGTTTGTTCTTGAGATCCTTTAAAACTTCACAGAATACATATAGCAATGTTCCTACTTAACATGCTATTTTGGGGGAAATTTTTTTGTATCCCAAAACAGATTTTTTATTTTTCGGCTCAGCTGTTCAACGGCTAACAAGGAATTCTGAGTAGGATTTTAAGTGTCCTTTTCACAGAAAAAACTGAAAATAGTTATTGCGACAAATATGCGATTCTAAGTCATTTTTTGAGCTCTTTTTTTACGAAATTTGGGCCAATCTGAAATGGCAAATTCAGACACAAAACTACTAACTATAGTGCACAATGCACATCTACTGGGAGCAAAAATGAGTTCAAAGTTAAAGGCAATTGGATGTGTCACATCCATGAATCACTGTGCACAAGTTA
Source organism: Platycheirus albimanus (assembly GCA_916050605.2). Classification (NCBI taxonomy): domain Eukaryota; kingdom Metazoa; phylum Arthropoda; class Insecta; order Diptera; family Syrphidae; genus Platycheirus; species Platycheirus albimanus. The sequence continues at coordinate 11,719,280 of OU696697.1, read as the reverse complement.
TGTACTTCAAAAACAATTCCGCGAAATCCTGTGAGATATGAATAGTTGATTGCAGGATTGTGTATTTTTTGTAATTTCTTTTTCCCCCTAAAAAAAGAGATCCTGATTAGTTGAACGAAAAAATTCGTGTCAAGGGTTTTCTTTGTGATACTCCTCAAACTATGCCTGATTTTTTGTTAGTTGTTATTTTAACGTTCTTTGGAGAGATATAGTCGAAAAGAAGGTGGATTTGTATCTTTTTATGAGCTGTTTTATCTTTAAGAATTTTACAAAAATATTTTCTAAAACATATTTTTCTAATAATAAACATATGTATCTGAACTTAAATTCAGATTCTTCAAAAATAATGTTACAATACAAAAGGTATGCTTATATTGATTTCCGCTAAAAGTGTTGCATACATTTAGGATTGTTAGTCAAAGTTCGTATATAACACATTTATGTAAAGTGCGTTTCCAAAGCTTTTCTTTCCCCGAGAAAAAGATCTTTCCCTGAATTAGTGGTACCATGTGTCCTTGTCTGTACCCCTCGCAATGTGCGTACGAAATTTCATGATAATCGGTTGAATAGTTAAGCCGTGAAAACCTTACAAAGAGATTATAATATTAGCTCTCAAAATTGTAGTGACATGACAACTGGATTAAATTTATACTCAGATATAATACTACAAACACTTCCTAGCAGATTCTATATTGACATGTCTTGAAAGACTAGGCTCCTTAAAAACAGAAGGGTTCCACCTTTCTGCTCGAACTTTTTATCCTTTTATTTTTAAAGTAAAGTTCACAACATGCCAAATGTCATGAAAATGAACTGTAGCCTTATCAAAAAGACATCCTTCCAATGACAGTAACAAGATACATCCGACAAGAAAAAAAATTAAATTTTTCATCGAAGGTGATATACCTACATTTGTTCAAAAACAAGGAGACTGACTGTACGTACGATTTTCATTCAATCAGACAAAAATAAGTATAGACAAACATTAACATTTTTAGATCCTTTTTTTCTATTTTATATTCCATCCGCATGTTTATTTTGTCTTGTCTAAGTGGTTTTTCGGATTTTTAATGCCTGTCAAGGAAGAAAAGTAGGTCAAATAGACTGGGCATTCAGGAAATGAAAAAAAGTCCTTATTGTCGGAGTCGGAGTATATTGATTTGTTGAATCTGTTTTAATCAGGATTTTTATTGGAAATATTCTTTGTCTGAATACTGAAACCGTCAATCATTTGAATTGAGCTTTAATCGGTTTCCAATTGATTAATCCCTCATTATCTATGGGTAATTTAAGATTTACTGGACTTGAATACTTTTAGAAATTGGGTTGTTTAAATTTTGTATTTGCAGACTGCTTCATTCTTATCCTTTTTCATTAAAATTAAATTATGAATCATTACCTTGTATTTATAATTTTTACTTGCCATTGTGTTTTTATGTTGGCAAAAGTGACACAACATTTACCTTAAACGTCAAAATTGTTGAAAAAAGTATTTTTTTTCCTGAAGCTGCCATTCCCAGCTACAATTTTTGTTCTTCTAAGTATCCATTGTGGTTTCGGTTTGGGTTTATGGTTTGTATGACAAACCATTCAATTTAATTAAAAATTCAATTAATGCACTGACAAGACATAAGGATGGAATGACAGCCAAGTGATTGTTTGACATGTCAGATATTTTATGCAGGATTAGGGTAGAGATACGGTTATTATAATACCCACATACATGCAGTATTGAACTGATATATGGAAGTGCGGGGAAAAGGTTTTTGTGTAGACTTTATTCAAATTCTGACAAAGGTTTATTTTTTGTTCCAGTCTGTGGTCTTTTGTTTAGTGACCTACTTTTTATTAAATAATTTAAATTTAAATTTTGGGTTTTAGCCTCTGGTCTTAAGCTGGTCCAGTTTATTGCCGTATAAACATTTAAAGAAGGTTTTTCTGTTATTGGTGATTTGGCTGCTTATGTGGGAAGGCTACAAGATGGCTAAAAAGTATTGTCGTAGTGTGAGTGTGGCATCATTCTGGAAATTCAGCCCGTCTGCCTGTCTGTCTGTTCGCACTTCTAGAGCCTGAACTGATGGGCGGATGGGCCGATTCGATTCGAACTTTGTATTTGGTATTTATTTGGTCCCTCGGAAAGCACGTAGAATTATATGTTTAAAAATCCCCCGTAACAACGATTTCAAAATGATCTTTGTGTTTGTACTGAGTCATATAGCGTATGGATTTCGTAACGAGTCGAAAAAATGAATTCGGACTTCGCTAAATGAGACATGTACCTATAAATTATGTGCTTTTGAACCTCTAATTTAAACCACATGCTAAGAATAGAATAATGCCACTAAACTGTATCCGTGTAGGTTAAGTTCCAAGGGATCAGAATTTGCACCTATTTGGGTTCCAATCAGTGTGCGTGCCAAAATAGGCTTGGTATGAACTTTCCAGTATGAACGAATGCTTTATAGAAATTTTTTCTAAGTCCCCGAATGTTGCCGTCATCTACGATAAAACTACCAATCATTGTAAAAAAAAAAGTCAATATAAATGAAAATCCCAATCATACTAGTAGCTGTAGCTTAATTCCATATTGTTACCGATCTCCAGTTTGAGCTTGTCAATAATTCGTTTCCGTCAGTGACTGCGCCTTCATGGAATGTGTCGCAATCCGCACCTGGAAGATTATATCGATAGAAAATTATACACATGATATTTTTGTTTGCTTGATCACACCATACCTTTATATTGCAAGACAGCTCTTAACGTTGTATCAAGAATCTATGGTACTCTAAAAGTGAGTTGAAAGTTCTGAAAATCATGTTTTTTTTTTAAAGAAAAAGGTCCAAAAACCATAAAAAAAAAAACAATCACTCTCGTAAATTTATTCAAAAAATTGCTTCATAAAACTGACATCTCAAACCGAAATAACAGTCGTGAACATTTTTAAAATGACAAATGAGTAATTTTTACAACCACTCTACTTAACATTCAAGTCATTCTGTTCAAAATATATGAGAAATGAACAATTGAGGTCAAAAAGGCTGAGAGTGCACTTTGAATTCTTGCATCCAAAAGACGTTGCCTTCGTCAGTCTTTGTCGTCGCCAGTAGAATGCTTTACTATTTTAATGTCATGCCCAAGCAGCAAAAATGCAATACGTACAAATGCCATCTTACACAAAGGACGAACAAATCTATGTCAAATGTTTATCTCGTTACGACATCATGTAAAATACTGAACTATTGTTATGTCCTTTTTGAAGTAGTATATATGTAAGAAAAGTTCTTGAGAAGGTTTAAAAGTAAATTGTTTTTTCTTTTCTTTTCTTTTTTTATGAAAATTTAATGAGTCCCTGATCTATTTTGTAGTATTAGTTAAAATACAAAGCATTAGTTTACAATTTAATATTACAAAATCACTTAACTTTTTATTTAAATGTCCTTGCTGGAAAACATTCGTTCGTTGGAGTTTTCCAAACAATATACATTTCATGATGAGGAATAGTCACATCATCCAATGATGTTTTCAAAATTCCAAAATTTTTCAATGTCCTTTCTTAAAAATGTATCTATAACATCTTGTTGTGTTCCTCGTCCTCTGCTTTGTGAATTTGGGGTGTCATTCAGAAATAGAAATTAAATTTTTAACAATGACAATGACAATGAAATTGAAAAGCAGTCCAAAAGTAAGGTTTCTATTTCAAAAGTTTGTTGACCTTTGACTGTTGGCAACCAATATTTTTAGCCAAGTCATTAATCTTCGGTTCCATGCCCGCGGCGATAGAATTTACTAAAAAAAAACATCGATTAATGGCTTCTGTTTTCCAGCACTTTTTGAAGGATTGGGCTCCATTAATATACACCTACCAACAAAGTGTTATATTTTTTTTTTTTTTTTTTAAATAAGGATTCCAATTCCAATTTATTGTTTTCACAATCTTTACGAAACACGTGTGGAACAAAAAAAATTATTGAATAGAAGTGACTCTTAAGAAATCATTAACTTGATAAATTAACCCGGTAATTTTGTATCGGTTATGGCATGAAGCATGTTTTATTATACACAAATTAATTTCTAGAACACCAAATAGAAAGAATTTCTTGTCATTATATATTAACTTGTCCATACAGTAAAGTCCAAAATTACAAGTCAAAGTATCTATAAATTGTTCCTGTACTTTTAAGGCTTTCTTTCATGCAATAACTGCGCTCCAATCAAACTGGGCCAAAAGGAAGAGGAAACGACACAAATGCCCACAAAATATTATTGACAGAATAATCAATTTTATCATTGACAATCATTTGAGCTATACAAAATATCTCAGCAGCCAGGAGGTACGACCATTAAAATGTTCCTCTAAACGACCATTTTTTGACATAAGAATACAACTTTGTTGAGATATAAAAACTTTTATTGAAAGATCTTAATGACATGATTGATAGCCAGTAAATGTTGGGTTATTTGTAATGAGAGCAGTCATTTATTAGACTCTTTAGAATGTTCGTTATATAGTAGGGCCTACAACAGTGGACAGTAAAAGTCTTAAATACTTTTTTATCTCTGTCTTTGGAAAAATTATAAAGATCATTGACCACATTATTTTGTGGATTGATTACAATATTCTGATATGATTGATTTCAATGTTGTGGCTTCAACAGATTGGATGTAATTTATCGTTGGCATTATAATATCCCTCATCTACGGATTCATTAATCACTGGAAAAACATTATTAGATAATATAGATTAGGAACGAGGATATAGAAACAAACGCAGCGCAGGGAGTATTCCAAAATTCTTCTTTGAAGAGCCACAATTGTTGTGCTTGGTCAATAGATATTTTGTTGTGGATGTTGATGAAACATAATAATTGATGATGATGACGACCCATCATCTGTCTTTTTTTTTTGTTGAGTTTCACATTGTGCAATAGGTTATACTTAAAGTAATGGCAATATGCCAAATACAGTTCAAAATAAAGTCCTCTGTCACATTAAAATGGAAAAAAAAACTGGGCGTTTGTGAAAATGTCTGCACATAACACTCTATCTTCAGGAAACAAGTTGCTGAGAATTTCATCAGAATTCAAAATACTGCAGTTTGAGATTTTGGTGTTAATAAAGAATAAAACAGAGTCTGTTTTTATCTGTGATCGACACCTCAACTTGAAAGCAAAAACAGAGAACCACGTTTTTTGGTCGCTGTTCTTTATCCTCTTTCTATGCTGTCAACACCAACCAAACTATGTGTTAATTTCATTAAAAATCTGTCTCTTCGCCTTTATTTAGATCTCTTAAAAAAACTTTGCTTTTATTGTTGTGATTTCACGCAGGGCTCTGAAACTTAGTCTGACTTAGTGTCTAAAGAAATAAGCTGCCCATTAACGTGGCTCAATAAAATATTTCCAAAACTTTTAAATAAAATTGTATTTGATTGAAATACCGCCCATTTACTTTTTAATTAATTATTAGAGGATCCCTAAATATTTCCACTGTCACTGAGCAGTTTGCTTGCTTGCATGTATGACAGTTCGCTCACTTACTGTTACAAATCATCACAAGTCATTGCGAATCCAAGTTAAATCTTTTATGAATGCAAGCAATACACATCTATAAGGATATCTCAAACAAAATATACAACAAATAAATCATTCAACATTCAGATACAAACTTTTCTATTCAGAACTTACATAAATCAATTTCAAAAAGATACATCTCACATCCATATTCAACGAAATTCCAGAAATGTTTTGACTTTACTTAAGAAACAAATTCATCAAACTCATTGAACGCCTTGAACAGGATTTATTTGAGTTATTAACCAAATTTATGATACTTCATCCATTTGAATTAAGATTTTGTGTTCCATTGATTCTCAAAATAAATTTGTTTCAACATTTTTGTTCCTCCATAAACCTGATGATTTTCCTGAAATAAAAGCACCATCCCAAAAATTTAACACGCATCCAACAATCGTCCATAACCGTTACATGATATTAAAGTTATAGAACCATTTTCGATTCTAATAATCCACCCAAAACTTGAGAGGATTCCAAACATACTCCCTACTCCCAACCATACCTAAGCCTATTCATATAAATTATCAGACAAGCGCACTATTAATCCTAGAAAAGCTTTTATAAAACGAGCCAAAAGCCAACAAACCAAAAGGACATGCTATTACTTTTGTCATTACTGCTGCTGATTCTGTGGGTAACTTTTTGGTTTTTGGCAAGCCAAGTCAGCAGTGCGGTGTAATAATTTTTCAAAAAATATCTTTGTATTGGGATCAGCAGGATACAAACACATAACAATAGGAACTATGCGAGTAATAAAAATAATATGAAAATGAACACAGGACAACATTTAGGTCATGTTTGAGTACTGCAGGATTGGAGCAATTCATTGGAACTATACGATATCTTTTATACTGCCAACTTTTTATTGGGAAAAAGTTTTTTTTTCTCAAAATATCTAGCACAGTCCAAAAAATGCGAACATATATTGTTTGTCCTTTGCATACACCTCTCAAAAAGGATCTTATTTCCTGAGGAATAAATCCATTCCAACATATTTCTATTTTTAATCAGAGCACTTTCAATTAACTTGGTCCTTGTTAGGTCCAAAAGCAGCTTGTAGATAAATTTACCATACACCTCAACACAAGTACAAGGATATTTTTTCCTAGCACTTTCCTTTATGCAAGCCAGAGAGATAGAGAGTGAGAACTGTGAAGTCCATTCCATTGTTCATGCTGGCTGCTGTAAACAATATATAGGTACATATATCGTTCACCAGTTGAGTCTGCACTTGTTGGATACAAGGGCTTGGAAATGTTCGTAACTTAGATTCGTCAACACCCTTGGGTGTGATAACTTCATATTTATGTTCTTGTGTCGACATGCGAACTTTTGCCATGAATTCAACAATTTATGTTGTTCCATTCAGCTAGCAAGGATGTATGTTGAAATTAATTCCTATCGTATGGGAAATCTCTATTTATTACAAATTTACCTTAGGGATTCGATATTTGTAAGTTTGGCCTTGAATTCTATAACTAAGCTAAAGTGTATGAGAAATCTTAAAGTTTGTAAGTTCGAGTGTAAAAGGAAAGATTTTTTCGTCCTAACTTGCATTTTATTTGCAGAATTTCCTACACACATTGTCAGAGGTACCAGAAATTACATACATTAGGATACATTTTATCCCGACGAAAAAAATTAAAAGCCGTAGCAAGGAGCAGAACTTTATGCGAATGCTGATTTATACTCTTAAAGGTATGCAAAAAATTTTACCTCTACAATACCGAATTTTAGTATTCGAATAATTTACACTGGAATCTGTTGCATACCTTGTTAACTACGAACCGTCCTGTCTGCAATAGTGCAATAGTCAAAAGTCACCATATAAGCCAAACAAAATCCCTTCCCGTCTTGTAAGCATACTCGTGAGTGAATATGGACTGATGAAAGGAGCAATCCAAGGCTCTGTATCTGCCGTCTATTTTTCTTGGCTGACAAAGGAAGACCTAGACTTAAGTGAAAGTAGAGTCCACGAAGTTAAATCGTTTCTGGAATGTTTTTGCTTCGAATATTTTGATTTGATAAACCATCAAGGAGTCAAGATGTGAATCTTAATGCATTGTGTATTCTTCAGAAGGATTTCAAGAGGCAGAATTGTATAAATTTATTATAACAATGCGCTACTATTACTTTGATGGAAATGGAAACCTTTCTATGTGCACAACGAAATAGAAATATAAATAAGCAAGTAAATAAATAAAAACAAAAAAAAGCTAAATGGAAAAAGTTTGTCAATGCCATTAAGCTATGAGGGGTCCTGAAAATACAACTCCTAGCTTTTTGTATGGCTAAAGGTTTGTATATCAAACAATTTGATTGAAGTTTCAGCCAAATATTTCACTTCAAAATGAATCGGTAATAAATACTTTCTTAAATAATTTGAACCCATCCCTTTAAGAGATAAGTTTTAAAAAATTTAGTACATACAATGCACATATAAATATAATGGCGGAAACCTATTGAATAAAATTGGCTGCCATTTTGAAATTTAAAACCATTTTTTCCTCAAAAAAATGTCGTTAGTGTTGGCATTGTTTATAAAAATCTAGTTTTCTGGAGATGACGTTTGACTGTGTCACCCTCCATTGACGCGAAGCATCGTTTCTAATAGTTTAATACAACACAATAGCAAGATAGCAGCGGAGCTAAGAATCCACTGATTGTAACAGTAATTAATTCCAATTCAAATTATATAGCAAAGGTGTTGGTAATCTTCTGAGGCATACATTGCTAGGTTCCTAAAACATCACAGTTTTCGAATTACTTCAAAAGCGGTCAAATCTAGTACACAAATATTCGCAACCATCTCTATGATATAAGAATACAAACAAAAATAAAATAAATGAGGACCAATTTAGCTTCCTTGAGGTACTCCAGATGTGATATAAATTTTAAACGAGAAGCCATACCATATATCCTAAAAAGATGTTCCCGTGTCTCTTGCCTCTTTCCTCAATTAAAAATTCACTCCAAATGAAGCAGTTTTTTTACACTAGAGAATATTTTTAGTGTTTTTAGTATATAGGGCTTTGTGGCCATTAGCAAGTTTGAAAAAGATTATGTTACAAATCAGTTAATAATACATCAAAAATCAGTTTTAATACTTTATTTATACTTATTAACGATATTATAATGATAAAGAACACCCTTTAAGTCATTTCCAAGTGACTTGACGGAGAGAAACTAAGAAGTAACTTTTCGCTACGATGTAAAAACGGCCAGTGCTGTCGTTCATCGAAAATGGGAATATTAGAACTTTTATCTAATAACTAGCAATAAGTATCCGGCGTTGCCCGGGCACCCGAGACAAGTCTTTTCATGTAATATCTTCCAAATGAAATGGAAAACAAAGAAATTTTGTTAGAAAAAGGATTTTGCATTTATATATGTATTTTGTTGTGTTTATACTCATTTTCATTTAACTCTTCTACAATAATTCTCAGAAAAAGAATGTTCCAATTGGATTTTCTTTGACAAACCCGTTTTTAAATTAACAGACTTCCTTTTGTTTTACTTACCGTTTTGCCAGATAGCCAGCAAGTTGACAAAGTTTATGTGTGTGAGTCGAAAATATATTTCTTGCAATAACTGTCATACCATCTACAATCTTCCATCCTTTTCATCAACAATACAATCAATCTACCATCCTATCCATCTACCACCACATCCATCCACAATCTACAGCTGGCATTTGTAGCGTCCGGGTGGGCAACGGCTAAATTGTGTTCCTGCCCTAAACATTGTTAAGAGCAGCAGCCATGATACAACTACTAGATATAACGCCTTCCCAATTTTCATTTTTGATTTGGTTTGCGCATCAACGTCATAAGAACACCTGAAGTTTGCGCTTTCTCGTTTTCGACTTCCCGTTTAACTTTTGTTTCGTTTTACTCTCTGTACATTCTATACATTGACATAATAATATACATGTTTATAGAATGTCTATGTTGTTGTTGTGCGCTCTACGTCATAAGAAGAGAACACATGGAGTTTGACAATAGTTTGGCGTTTTGTATAGCATCATGCGAATTGCGCAATGCCATATCTTTATTAGTTGTATCATGAGCATCAGCTGTACGTACAGCTAATAAGAAAAGGAGGAACGTCCAAAATATTTTTAAATATAAAATGTTTCATTAAAAATTTAAGAGGTACATAAGTAGAAATATTTATATTTTATACCTATTTAACTTAATGTTTTAATTAATTTAAATAGCCTATAACCTGGCCAACCAATGGAGGAAGCGGATCAAATATACTTTGTTGCGACTTAAATGGCAAGTCGTGAGTTTATCTGTAACATACGGACAAACCCACACACAAACGAAATTACAATTTAATAAATGTATAGTAGAGATAGAGATTTTGGTCTGCCAATATTTTCTTGGAATAAGTTTAATCTTACTGTTCCGTGCTAACCAATTAATCAGTTTTAGGCAATATAAATTTGTTAGATATTCAAATCAAATCTATACATTATGTACAAACGATTCATATTATATTTAAGAAGAATTGCAAAGTGAGATCTCTCTTTGCAATTCTTCTTAAATATAATATGAATCGTTTTCCATCATCCTCTTTCTGAAAACGACACCATAATTTCAAAAAAGTTTAGTATCGCAAATACCATTTAAATTACAATTCACTCCATCTTCCTGAGATTTCCACAAATTTATTCAAAGATAATATTCATCGGCGCTTCCATTTACAACAATGATTTTAAAAGGAATCGAGAAACTAAGCAAAAAGTGAAAATCGATTTAGGACAAAAAACAGTTTTACAAAATTTCCATAACACGAAACCACCAAAAATTTGTTATTTAAATTCAATGATGACGTCAGATGTTTATTCAAATGCGTTCTGTTTTTGTATGTAAAACAAATAAATTAAGGACAGGCGGTTAGGTTTGGTTATCTGGGTTTTCTTTTTCGATTTCTAGTCCCAGTTCTATTAGAAAAAAGGGGACTGGAAAACCTTGTCCTTAAACAAGGGATTCTTTCTTTTTAACCTGATTGGACGACAGATATGGAGATAGAAGAATATTGTGAGAGAAGTGACATAACAATCTGCTTTTATATCAGTTGCTTCTTAATCAGGTTTTTAAATTTTTTTTATATAATGTAAATGTTCATAGTTCTTTGTTTCAAATAACCGTTCAAATAACCGTTCAATGCTACGGGAGGCCGAGTGGATATGCCAGACGACCACATAAAATAAACCTGTGTATGCCTAGGGAACTGAATTTTTCGGTATAAAAGGTATCCTCTGTCCTTTTCTGATGCACTGACTATGTGTCTACAAAATTTTATCATGATCGGTTGAGTAGTTGTACTTGTAAGTCTTGAAAAGCTCACAAAAAAAAAGAAACCCACATTCATATTTAGCCTTTGAAGTGGTCAGCATAGTTCCAACTGACTTAACTCGTGAAATACATACGTCAATATTCGGATACCAAATCTCGACTCACAGTCAAATAATTATTTGTTTAAGAATCATTCGCTCTGTGTTGATGTAGTCTGCGGAAACCTCTGCTTTGAACCTCTTGAGCGTAGACTCAGAAAAACACACATCAGCAAGTTTTCAGCTCGTAGATAAAAACAGATAACCACATCGGTTTGTCATTATGTTCTGTGTTCTCTTTCTATACTGCCAACACCACCCAATATTAAGGCTTCTGCCTTTTAATTTACACCCTGTAAAAGAGAAGGGATCAAGGACCTTTAAGTGATTAAAATGCATAGAGACAAATTAATAACGTTTTTTAATATCTCAACCTACGAAATACAAGTTGTGTTCATTTAAAAATACTGCTTCATAAATAAGATGGATAGATACTCACATATATGTATGTATGTATGTGTGGTGATAACATTTTAATTAAAGAAAAGTTTTTGGTTTTATTTTGGCGAAGGCATCCTTCAATTAAGCTTCATTTTTATTCTGAAAGACTGCTCAGTTTACAAAATTAAAAAGTTCTCTGAATGAAAAAAAACCCCATCCTCATCGTATCCCCACAAAAATGTTGAGTGAATAACGTGAAATTGAGAAACTTTTCATACTATGAGCAACAAAATCGAAAAAAAACCGAACAAGTGAGAGGGCATGAAGCATGAACCATTACGCTAATCAAGAATCTACTTTTGCGTTTTTTGTGGTGTAGAGAGACATCTATTATTGAAGTAATGAACTTTTTAAGGGTAAGAAATAGGGTTGGTGTGGTGTGGTTTTTATAAAAGAAACACATCGTCATATTAAATTGGTTGAATGAATTTAATTGTCTTTTGTTTTTTAACTCGTAAAATATACAATTATAGAAAGCAAAGTAATGATTGTGCAAGATTTTGAACATTTCATCAAAATCGGAAGGGCTGCTAGCAAGAGGGTTGAAAATTTGAATAAATCAGCCCTTATGTTAATGTTTTAGAGCATAGTAAGCCGGAAATTTAATTTTTTTTAGAAAAATTTATTGAAAAATATGGTTCACTGTGTCGTATGAGCAATATTTTAGCTGAAACATAACAAAACAGAAAGTCCTTGTATTTTCATAGAATCGATTAGGCATCATAAAATCCATAATTTCCAATTTAAGTGCTGCATACAAGTACGAATAACTTTCAAAGTGCTAGAAATTGTATTTAACCAACTGCGTCCAAAAATTTGTTAAAAAAGAAACGCACTTCACCATTATGTTTTAAATCACAGCAACCATTTTATTTTTCACTGACGGACGACGTACATGTGTATAAAAAAAAAAAGAATTCTCAACGTTTCTTGGAGTGAGAACGGGTACGGGTACCTCTCCTCCTTCCTTGACTTGATCGACCACGTCGCCGTTGGCTCACTCTTCGTCTACGCCTGTGAATTGAAGGATCTTGAGGAACTGATTCTTCTTCATCATTTTGCTGGGAAAAAGAAGAAACGATTTTTTTGTCACACTTTTGCATTTTTTTTTTTTTTAAATTTAAAACGACTTACTGCAGTAATTTTGGCAACGCTCTGCTTTTTTGTTCTAGAAGAAACCCTGGGCACAGCCGAATGACTTCCTTCATCATCGCAAGATGAGCTGTACTCGTCACTAGAAAGATATCTTCTTTTCTGATCCTTCTTTTCCGTATTTTTGGACATCTTTTTTGCTGGTTCCGTGGACATTTTCTTTTATAAAAAATTAAAAAGAGATATACATACATACATATGTATATGTATGTGTAGGAAATTTAGGTATTAAAATAAAAAGAAAAAAAAAATGTTTAGTCCACAGCTAAATTTTTTTGTTTGTTTTTTTTCAAATTAAAGCTGACTTACTTCAGTAATTTTAGCTACGCTCTGCTTTTTTGTTCTGGAAGAAGCCCTGGGCACAGCCAATTGACTTCCTTCATCATCGCAAGACGAGCTGTACTCGTCACTAGAATGATATTTTCTGTTCTGATCCTTCTTTTCCGTATTTTTGGACATCTTTTTCGCTGGTTCCGCGGACATTTTGTTTTATAAAATAAAAATAGAAATATTAAAATATTAACAGCCAATTTTGAATGAGCTCTAAATTATAAATGATTTATTTCAATGAATTAAAAAACACGTTTTAATTTCGGCTACATAGATGAGATTGTGATTTTAATTAAATTTCAAAGTATTTTTTGGCAAAGTTGAGGTCCGTATTAGTATACAAAAAAAAAATATGGTTTGGGGTCAACATTCTTTGACGAAATTCTGCTTTTCAAAACTCTGCCAATTACAAAGAAAGAAAAAAATTGGGAAATGTAAAAAAGCGCGTTCTTTTAATATTGATATTAATAAATTTATTATTTTGTAAAGAAAAAAAAAAAAGCAGAATTTTTTTTTAATAGCCAGAATTTTGAGAAGAAGATTTTTCTTAACTGGAATGAAAATAAAAGCGGTATTTTAAAACCTATATTTTGACCCTCTTCAAACAAAAAACACAAAGAAATCAACACATATTTGTCAAATGACACAAAATGTCATCTAGGCTAGGCTTTAAACTTGGGTTTTTTAGTATATTAATTTTTCTCTTTCAAAATTAAAGTTAAAAAAAACATACATTTTTGATGAAAACTTTATTTCATTATAAAGACTGAACTTTGCCATTAAGTGCGAAAAATAAGATCATTTAAATGGCCGCCTCGAGAAGATTTGCAGCATGCGATTTTTTTGAGGTATTTTTAACCACTTTTTTGCATGTTTCGGGTGGTATCTCGGTCATAACTTGAGTATTGTTGATTTTAAATGAGTCTGGAATCTGGATAGTCCAATTGCATAATCTTGGTAGCCAATTGACGTTGCCAAAACTTTAAACTACTCGACCTTCTCACCCAACAAAGCCATATTTGGTCGTGTTTTGTGGCTTGTTACTCCGTGTTGTTTGAACCACATATCGTCCAAGTTTTAATCTCCAACCAAAAAAAAAAAACCTTATCACGTTCAATTGTTGCGAACGCCAGGAAATCGATAAATTAATATTATGACACTTCAGATGACAGCTGAGTCTGACAGGTGTCAAATGCCAGCGCTACCAACTTGAAACCACAAAATAATTAACACCGTATGACAATGACAACACATAAACCTAAACATCTCCCTTTTTGGTAATCTGCACTTCTTGGAAATATCTTTTGGTGAAATAATTGAACATTGTTTTCTTACAGTTCCACAGTTGCAATTTATGAATTCGCAGAAATCTCCGAGCCTCTGACTTGGTTGAGATTAATAATTATGTATTCACTAATCAATGGGCTTTGCATGTTGGATATACTTATTTCAATTGAAAATTGTTGGTGTTCGAAAACATGTAAATGTAATATTAATGATGTATATGTATGTAACTGTCATTCCAATGCCACCCAATTATTTGGAATTTTCAAGCAAACAACTACTGAAACTGACTCTATTGGCATACAGATGAGAAGCTAAAGTTTATAACATCATTTAAAAGGATAACATGGCCATAAGCCAGCTGAAAAAGTTTTTAAAGCAATCCCTTTTTATGTTTTTAAGAGGTACGAACTCGTACTTTTGTTGATAGTAATGTAATTTCCGCCTATATCGGGCTAATTAGAAGGATCTAACTACTCATTCTAGTCTTTTGCCTTAACAGATGGTCTTTATTATCCTCCAACCACCCGTTCTTTTTATTTAATTCCAAATTTCGCTCTCCATTTTGCAAAATAACTTGCATTTTTGAGTCCCAATCCCAATGATGTTGAAGGTTTCCGAATCAATTGCACTTTGTGTGGTCTAGCAGCTTTAACGGTTTAGGTTATAAAACTGACCCTTTCTGCTTTTCTTATTTTCTTGTTGTTTTGGTTAACTTCTCAGAACAATTTTCCGCTCTCTTTTTGACAGTATCAAAATATTGAAGGCTTCCACAATGTTCGGAGTTCGATGAACAAATGGTTTAGACATTTATTGGAATAAAAAGAGTCAATCATAATGTGAAGAACTAATTTCGTCAAGACGCATCTCAGAGTTCAATCATCTGTTGAATACTTATTTTCGAATCTTTATGTGTCAGATATTATAACACATAGCATTGTCCAAAACTACATTATATACATCACAGCTAACTTTAAGAATAAGGAGCAAGTTCTATGGCTCAGATTTACGAGTTTTGTTGAGGAGTCATCTATTATGGATATTGAAAGCCACATGCGTGTCGTGGTGGAAGTGCTTTTCAAAAGGAAATTTTATTGCTCCTAAAAACGTAAGCACCTATCCCAACTATTATAGCGCACAAGTAACAAGGAAAGTAGTAAAAAATAAGTCTTGAGTGCAAAAGGCAGTTTCCGGATTTAAAAAATCCTTTAGTGTTTTTGAACTTTACTATGTTGGTTGTTTTAATGTCAATTTATGAATGAGTCATGAATCCTGGAGAAAGTTTGTTCTTTTCGTTTTCAATGGTTTTGGAAATTTGACAATTTCTGTATTTAAAAAAAAAACTACTTTTTGAATTCTATAATTATTTAACTTAAATTGAGTTGATTGAAATACTTCGACAAAAATAAAATGTTTACATATATACATACTATATTTAGAAATATATTGACAACAAATTAATAATTTGAAAATTTAATTCAAAATTTGAAAATGCATAAACACAAGCCGAAAAATTCAAAACGTCACACATTAAAGCGACCCCATCCGTCGGTTCAAACAATAGGAAACATCCTTAATGCTCCCCAAAGTGAAATTTATAAGATCCTAACAAATTATCTCCTCGAAAACGGATGTCCTATAAGTGCAAAATATTTCCAAAAACTTTCACTTCAAGAAGACCATTTCATCAAAACAAAATTCAATGTTCGAAAACGTATTCGAGATAACCATTGTTTGCTGACATCCATAGTGGATAACCTTAAAAATGCTGAAATTGCATTTCAACAAGGAGACCGAAAATCCACCGTTGACCTCCTAGTTAACACAGTTATTATGATTCAAGACCAGGACGAGGACTTCAATTGGCTAGCAAAGGAAGGCTATAAGATTATTTTTAAAATATTCGACAACTGGAATAGTGAATGTCCACTGATGTTGTGTAGGGCTTACTTTAAGTACGGACTTCTGCTTGCTGAGAAGGGTACAAGATGTTTTAGAGAGCTACATTAATGGTTTTATATAAAACTGTTTTCGTTTTTAGATGTGTGCTTGGATGAAGCAATAACATACATGGAAAAAGCCATACGGAAATGCAAGGAAATTGCCAAGACTATCGAAGAAGGAAAACGTGACTCCTTTCTTAAAGAAGTTTCTTCAGAACTCTATGAAACACTATCACGAGCTGCTCTCGTTTATTCTTCGGTCAATTTAAAAACTTCGGCAATGTTTGCAAAAGAAGCTGCCGAAACAATAGGTCAGCAAAAATGCATATATGTTTTCAAAACAAAATCAATATTTTATTTAAATTTTTAGCAAAAACACAAGGTTTTTCAAACTTGTATTGCACTGCAAAACTTTTTGAATCGGCGACGTTCATTGATGACCGAGACTATGAAGGTGCCCTAAGGATTCTCAATGAAATTGAGAAACATATCTTCTCGAACGATTTTCCTGAACACAAGTGTTCCTTTTATCTTAATTTAGGACTTTGCTACTTTCAGTATGAACAATTTTTTGTATATTAATATTTTTACTAACTTTTTCTTTAACCTCTAACAGCATCTTTCCTCAGAATATAAGTTCGGCCTTAGAAAAGTTCAGGTCCTCGTTAGAACTCAGCTATTCCTACAATTTTGTGTATTTTAAAGCTGAAACTTTGTTGCATATGGCAAAAATTTATTCTTACAATACAATTACATATGGTCGAGCATTAAGATGTTTAATTGAAGCCAAGGATATCTATCACAGACTAGAATGTTATGCGAGGGAAAGAGTAGTCGATCGTTTTATTGCACATCTCAAGGCGAGTCGGGTGTTCCCAATTAATTATTTGGATCCTATTAAAAATGCCGTCACTGACAGCTTTTGTTATTTGATTGGTCTAATTACATGGAGAAAATCAAAGTTGCCATTTTGGATCCAAGGTGGAGAATTGAGGAATCGTGAAATCGAAATTGGACACATTAATTCGGGAAATTAAAATGTAATTGTTTTAGATGATTAAAAAAAACAGTGTCCACAATTTTTTTTATTTTAATTTTTTTTTTTTAAAGATCTATATGGCAAGATCTAAGTGTTTTTTTTAAGAGGTATAAAACTTTAAGTTGGCAGCACTGTTTTCATTTTGACAGCCACTTTTTTTATCTGCCATGTGATTTATCTTTGTGTTTGCCATTTCATCATGAATCGAATGACGCCTGAACAACGCATGCGAGATTGCTGTTAACTCCAATTTTCACAAGAAATTTTTTTTCAGCGATGAAGCTTATTTCTGGTTGAATGGCTACGTCAATAAGCAAAACTGCCGGATTTCGAAAGTAGATAATTTCCAAGCCATTGATGAAACGCCACTGGTAGATATATAAAAACTGACAGTTTGGTGTGGTTTATGATGTGGGGAAGTTGTGGTTTCAACACCTGGTTTTAAGGGTATCGCTGACAAAATGGTTGCTATTATGAAGAAATTTGGTTTGCACAATGGACAACTTTTCGATGCATTTGAAAGAAAGCAGGGTAATGTACTGTTTCCGATTTTGTTCTTTGAGCAACTTGGTATCAAATTGGACCTCTTTTACAAGTTAAACAATTAGTGTACTATGCTGATGCCATCAAACAGATGGCTTTGGAGCCCTTATTTCAGTGTGGCACTCGCTTCAACGATAGGGCGATGCTATTGACATATAAAATAGAAAGTAGGCCATACATTGAGAAAACGATAACACCTTAGCATAGCTACGCAGTCAATAGAATGCTCAAGGTAAAAGGCTACTTGGAGTTTAACTGTTATCAAGAAAGCTGAGTCCCAGAATTTCAAGTATATAGTTTCAGAATTTGGAGTCGTAGTCACAGGTGGAACGAGTTTTGCGAATAAGGAAATATGTAATGATGTCGATACAGCTTCCTGTAACCACGATAGAGAGAAAAAACGTTGGATATCTCCATCATACAACTACTAACGATATAGCGCCTTCCACTTCTCATTTTTGTTTAGTTCAGTGCATCTACGTCACGGACACACATGAAATTTTCGCTTTCTCATTTTCGCCTTCACGTTTTATTTTTTGTTCCGTTCTACGCTCTATAAGTTCTACACATTGAAATACTATTACTATACATGTATATAGTATGTCACTGGGCTTACATGTCGTTGTGCCTTCTACGTCACGGACACACAATGGAAATTGACGTTTGTATTGTATCATGCGCAATGCTATATCTGAAGGACCATCCACATGAAAGCGACCAACGAATGAACGAAGATTCGTCCATTTTGACGTTTCATTCACATGCAATTTAATTTATTCGTTGCGAATAACGAATGTCATGTTCGTATATATAACAATTGAACAGTGATATTTTGAGGTTTGAGTCGCGCACGAATAAATTATTCGTTGCAATGTGGATGGTATGTGGAACGCGAATAGTGTTTGACAATTCGTAACGGTCAGATTGAAATTAGCGACGAACGACTTGTTTTCATTAAAATTTCTTTTGTCTTCAATTAAAATGAAAATTTAATCATCTCAAGGTAAGATTTAATGAGTTTCTATCATTTTAAAATAGTTTTTAATGAAAAATATTGTTTAGAAGTATGAAAAATCTCATTTATTCGTTCATTCGTTGGTCGCTCTCATGTGAATAGTCCTTAAGTACAATTATTGTAATAGATTAAAATCTGGTATTACCAGCTAAACTCAAATAGAATTCAAATAATTGTTGGTATGCTCTCTTAAAACAGAGTACACAGATTTTATTTTATAATTTATGAATTTTCTGAAAAGGGTCCACAACTGTGCCCGAAATTTAAATTTTATAAAATTGTATTCTATTCAAAAGTCTCTTAACTATATAGAAAAAAGTTTTCGGCTAACTTAAAGTACCCACTTTGTGTTCAGACTTCCACGAACAATCTTTTAATCTTTGCTTTGAGTGGGAAATACTTTTCCAGGAAAAAGAATAAATTTGAATTGCTTCAAGAATCCTAGGAATAATGAAAACAAAAACAATTTGTAATTTCTTAGAAATCGAGTTTACTGTTCAATTTTTGCATTGTGTTTTATTTTCCAGAATTATAACTTACCTCTACAACAGATAAAATATTAACAATTTTTATTGGAACAATAATTTATAAATTAGTTAGCAAATGTAATCAACGACGTTTACAATTTTTTTTTTCTTCAGCAAATATGTAGCACCCTGTTTTATACAATTCAATGTTAAAATTGTTTTATTTAATTTTCAAGTCAGCACCCTATGTGTCTCATTTTATGTATTTTATTTTATTTCAATCTGGAATGTGTCTCGAAATCCTTTTAATGGCTATCTTCTAGTTTATATTAATGATTTGTTAAGCTTACCTCAATAAATTGACTTGGACCTTTTTTAACCTTTTTTAAATGCTTAAATTTAATTTTATGTGGCTTTGCAGTTTCTTGTTTTAAATTCTAAAATATCAGTGTTGACCTTAAATTACTCTCTGAACCCACCACAAAACTAAAAAAAAAAATAAACAAAAAGGAATCATGTGGTTTCCGGTTTCATTAATATTTATTTGTGTATCCGAGGAAAAGGATTAAGGACATTAAAGAAAGATGAAAAACTGTTTTTTCTTATGTTTTAAGTCTAATTTTCAAATAGGAATTTTTTGTTTTTCTTTTAAGAGCTTGTGTACAGTTAAAATTGTTTAAAACAAATACGACGTATATGATGCGGTATTGTCAGTAAGTTAGTGAAACAGAGTTGAAAATCCTTTTTGATTCACTAAGTGCACGAGTATATACTATGCTATTAAAGTCACAAATTAAATCACGTCTTACATTTTGTCCTATTCGGTTGCAGAGCAAACATTTTTTATCCAATAAAGTCATTTCCAGACATTTTGCTTGTGGTTTTAGAAACCGAAGAAGAAAGATAGATTTGCGATTTGAAATTATTTACATTGTGACTCCTGGTTCTCAAAACCATAATGACGTATGGCGTTGCTATTGAATCTAAAAAGGGTAGATTTCAAAATGATAGAGCAACTCTTAATGCTTTGTGGTATTACAGAGTAGACACTTTATTATCCTTATTAGTCATTAATTATTTGCAAGTGTTTTGTTTCAAAAGCAATTATTTTAATATTCCCAGTTTTCATTGAGGTTCATTGTAACAGAATAATAAAGACGACCCTTGGAAATCGTGTGTCATAAATTTTAAGGATAATAATGTAGAAGGGGATGGGGAAATTATTGTATGCGATGTGACACCTTCGGTGTGCTTTGTGAAATTTAGTGCCTCGTTTTTCAAAAACATGGTGTTTATGTAAACATTTTTGAGATTTATGAATTGATATGATGCTTTAAATGGGAGGAAACAAGAAGTGGTATCATAAACGGATGTTTGCGGAAAAGCCTACAAAGTATTCAAGAAGTATCTACATATTACATTCGTTTCTTAAATGATTTGTTTCTATATATAAATTAAAGAAACTTAAAAAGCTTAATAAGATATTCACATTCACGGAGTTTTGAAACAACTCAAGAAATGGAGACCGCAGAAAAGGTGCTATCGTGGAAGATGGAAACCAAAGTACGGTGTCACTGAAGAATTCCAAATCACAATAAATGTACCCCAGAAGAGTCTGGAGTCCCCGCCTGCTATTTATTACTGTTGTTGACTACCTGCTAAAAGGTAAAGTGACGGATCGTAATGTGCATCAGTTATTTGTTTAAGCCGATAGACATCAAAGGAGAGAACTTTTTGTCCATGCAACTAGCACTTGACGTGTGAGTTTAAAGACTTAATATTTGGGTAGGCCTATTCCAGACTGTTGCGGCGCCATTTGACTTTATATCAAAACTGAAAAGGTAAGAAATAGCAACCCGATCGAAATAAAATACCGTCACCTTTGTTTGGGAAACCTCGAAAGGAAAAAAACCCAATTTATTTAGACGCTTGCTTGTCGCTTGCTCAAAGAAGACTAAAATTTAAAGTTAAAAAAACTACATACTACACCGCTCGCTGGCTGGCATGAAAACATATAAGTTAGTGCATTTATAAGTTAATACATATACATACATATTGATTGGTGTGTTTGTGTACAACGTTACTGGCTTCTCAGTGACGTCTTCTTCGGATTGAAGTCGGGATTTTACTACGTATGGTTCAAATATGGAACACAGACATTAATTTGAATGAAACAGTTATTCCAAAGTGTGAACTGTTAACTGTTATAATGAGGAAAACATCAATATTATAGTAAATATTGGGTAGATTAAGTATGGAGTGAAAGCTCCGCTATCTTCTTTGACCGAAAATGGCCACTGAGCTGAAGGAAAAACTGTACACCTTCGTTGTGCGTGCTGCACTCACATACGGTTTTCAATGTTGGACAATGTAGAAAAAGTATGATGGTAAACTTACTAAAAGCAGCTGAGATTTAGATGATTCGTTGACAGCAAGTGTAAGGAGGCTTGACCAAATAAGAAGTAGGTAAGTCAAAAAAAAAACTTCTTGCGAACAGAGCTGAACTGGTATTGTACGTCAAAAAAAAAATCCTGAGGGCCCCGTCAAAAGGCAATCTCGTATAACGTTTCAAGAAAAGAGAAGTAAGAGAGGCGGGCCTAAGAACTCCTGGTACAAACAAAAGAAGTAACATTCCAGTATTTAATGACCTCAGAAATTGAACAATCCGAAACCGGAAAGATGGCTTACGCTTTCTGAGATCAACCCCGATAACCCAACGTGCGGATTTCTAGTGTGAAGCAAACAAGTGAGAGGGTCTATGAGCCCTCTGAAATCATCAAAATGGCATCGAGAGAAAAGCGAAGAAGAAGAGTATTCAAATGTCGGCCCAAAAATTGGGCTGTTTTAGAAAAACAACACATTTTCAAGGCACTAATTGAACTTTTTTAAAATCTCTTCTGCAACAAAAATCAATAGTAAAGAAAAAATGGTAAACCCAATAAGTGATGATGGGTTAATTAATTATGTATATGTTTGCGAATCATATCTGAAATTATATTTATTATCAAGGCGATAAATTAATGTGTCGTAATTCATTCAAACAAAATTGTTATAATTTATTTTCTGGATGGATAATATTGTACACTTTGCTAATCGGTCATTGCCTCCAACGTTGATACACACGATTGAACAATCCATTAAATATTATGAAATAATTGCCAGGCTTGTGTCAGAACGAATTGTCTGAATGAATTTATGTTCAATTACATGACAGGCATTCATTAAAAACATTTCAGAATGAGTAGATTTTTCTAAGATAATATTATATTGACTAATAAAGAGTTATGTCATGAATTCTCATGCAAAGAAATAATAACACTTTAAAAAATCAAAATATTTAAAAGTGTTCACTTTAGTTTGCAATCAAATCCACTTTCAACTTAGTTTTTAATACGACCACAAAATATTATGAAGGTTTAGTTTTTGTTCCCCACAGTTTCGCAGATTAATAAATTATTTATAAGAAGTCATATCTTAATATCAAAAAATAAAAATTCTTTCTTCTTCGACATCTGATATAGTATCTTCTGCACTCAAGCTGTCATCAACTTAACATAATGCAGTATTTTTGAAAAAACAATATTTTCAAACTACTTGTTATGCGACACCGAAAGGATACACAAAAAAATAAAAAAATAAGACAAAACACATGGGATCCAACTTTACTCACTTATTTATTTCACACCCTCCAAAGAATTGTATCTGGGATACTTTTACTCATATCTATGAGATAACTTAGTTGGGATCCTTGTATTTGATAAGGGAACATAAAAACGTGTCGCATTTCAGTTTTTCAAATAAAATGAATAATTCCAAGTTCTTTAAGAAAAAGTATGAAAAAAAACAGCAAATATTATGTAAATTCTTTTCTATAAGTAACCCTTATCCAACACCAACTTCGATACATTTGCAGTTTCTTAATAAATTTGGAGTAAACTGGATAATAAAATAAAATTAAATTGAATTTCGGGGTTGACTATATTTTTTGTCATTAGAAGCTGACTAAATTCAGCGAAAAAAACATCAATATTTTCAGTCTTTAAGTTAAATAATTTATTCGGAAAACCTCAACCATGAACAGGGATCAGGGAATAAAGATTTGGGACTAAATACTATTAATTAGTTATTCAGTAATTTATCAGAAAATCTATGTAAGCCAACTGAAGGGATTTGTATATTTGACTTTTAATGGCATTTTTAATTGATGATATCGAGGTTTTTAATGGAAAAATAATGAACATCATTAATTTTTGCTTTTTATAATATTTTTTTGGATTTTTAGACTTCAAGTTGTCTCCTGTGACAAATCACGTAAGGATTAAGTGTTGTCAATTTGAAATTATCACACTTATACAAATCGATTTTCAGATATAAAAAGGAAACACCACAAATTAACGAGTCACCATTTTTTTTTACTGCAAGAAATAATAAAAAAAACTGCATCATGAAAAAAAAAATATAAAACTTTGTCACAACAACATCACAACATTTCTTGTGATTGTCCACAACACAACTTTAATTTTGTAATTAAATTCGAAAGTTTCGTTGAAAATAAAAAGAAGATAAGAAAACTTTGAGACAAAATGAAACTTTCTTGATAAATAAAAAAAAAGCATCTGAACCAATGTCAATGAGACAAGTACAAGGTTGGTGCATTTTTTTTTTTTTAAGCTAGTTATTCTTTCTTTTTTTTTTTTTTGATTAAATAAATAAACTAACTGATAATAATATCAATTGCAATACTCAGTATTAAATAATCCAATCTATTGGATTCAGGATCAGGTAGTACGATTTTCATTTAAATAATTAGATTGATGGGAATGTGTCTTTTTTAAAAGATCATTGTATGGCAATAGGGCAGTCCACGAATCCATCAGTGTCAATCGTTTTGAGGGAAAACATTGATGGCGGCAAGAAAATTTCATTCAAAATGGGTTCCAAATGTTAAAAAATAACCATACAAAACATAAGGGAGAGCTACAGTATGTTTTCAGCGAACTGTTGGACCGCCTTTTCCCTATATTTTTGTATATGTTCGCCTCCCGCAGCCAGCATCTGTCCCAGTTTCAGAAACAAAATTCTTCTTTAGCAGGCAGGAAAAAATTCAATAACATTAATTTTGTGTGAAAGATGTTTAATAACTGCTGGCGTTATTAAAAAAGAGGCGTGTGCCACGCCTAAAGTTGAGACTTCTTATTGTCAGGGCAATTACTATGAGTCATCTCATCCAGTCATATTCAACTTTAAACAGATCGATTTGAACAGAACAAGACAAAATTTAATTTTTTTAAAGTTTGATTTTGAATAAAAAATAACAATTATGGGTGTATTTAACAATTTTTAAACTACACTCTCCTTTATAACCAAAGTATACAAGACGAAGTGTTCATATTCTCACTTCAAAACTATGACCGATAGCTAAAAAACATTGAACATGAATGCATATTACGACTTTTGGCGAAAACGCCCCTTAAAAGTAGGCGTGTCCTAAAAATTTGTAGAAAAATTTACAGCACTAATTGAGCTTTGATCGTAAGTCAATTTTTAGGCATATGTGTAAACTACAGCTGAATCGAGTACTTTTTTAACGATCTTACCTAAATAAAGGTATTTTATAGAAATCACGCCCTTAAAAGTAGGCGTATTGAATTAACTTTTAATTTTAATAACGAACGGAAAAAAGGTTCACATTGAGTATTGGTACCTACTTCAAATTTTTAAAACTACGTTTTTTGTTCTTTCATGAGAAGTGGGCGTAAGAGACTCTCAAAATTCAAAAACTTCTTTTTATACACAAGCTTCTTAGTTTCGACTAACACTAAGAGACGCATGCATTTGGACTTTCTTCATTTTTAATACTGTTTATTTGTAAAAACAATTTTTTTATAGTTTCTAGTCAAAAGTGGGCATCAGCCTCGCCCAAACTGAAATATTTTTATATTTGTATTTATTTGGAAGAAAGCTAAAGCTTGCATGTGCAAAATTTTAGCGTTGTGCTTTGATCTATATATTCCAAATTTCATTTAATGTGGAATTGTAATCTTGCAATCAGTCAATCCTTATTCACCAATCGATTCGAGAAGGGCAGCCTTTACTACTGTCAGCGGATTCTCCCTTCGAATTTAAAATCATTGAAAATAAAGAACATACAAAGCACAATTTTTTTTTAAACCACCGTCCACCAACCTCAAATGCATTTCTACCAAATAAAAGGAATTAAATACATCCTTCAAATTATGTAGTATGGTTTTTCTCTTAATTCAGTCAGATCACTGGGGCGTATGAGCAATATTTTATTTGAAAGCATAAAAGGAACTATTACGGAATAATTTCTTTACATTTTGAAGTAACGTGAAAATAAAACATAAAAAAATTATTATCTTTGAAGTAAGCATTAAATTTTATTTAAAAAAAAAAACCCCCCACCGTCACAGACACATCCTTTTTATCCATTAATTGTTCACTCCCTTTTGAATTTGTGAGTACGAGCATTTTCCGTAACACATTTTATAAATTGCAACTTTCCGATTGCACTCATGCACACTGCACGTCTTAATTACATTCTCACACGTTTAATGTGCACAAAGTGTGAGCGGAGCAATAAGTGGTAAGGATTATTGTATTAAGTCATGTGACACGTTCGTTCCATTTAATATATGTATATAGTATACACCCTTTCAACTACTCCACTCACATAAAATGTCAGAGGTTATAAAAGAAGGGACAAAGAAAGGACATTTATTCTCAATGTGCCAGGGACATTCAACTGTTGGTGGTTTTTTTTTTTTTTTTTTCTCTTTAAATTTTAAATTTTTGAATTTAAATAAAAGTAAGTCAAAAAGAAAAGATATTTTTTAAACAGAAACATTCCTAGTAGATTTCCTTGAAAGGACTTTTTCTGATTTCTCAAAGGGATTGCACTTTTAACTTCATAATAACGTATAACTATGGAATCATTAATTTTCACTTTCACCCTATCTTATCTAGGATCCAACAGTTCTTTTGAAAAGATAAGGAAGTTCATTCAAAAGGACATTTGATCCTATTCATTTTATAAGTTAATTTAATGAAAATGACCCATAAAAACGAAATACAAAATGCATTTCATTTAATTTTATTGCTCTTTTTAATTAAATTTTAAAAATATAAAGCAACAACAACTAATTATGGAACACGAATGGAGTAGTCAATTCAGGCAATCCAAAAGAAGAGTTTCATTTCACTGAAAGGACAATAATAATCTTCTTTGGGCACTTTAATTACTGAACTCATTACATTGTCCATTAATTCCTTGAAATTGCGTGTCAAAAGTGAAGTACTTAACCTTTTGAAGCTTGAAGTCTGACGAGAAAGAAAAATTACGATGAGGTTCGTTAAGTTTGGTACGAAAACAGCTGCCACTTTTCAAAAAGTGGTGTTCCAAGCTAAATTAAGAGAGCTACGAATTGTACTAGATTCCTTGGGCAAAAGATTTCAATTGTTTTAATTTATAATATTTTGATATTTTCAACTATCGGCTTGTGCCATTTTTAAATACAAATACCAAAATCTTTTTTTTTTTTCAAATAAAAACCAAATCCCAGGACGAAAAAAGGACTCTGCTAAAAAAGATACAAATCTTTTTCTATCTTCTCTTTTTTGTATCCTTCGGGTGAAAATATTTCGTTTGGTGTGTCACTCAATCTTACAAAATAGAGATGCAAACAAATTGTAAGTGCATTACCACAGTGAGGATAAATAATTTATCTTTCGTGCCAGACAATGTCACCTGCAGCTGATACTATTTTTAGAATTCCTTGCTGCCCTACGTGCTGTTTAAAAATTGTTTTCTCTGGAATCCATGACCAAATAGTTTTTTTTTTTTTTTTTTTGTGAGGAAAATTTTAATGTTGCACAAAACGATGCTATGGGAGATAAGGATACTAAGAATCCAACAAAACATCATCTGCTACATTTATTCATGTTTGTTGTTGTCAAATTGCAAGGCAGATTTATCAGAAAAAGTACTGAGTTAAAGTAATTACATATTTCTCCTTGAATAACTTGATTTATATAAATTGCAAGTAGGTGCCCAACCGACTTGATAAAAGTAACCCTATATTACAATAAATCCTTTTCTGTACCCCTTACAAAGTATGTAAAAAATTTATTGAAATGTCATTCTTATCCTGAAAAGTTACATTAGAAGGAATTCATCTTTATGTCCTAACCTACTCCGAAATTGACAGATGATCCAACTAAAATCCATTCACCCCCCAGCTGACGGGCTATGATTTTTCGAGGAGTCCATAGACGACCTTCTAGCTGAACGAACCCTATGTGATGAATTTTATGTAAACTTGTCAACCTGCCTAGGTAGCATAAATTATGGAGACTGATCAAATTTATTGTCTTGGTGATCACCCAGAAGACTTACAGCCAAAAACCAGACCAACCGGAAACTTATTTTAAACCAAGAAAAGAGCAGCTGGAATTTTTCTTAAGAGAGCCGAAATAAATAAATTAAAGAGAAATATTCAATGACATATTGTTCCGTATGGGAACCATCCATATGGGAACCATACGGAGTAAATTCCTACTAAAATATGAAGATGACAGCGCTGAGACCCATGTAGCGTCATCTACGAATACAGCGATCAACATAATAATTTATATGTACTAATCTATAATATATTCATGCCAGCCTGCGAGCGGTGTACTATGTAACATTTCCTTTTACTTTTAGTCTTCATTGTGCAAGCGACCAGCGAGCATCAAATAAATTGGGTTTTTTCCTTTTAAGGTTTCCCAAACAAAATGGACGGGTTTTTTATTTAGATCGGGTTGCTATTTATTACTTTTTGCCTTTTCAGTTTATAAAGTCAAATAGCGCCACAACAGACATTGATATTCAGCAATGAATGGTGTTGGCAGCATAGAAAGAGAACACAGAATAGTGACCTACGGATTTGGTTCTCCATTTTATCCACCAAGCTTAAGGGAGCGATGTAATACAAGGAAAAAAAAGAATACACACACAGTTATGGGTGCTAAGGCCGACATGATTCCACCACGAAATGCACATACAATGGTGTATGTGTATTCAGACGTATGTCGCTTTCTTTTAGTATCTTGTGTTAAGTGTTGTCCTTGGTTTTTAAATCACAATTGTTTGTTTTATCCCTATATTTTCGTGAGGCAATTTATGAAAGTTAAATTCATTGGTTACATAACCCTTCCTCTAAAAGTAAAAGCATTATCGAAGCTTTCAAATTTCACACTTCGTTTAATGTTATTTTAATCCAAAGTTTGATATGCTGAGGTGAGTAAATAAATTGAAAACACCAAATTCCAGGTTTCAATGTATCATCTATTTGAGTGTGAGAATGCGTAACACATTTAAATTTGATTGCCATAAAGGATTTCAATTAATTTCATGGTAGCGTGTGTGGTCATGATGCTTCAGGAATTTTCGACATTTTGAACAAATCTATAAGGACATTGATCTGAAGTGTGGTTCTAGAAAAGCCACAGCAACATTTCGCTCAAGGAAAGGCATGCTTTTATTCTATGAATAATAGGAAGCCTTTTCAATAAAAACATGTCAAATGTCGTTTACATACACAAAACTACACACCCACACATTGACTGTTGAATTGTGGAATCTCAAGTTCCAATCAAGTGTGGCTAAACCATTTTCCAGGAACCGCCATTACGTGCTTGTTTGTGAGCTTCTGGGCTACCTTCAAAAGTGATTTATATTAAATTCTATTCTATCAAAGAAATTGAAATGTCTAATGGAAGCCATGTTTGGCAGTAGGTAATGCTTTTTTGGGTTCAATGAACGAATAAATTATTGTTGTTTCCTGTTGATTTCAAGGTCAACCTTACTTGCTATTGCTACGTTCGTTCGTAGCAAAGGAAACATTCCTTGGTGACAGCTATTTCCTTAATGGCTATCATTATAGTGAGAGACAGAGAGAAACAACTTAATATGGGTGTGTGAATAAAACTACGATAACAGTTTATCTTAAGGACGTTTTTGGGATTTGTTTTCGACTACAAATTTTATTCTGTAGATTTCCTTTTGGAAGGTTAGGACAGGAGAATATAATGTCCTTAAGGTCTTGACTGTTGTATTTTATTGCTGAATTTACTGCGTTGAAATCAGTTCAAAAGCCAATCCTTAGATGACTTGTTCATGTATGTCTTTTGCTTATCTTTCTCAAAATAGATTTGAGTTTGAGGTGCCTGGAAAAATTATATTGAACTTCCTCCTTTCACTTTTAAGCGTGTCATTATTGTGGACACACATGATCTAACTTTTTCAAGCATGTCATCATTAAAATTCTATCATCGTCACTGAGTCCTTTTTACTTTAGCAACACCTATTCAACTTGAAGAGCACGTAGACGTTCAACTACTTTTGGGATGCTGGCAAAAAAGGACATGCATCGTTGCATTTGGAAAATCAGACTGCTTTTGTTAAGACCGGATATGATGTTGCAGGACATAGGACACCCAACATAATTTGTCATCTTTGAGATGCAAGAACTAAAACTTACTAAAAACTTATTCAAAAGGGGAAACGTTTAATTTAAAATTATTATTCACTAACACTGGACAATGTATTCAACTGTTGTGTGGTTTTAAGTGGGCAATTTTGGAGATGTCCTTACAAATTCCTATTACGATTGGTATTCAAAATTATTGATAACAACTTAAAATGGGTGGAGAGCGGCAAGCTAATTTTCTTTTGAAATTAAGGATGATGGTAAGGTTAAATTTTTTCTCGAGTAAATGGTTAAAACTATACGTCCATTGTCTAGTTTGAGGAATTAAAATAAACTCATTGTTTGAAAATGAAGATTAATTCATTAATTTATCCAAGTAAGTTAATAATCAATATTTCTTTCTACATCTTAACTTAAGAATCTCTTATTTTAAAACATTGTATATTTTATTACTTCTTTGGAAACTTTTTCTTGAGCCTATTGCCTGACTCTGTCTGTAGATGACTTAATAAAACAAAAAAAAGAATGACATGCTTTTGAATTCCACAATTCCAATTTCATTAAGGGTGAACAAAAATAAGGAGGTTTGAAAAGCTTGACGGAGTATTTTAAATAATGACAATAAATGGTTTCTCAACTTCACAGCCAACCGCTTTACCACAAAAACTGCTTCCAAAGAGCTTATTAATATAGTCTATGAAGTTTCCTGTGGCATAAGTATCTACATGTCGCCAGACTACTCTCTTTAAACAAAACTAGGTCACCCATTTGCCTCCAGACACCACAAAGATAATAATCTACATCCCTTTAAGTTTATTTTCCAGGACTTCAACGTAATGATATAAAATGAAGAAAACTTTTCAACCAAAGTAACTCAATTTACTTCCTGTTTTCTTTTTTTTTTGAAAAAAAGGACATTCTTCAGATGACTTAAATAAAAATACTATTTTGAATAAACGCTCAAAAAATAAGAAATTATTTGAATGGGCTGGGTTTAAATGGGTTTCCTAAATGAAAATAACAAAACTCAGGCATGATATTCGCTTTAAGGCTCAATTAAGGCGCTAAAAAAAATTTGCTATAGAGTTTAGTGGTTCAAGGAAGAAATGGAAATAAGTTGAATCTCCAATGTTTTGAAAACAAAACGTATAAACTATTCCCCATCTTTTGTTTTTATCTTCCTTAGACGTTGACCTAGTTTCTTTCTTTTAAGGATTTGATGACGTGGAACCTGGCACGTATACGCATTATTTGAAGGAAACATAACACATTTATCATCAAGCAGTCAGACAAACAAGGAAATGCTCTTACTTTTTTCTCCCTGATGCCAACGCCGCCGCCAGTTTCCATTATTTTATCTTATTTGAGACATAAAGGTACAAAAAACATTTTTTTAAGTAAGTCCTTTTTCTTTAAGATCTGTTTTTAAGCACATATTTTTCTTTGGTAGCCCCGATAATTTTGAAATATCTTCATAGCCAGGATGATGGCAATATGTTATGCCCGGCAACTCAGGTTTCCTTTAAATGACATTGCTGAATGTTTGACCCTAAATTTACCAGTTGATTTATTGAGTTCCTTGTTTGTCTTAAATCATGACTGAAAAGACTTTTACAAGTTTCAGGCGATTATATTTAGTATGTAGTTTGTTCTTTATTCGAGCCTTGTTAAGAATTTAAACAGATAAAAAACCATCAACAGAATTCTATATCTTTTAAAAGTCGATAACGAAACTATTTTTAATTTTTAATTCTCACTGAAAATTCAGCAGAAAATCATTTCAGCAATTAAAATGCAAAAAAAGCACCATACAAAGCTTAAATTAACGACTCGAAAATAATATCTAGAACTTTTATTGGGAACCATCTAGACATGGAAATTTTCATTCCTTCGCCCAAAGGAACAGCCATCCTTTTGCATCTTAAATTCGTTTTAATCTTTTGGTGATTATTATAAGACTTCGGGGTTGCATCCCTTTTGTCGGCGAATATTTCCTGGGGCGAGAGATAATCTAGTTTCTAGTGTAATTTACTTGAGTTCATTGTGGAATTGTTTTCTCTCTTTTTTTTCGCATGATCTTTTGATCCGGATAATTAAAATTTGCATATAACATTGCAAATGCATTTAAAATTTTAAAATTTTAAAGCTAATCAAAAACTATGCGATGATCGACATTTAATATTTGTATCATCAAAGTAATTTGATTTATCAATATAATTTGTCTCAATAAAATTTGATTAAGATACATTTTCAATCAACTTTGGAACAATTGCATTTACATAAAACCATCCCTTTAAGCTTGTATTATCACAAACATTATGCACATTTAACAGGAATGTTATTTTAAAATTATTCAAGCACACACAAATGGAGCAGACTTTGAAGGTTATGTATGCATTTGGAATCCTTTTTGTTATTTGCGAAGATTGATTTTGTTTTATGGAATGAATGAAAACATGATTCAAATTTCCAACGAATATTTGGGATTGAAAATTTCAATCGAATTTCCAACGATTTGGAAGAGAATTAATTCAATGGAAAATAATACAATCGATATTTATGTTTAAAATCGTTCTTACACAGAAATAGTGATTTACTTTGACAATTTTGACTCAAATGATGAGAATCTCAATCTATTGATTGATTTAAACATTCTTTCATAAACATTTGTTTCAAATTCATTGGAAACCAATAACTTTTCAGTATCAAAAAAAATTTGTTTCGAAGAAATGTTATCAACATATTGCATTATGTCGAATCCATAGCTAATCTTATCTTTTTTTTCAATTTAATTTCACATTCCTTCGAAATATGTTTCAAACCTTTACCTAGTAAACGTTTGTTATCAATTCAGAGAAATTTAGACTTCAAGGTCCTATCTTATTCCCTATCCAAAATTGTATACTTTTTTATCAGTAATGGAAAACGCCTTTTATAATCTCAATATACAAAAACTGTCCTCAAAGTGATGTTAAAAACAAATTTTGTTATAAATTATCCGGGGTACCACAAGGTAGCCCTCTTTTTTTTTATTCTTGCTCACCCTGCGATGATGAAACCAAGTGAAGATCTAGTTCTTGGCAGTTCCTCAGTCTGGTGATTGAAAAAATGTTTCTAATTTTCTCCTAGTCTTTACTCTGTACATTATTAAAATACATTCACTGCGGATTTGATTCCCGATCTTAACATATTATGAGGCCGAAATTTAAAGAGAAGTGGTGGTTCAAGAAATTCTTCAACTCCGAAATCAAACAACTAGTCCAATCCTGCCATAGCTATGCGCTTCTTAGTTTAAGGTATGAAGCTTGTGTAAAAGCAAATAAATTGATTGTGAAGTTTTTGGAGGGTTTATATTCCCTAAACTTTTTTTTAAGCCCTTTTGAGCTGTCTTTCCATTTTGATCTATTCAATCTTTTGAAGTTTAAAAAAAATTGTATAAATCCTAGTAGTATCATAAATTAAAATATATAGAATATCTGCTGACGGCAAACGCCAATGCTTATTTTGTGAAATTTTATACTTAGTGTTCTATCATATTTTATAAATATTAATAAAATTCACATTTTACTACTACTACTACTACTATAGAGTATCTCCTTAAGATTAAAACTGCGAAATACAATTTAAAAGACATATTTAATATTTTAATAGAATCTTAAAACTCAAATAATTTTTCCCACTAAGACATTTTATTTGTCATTTGGTCAAAGAAAAAGAAACAAAAAAAACGGCAACCACTTTCAACTTACTTATTTAAATTTGTCAAAATTTCCTCCTCACTAAAGTCAAGTATCTTTGTATCGTAGATAAGTTACTATTCCAAAATACGTGTTGCACTTAAATTCACCCAATTTTATTTCATCCCTCAAATGGATTACATGGCGTTGTTTCTATTATAAAAATCGACAAAAACAGATGGGAAATGGGATGGAAAAAAAAGTATCTATAATCCTTACTTTATACGTCATGGCTTTCATTCGTCTGGTTTTTCTTCTTTTTTTTTTACTTGCCCTAAATGCTATAAAACAAAATTGAATTTCGTGGTCGATTACAATATTTTGCTGATTGGGTGAAAGAAGATTTAACCACAGCTTAAGTATCAGCGAGCGGATTGGGGTTCTTGTGTGAAATTTTAAATGTTTTAGTATAGTTTTTGGGGATTTGATGCTTCTGTCAAAATAAGGGATAACATACAGATACGTGGCAACATTGAGCTTGAAAACAATTTTTTTGACTTTTGTATGATATTCTGCCACTAAAAAAAATCAATTCGCTTCTGGAAATTATAAAATAATTTATTGGTTCTACAAAGAAATTTGACAGTGATATTTCAATCAAACATTTAATTCCATTAATAAAGCGTTATTGTATAATAGTTCAAATTGAAATCGTTCAAACATCTAAACACTACCAACAGTTTGATTCACTTTATTAAAATATAATGATTCTCTAGAGGAGTTTTCGCTTTGCTATCTAGGTTCTTGAATTTCGATCAATTTACACATGCAAATTTCGTTTCGAAAATAAAAGATAATTTTAACTTAAATTTCTTAATTTTAACATTATTTGATTAAATTCAAAAAAAATCATCATAAACCAGTGTAAAACAAATTGCTTTCATCGCATCCTACAAATAATTTTTCACATAAAATTGATTCAATAATAAAAATTCACAAAAATGTATCTTAATTTGCACATGCTTCAGCAGAATTTTATATAGCTTGCTGTGGCTTGCAGTAAATGCTATAAAAATAGAATTGAATTTCGTGGTCGATTACGTGTCTGCTGATTGGACGCAAAAACAAATCATCCACAGCCCATTTTTTGATTGGATTCAATTGTTTTTACTTGCAATTCATTCTTTCAAAAGTTAATGGTATGGTGTAGTGTGGTGTGTGCATACGAAAGCAGACAGCATCATTTAAAACCACAAAACTGGCTTGTTAATAAAATATTATCAATTGAATCAAATTTGAATACGTTCATAGCAAGAGATATGTAAATTTTGAAGAATTGCCACAGAAAGTTTTTTATGGAAATAGTCGGTCTGGATTTTTCAAAATGGCGGTTTTAACCACCATGTTATTATAAAAACATTCAATTCTTTCAAAATATAATAAAAAATTAAAATTATATACTAGTTTCTTTTCAAAAAATGCATTTTCCTATTGATCAAGAAAAATATAAGCTTGACAAGAGAAATCAGATATGCATCCATTATTTAACTTTAATCTAAGGACTTTACTTCTAGTTTACTTGAAACAAACAAAAACTCACTTGTTGGTATAATATCCCGACAAGTTAAAATAATCCTTTTTCCTCAAAGCACTTGAGCAAACATTGACATTGTGTATACTATGTACTTGTTGCTAAGAATAGAAATCCGTTTTCATCTTCGAAGAAAACAATGATTGTAAATATTAGTCCCTTGTTGAACATTATATTAAAGAAATCATCCATCATGTCCATAAATTTTAATCAATGGCCATGCGCTCTTTAATGATGATATCCATTTTAAATGCAAACAATAGCAATCACATTACTAAAATATTTACAGAAACAGAAACTGATGTTGAAATTGCTGCGGTTAAAACTGCCATGTCAAAAACCAATTTCAATAATTATTATTCCAATGACTGTTCCTTAATGGAGTGTAAAATTAATTTACCTCACAACTTGACCAAATGTTTTTGGTTAAAAAAAATATATATAGTGTGTAACTTTAAAGTCTTTTATTTTTCGATTCTTCTGAATATTTATACATTTTCAATTTAATTTTAATTTCAA
Source organism: Platycheirus albimanus (assembly GCA_916050605.2). NCBI lineage: Eukaryota > Metazoa > Arthropoda > Insecta > Diptera > Syrphidae > Platycheirus > Platycheirus albimanus. Next base: position 11,683,809 of record OU696697.1, on the reverse strand, counting down.
CAGTGAAATCAGGCTTTTGTGGTGATCCATTGGAATGACAAAGGGATTCTGATTCGATTGAAAATGTGCTTCTTTATTTTTGGTGGCAGGAAATTGGAATATGGTGACAGGCGGTGGAGATTGATTTTTATTAACAGAAATTGTTTTCGATATATGTATGTAGGGAGTGGTTGTCAGAAAGTTAAATATTCATTTCATTTAATTGTATTGAAGTTTTTGTTGCTATTCAAATAGGATACTTTTAACTATATAAGTTCAGTTCTAAGTTCCCAATTAAATTGTCTATTTGTTTAGCAACTAAAGCAAAATCAATTCAATAAAATAATTTCTATTTTAATTGAGAGACAATGAAAAGAATAAGAAAAAAAGACTTGACGCATTGCATAAATCTGGATAACTCTCTAAAACTAGTTTAAAATCATTCCCTAATGCTACAAAACCAAACACTATTATCAATTTTTGAATTAGGTACTAGAAGTGTAAGAAGACTTCTTTTAATAATTAATCTTTCAAAATTAACGCCATTGCCTGAAGAAAATCGATACATTTCGAATACATGAATCGTCCACCAATAACGCAACGTTTCGTTTCATCCCTCAGTCAAGCTGTAAGACTACTCCAACTGATAATCATAAGATCATAACCATACCATCTTAAAGTAATAATACTTCCACACAAAAGAAGTTATCATATTCACTATAAATATGAAATTCCATAAGCAAAATCACCAATTCCCTGGAGACATGAGGCACAATGATACGCATACACATCCTTCTCAGCCCATCTAGAATTTAATGGATGTTATCGTGACGCGACAATGACATTACCCATGACCAGCAATATTTGACCTATATTTTTCCCACCCGCCTCAAGTCCTTTTTATTGGGAATGGGAACGGATATATTTGTTATTTTGTGAATTTCACCAGGTAGGTAGTTGGACATGGAATTAAATTAAATGCATTTGGTATATCAAAAAATAATACATAGAACTAAATTTCAAATTAAATTGACCAATAAATAAAAGAAGAATGAGATGAGCATGTTATTAAAAACAGTCTTTTGATAAAAATATGCAAAAATGTTTGACAGTTATGTTTACAGTTAAACAAACCTGATGACCACTTAAGACCTACTAATCAGCTCTAGGCTGAATTCTGAATGTCCGATTAAAGATTGTGTAGATGTATGCAAAGGATAATACATAATTGCATTATTTTTTTCTCTAGAAATATTGAACGAACGTAAGATCTGCACCAGAAAAATTGTATTTAAACTCTTCAATTTTGATCTTTTAATCAAATTTTTGATCGTTTTTACTCATTTGGTTTGGATTTGGTTAGTGTTTTAGACATAGAAAAACCGATACTTCATTGATTGTGAAATTTATCTTCATTCATGCGCTTTTATTGCATCATCCAAATGTAATTTAAATCTTCTGATGTTATTCTATTATGCAAATGTTATGGCTTATGGGTTATGTTTTAGTAATAGGATGTACATATTGGATTTTGTTTAATATAAAAACAAAAGAACGTAAGGAAACGATGTCATACAAGACTTAACATTTCATGGAAAAGACAGACATCAAGACAGGGAAGCGACAATTGATGTCAACATTTTGAAAAACAATATCTTAATATTAATACCTTTTTATTTTGATAGGAATAGATCGTATGGAATGATTTAAAATAGCAGAGGGCAATATGAAAGTATTGATATTTAAACCGAAGTTACAATAAGATGTAATAATGTTAATTTAATACTAACATATAGCTTTAATTTTGATTCTTCTATTGAAAAACTATCATTGATTCGACGGTAATTCAATAGTTCCATCAAATAAATTGTAAATTATCAAAATAAACTTCAAGATTTTTGTATGCAATTAGGAGTTATAAATACGTCTACAAATTGTCTGACTCAAAGTATTTGTGCTCTTATTGAGATGTTAATACTTCAAAAGTGCTTAGTCCAATCCAACCTTACTAAATCAACGCTAATACATTATAGTAATATTTTAAAATGCTGCACTCAATGTCAATGGCCACAATTGGTATCATAAGCAAATGTACAAAAATAAATAATATTTTTGACATGAAAAATTTTAAATTTAAAAATTTGTTATAGGTCTAAGTTTGTATATATTTACATTAAGAATCAACTACTTTTTAAGACAAAACAAGAAACTTCACTAGGTATATTAAGAAAAATAGTAAGGCTGTGAGTTTTCAAAAAAAAATCCTCTTGTTAATATGAAAGCATTAATTTTGTCTTTCAAACAATACAAGAAGTACAACTGAAAAGACCATTCGTACTATTAAGTTTCAATTTGAATTTGTTTTATGGTGCATTTTTTAATGGGAACGGGAACGATTTTCCGAATTGAATTGTGTTCCATAATAATGGTAGGGCATTTCGCTGACATTACACATTTTGATTGAAAATCGAAAATCAAATTTACTTTGTGTTTGCTAATTCATTTTTCTTGTGCAAATTATTAATCCTTTAAAATTATTAAACCTTCAGTCAAACAATCATTAATCTCTTTGTTGAAAGACAAATTCCCGACGAAGAAGTTAATAAATTTAGTTAGTTGTCACTATATCAAAATCTCTAATAATCCCCCGATAATCTTTAACACATTTTTTTCATGTATAATTTAATGAGAGTATTCACTTACACTTAAGATTTGTTATATAATAATTATGTGTGTACAGTTTATTTTTTGTCATAGTAATAACTTTACCACTATTGCTCTGTAAAATGGAATTTTCAGAATCCCACAGAAACGTTAACAATTAGTTTTAAAATTGAGTATCATTTTCATTCCAAAAAGTAAATAAAAAAATCTATTTCTTGGAAGAACAGTCTCAAAATCTACTTTGATACTTAAATAATGGATTAATAAATGGATAAAATGTGCAAGTGGTGAATTAAGTAATAAAATCGTGCGTGCGGTCTTATCGCTTAATTTTCTACTTGCAAATCTCCTTTTTTAAGTGATTTTTTCTCAAGATTTGGCAATTGCAGTTAATAACTTTGGGCTTCCTGTCAACATTTACAAACTTATTTGAAAGAACTTTCTATCCAACCAGATTGGAACAAAAGAAAAACCTAAAAACTAAATATAATTTAATAGTCTCCAAGATTTTATTTTTAAATCACTTAAACAACTTCTCAAAAAAAAAGACTTAACTACTTTCATCCAATAACTCTTTTCTGCAAACAAAAGTCAAAAGTTGACAACCATATCTCACACATCACATGTGTACAACAGCATAACTTCGTCCTTAAAAAAAAAAATCTGTTTAGCAAACTTCATATATTTAAATGTTTGAATGTTGAATTTCGTAAGTATATAACTTGCATCTGCAGGAGACTTCAAGCTTCCCATTAAACAAAAACAAATCAAAAAACCCAAGCAACAAAAAGTCCATGAAGTCGTCAGTGGGAATATTTAAAAAGCACTAGGAGCATTGGGTACACTATTCAGGACACAGTATTTGCAACCAGCAACGCAATTTTAAAACAGCAGGAGCAATGAAAGGAAAACTCATCCGCAGAGCTCCCAGGAGACAGGAGGCAGGACCCTCCTATACCGCTACCATATCATCCCTAGACTGTAATAAATAAAATTCTTAACTTGTTACCTTGCGGGAATGCTGCTTTTGTAACTTGTGGTGTATAGAAAACAAGGATATAGCAAAATTCACAACGCATGGTTTCCCAACCATAACTATACAGGGCAGAGATTTATAGGATTTTTTTGTTTGTTGTATTTGTCCGCGCGCTGCGTTCTACTCTCTGTTGTTTGTGTTTGTGCTTGGGTGCATACTGTATAGTGTGCAGTTATTATATCCTTGATTTATAGTTATGACATTTTCATGTAATAATAGTCACTTAGCATGTTTCATACAAAAATTTTCAACCAACATCGGATGACAGTTTTTGTGCACGAAAAGGCTTTGGAATATTATGTATATTTTAGCAAGGGTGCAACTTAATTAATTTTGTTTGCAAATGGTAATTAAATTTGAATGTCCTTGAAACCTTTTTGATACGGAACCCATTAGATAGAAGTAAATGTAATCAATTTAATGTGAATCCTTAAGAAGCAATACAATAGTCTGGGAAATCTATTACTACATGTAGGCTCCAATATCGCGAAATCATTTCCAACCTCTCAATCCTTCTTAATCACGCACGTCGATGCATAAATATAAATGTATTCATTTACAAATTATTGTTAGTTCAATGTTTACAATTATGAAAGTAAACATAAAACAATCAACTCAACGAGAGAACAAGACACATAAATCATTCATTGACAGCTTTATTAACACGCCATCTTCGTTGCGTGTTGTTCCACAGGATAACAGCTCTACCATATCTGACATAACCTGCCTCACACATAATCTCGGTAAACTATATGAAAGTACCTGCAACGTATATCCTTGCAGCAAAGCCTTCCTCGAATATTTTTGCACAAAACTTATGAATGAAATAAAACCTTTGCAATTTTTTTTTTTTTATTATTATGAAAACGAAGCTTCGGCACGCAAGCATTGGAATTTGGAATACACAAGCCTATACCTATCTACCACATGGTATGGAACATGCTGCCAGAAGGATAGGGCTTAAGACAATAAAGCCCGCTATGCAAAATAGAAAACTGTCCTCCAAATGTCAGTCTTCCGTTGGGGCTCGGGATCGAATCGGGCTCTTTCATATACTAAAACACGATACACAGTCAACGTCCACATTTAAAGTCATTCGGTTGTGGTGTTCTGTCAGGAGGTTAGAGGATTTTGCCGTTATAAACCTCAGCGGGTTTAAATAGCGTCATTTTGTGAGTGACAGTTATGTCTATCCTTAGCCAACAACAACAGGACGATGATGACGACAAAGGACCAATGCGAAAGGTCAAAGCACAACTTTCTTATGCCTTCGAAAAGGAACTCACAGAGAAGCAGAATAAAAGGATTTACATTGTCGATGAATTCATTGCCACCGAACGAGGTAGGTACCTATATTATATCATAGTCATAGTGACACAGTCATTGGGATTCTAGGATAGAACATCACCCAATCCCATAACGGTATATAGAAGATAAAAGACAAAATTTTCATCTCTATGCATATTCGCTTATATTCTTGCAGTGACACCCATCGAGGGAAAGTTTTATTCGAAATTCAATGATGTGCACATCAAGGACATTAGAGAAAGGCAGTGTTTCTGGAAATTGGCTAAGGAAGAGCGTAATGGATCAATGATAAAGCTGGAGTTTCCTGTTTTAGAAAGTCAAATGTACGGTTGGATTCCGAGAAATGTCAGCAAGTTGGCATTGAAACGGATCAACTATATAGCAGCACCAAAACTTCGTTGTCCAATGACGGTTTATGGGGAGAAGTTAAGCTCGGAACGCGTGACCGAACGGACAGAATTTACGGGTGAACGATTTTATTTGACGTGAATTGGGTGAGATTTTGAAAATGTGAAAACGCAATAAAATTTCCAATTAACTATTTGAAAAATATGCGCATATTTTAATTTTAACATACATATGGTTTCCGGTGAATAGACACTACGTAGGGTGGGTACGGTGTTTTGGAAAACGTTCATTTATGAAAAACGTTCATTTATGAACATGTGACTATCGCGGACAGAATAGGAAAATCGGTCGGTTCCAAAAAAAAAAACTTAAAAACTTAATCAACCATTATTTTGGTAGTCAAGAAGCCATTTTCTTACTTTATATGTATGTATATTCAATTGTTTTAAAATCAAAAAGTCAAAGTGCGAACTTAGCTTTAAAGATGCAATGGCGCAGTTGACAGTTTAACAACTCTGACAGTTCAACAAATCCAAGTCTAACCAAAGTTATAACTATAACAATTTTTGTTATGTCAAACAAAATTTTGAATTGCCATAGTTAGAGTTTGTAGGGTTTTTTTACTGTACAAATGTCAAACAACAGATATCGTTAACTATGGTTTAAAAATTTGACAATCTATGTGCTACCTCAATTGGCTTGATCTACTACTTTGAATTGAAAGTCACAAGCGATTTGGGGTGACCCAAGGTTGAATTTAAGGCTCAACAAACCAAGCTACTCATTAGATGTTGTTTTTTTTGTTAATCTAAAGCACCAAAATCAAGGTCAAAACGAAAAGTACGTTAGGAAAGTTCTAATCCTTGCAGGATTTTGTCTGATATATTGAGCTAGTACATAGAATTACATCATGCACTTTTTTGGTAGATTTGTATAGTCTTCTTCAGATTTTTTTTTTCTCATGCAGACCTATTGGGGTTCGTGTTATGGTCAGGATAATCAACAGCGTATCACTCTGTGTGACAGGCAGAATTAAAATACCGTACAAAAGCCAGACCGCAAACCATTTGCACAACCCTTCTTCTACTTGCATACAAATTTGATTACGTTATTCCGTGTTACATGCCATTGATTAAATGATTTTTTATTGGTTCCATGATTTATATGTACTATATTATGTATGTATATTGTATACATTGATTGTTCATATTTGATATTGTGATTTGTGACTTGTGACCCATAACCAACTTGACATTATTTCGTACGGTAAAAGTGAGTACAAAATGAATAGAAATTTGATTGACAATGACATAACTAGCTAGTTTATAGTAAACTGAAAATTAAACAAGTATTGGTAAATATTGTAAACCTCGTTTCCTGTGGATTGTCCTTGAAGAACAAACATTCTCATAGTAATAAAACAAAACCTTCCTGGCTGAACAATTCATCATCGCGTGATATTTTCGATCAGAGGTGGTTTAGTATTGACATTTGGTTGTTCAGAGACATACAAAAAAGTTTGAAGAACGAAAAATGTAGCAAGAAATCACCCTTGACATTTATCGATTTTAAATTTATCTGATGTTCATAAAATCCTTGACACCCAATTTTTGCTTACTGTAGCCGTGATTTCAAAAAAACTAACTTATTCCAGCAGGTTTCACCTAAAAAAAAAGGAAACATAGAAGTAGTGTCATAAACATAATGTGCCTGTGCCTTAATTTGCAAATGGCGTCAAATGTCATTATGCTTTAACTAACATCTATGATACAGACCGTTAAAGAACACTAATAAAAAGCAATGAAGGGATACACATACACACACCTGAAGAACCTATGGAACGTGCCTATAATAGCCGATCGCTCTGTTTCGTCAAGTTTTACGTCAGTTTTACTTACGTAAATAACTGCGCTTCCGACCATATTTAACGAACGTAAATCTAAAATCTGACTCTGTAAAGGAAAATGTACGGTTTGATCAGCATATGGTCGTTGAAATTTTGAGACAGCAATTTCCAGGCCGCGTGAACGCTCATTTTGGAGATTTGAAATGGCTGTCCAGTTCAGTTAAATCACTTTCTTAGAACCTTAGTACTCTCAAGACATAACTTAAAAAAAAAAAATAACTAAAACGCATATACAAATAATTTTTAGCACTTTATGACTTAAAAAAAACATTTCTATACAAATCTTAAACTAAAATTAACTAAGTCTTATGTTAACAACTCTTTTTTTGCTTTAGAAAGTGGTCCAAATATACTAAGGACCACAGGCAGTAGGATCAACCCATGTGCCGCTCCAATCAGCACTATTCCCAAGTACATCCTAAAGTAGTAGATTTGGAAGATCTGTGATTTTGAGAACGCCAGTACAATAATACCAGCAAACTTCGTCAAGGTAATCCCCGACAGGACACTACTTCCGGTAACTGAGAGTGCCTTGCTGGCTCTTTCATTTGTCGAGCCTGCATAATTTTTGTAGGATCTTAGAATGTGTGCTACAAATTCAACTCCAATACCAACACACACAACCAAGTTGACCAATGAGACTGCATTTAATGTGATGGCCCACGCCCACATCATGCCGCCCATATTAATCAAAATCAAAAGTACAGTTAGAAGGACCATAAACGAGGATATTATATCAAATCCTGTTATTATGAACGTTACTAGGAACACAGCAACCAGGGATAGTCCCAAGGAGTAAATTGTGTCATCCCAAATGGTAAGGTATTGTTCGTAGTAAACGAAAAACACACAATATGGGAAGAACAGGACATCAACGCCATTTTCCTTGAACATATCCTGAACTTCTCGAGCCACACGTTTAGCTTCCCCCAGAGCTGTGTAGAATTGTTTCGAAGTCACCGAAGTAGTGGAGAATTGCATGAAATTGGTGTCCAGGATTTGACTCACGCCATTCTCATCAAGAGTATATATTACAGACTAAAAATATTAAAATTATTTGAATGGGGTTATAAAAATGAAGTCATGGTCAATACTCACATCAAAATAGGAAGGTCGCCCAGCTTTTGCACAGTCAGCATCAGGAAGATCAGAGAGGAAGAATGGAATGTATTTGTTGAAAGTTTCTTCGGTTGGTCGAAGGCCATCCTCAGAGAACGACCTCGGACAGGATATACACTCGTCAGCATATGCATCTAGAGAAACATGTTTTTTAGGAACTTGAAGTGAGATCATGGTTAGAGACTTCACTTACTACTTGCACAGAAGGTACCATCAGTTTGATTTATCTTGCAACACGTCTCAATGCTAAGCCAGTCAATGTAGTCATCCATCCAAGATGCTGCAGGCCGGGCGAGCTTGGTGCTAAAAACAAATAATTTCATGTTATGTATAAGAACTACTACGCCATTTTGTTTCTTCAGGAAGTGGAAGGACAAAGGGCTTTCGAGGACTTGTAAACTTACATTTCTGGATATCTGGATTGAATGTAAAGCTGTGTTGAGAGCGAGTTATTGTTGCATTCAACCCCACCGCATATAAGATTCTGATGAGCCCTTTGCGAGTAGTTCATACCCGGCCCAAGTACCCAGTAAACTGGTGCCCCCGTTGATAGTAACTGAGCCATAAACTGCAAGTTAAGAAGAACTATTAAAAAAATACTTCAAAAAATATGTCTTAGGAACTCACCTGAAAGTATTTCACAACATGAGAGTCCTTTGGCATAGAAAGCTCCTGATCCAACCCAAGTTCAATAGATGGAACAATTATCAGGGATAGGGCTGTGACTACCGTAAAAACAACCAATACCAAGACTTTGACAAACCTTTCCCAAAACAGAAGCACTGATTACAAATCTGTTTAAAAAAGGAACAAAATGAACATCCTTTTCCAACTTACTTGGAGAGTAAAAATGGAGCGTAGACTTTTGCGAAGAACTTCTCAAGAACACTGAAGTCCTCTTCATGGTGTGGCTTCTTACTTGACTTAAAGCAGCAGAACAAATCGAAGCGTCCAGATTCAAAACGTCTTTCGTCTAAGCTCATCAGAGCGACAAATGCCGTTATTTGAAATAAGAAATCTAGTACAATGGCAACTGCAGCGTACATAGCAAAAGTCTTCACCGCTGGCATGTCAGCGAGGGTTCCTTAAAAGTAAGCCAAACAGGGGAGTCATTATACAATTATTTCCACCAACACCATAGCCTTACCAATAGCAAAACAAGCAAATTCAGAAGCTGCAGTTTGTAAGATCGAGGGTCCAATCTGTCCAACAGCCTCTCCGACAGCTTCATGAACTGTCGAGAACTTCGATCGATCTAGACGATGATAGGTGTGAACCATGATAAAAATATTGTCAACTCCCACAGCCAGAACCAAAAACGGAATAACTTCAATAGCCAGCATTGTTGTGGTCACATCGAAATAGCCCCAAAATCCCAAACTACACACAACCGAAACCATAACAATGAATATTCCTCCAACAGCTAACATGATCTTTGATTCCTTAAAAAAGTTCAAGTTCAGTTGTCCCAATGCAATGGCAACATAGACAAACATCACCGCATAACTGATGACAACTGTCAAGACTTCACCTTCGGATAGTTCAACTATGGCATCTTGAATTGAACGTTCAGCACTAAATGCAATGTCCATTTTGTCGTTGTGATAGGATTTCATGAAGTCTATGAATTTTTTCTCCCATTCCATAGCTGGTTTTGTGGATTCTTTTACAACATAGTTTTTAACCAAGAAGGTTATGACTATTGCTGTCCCGAGACGGTAGTCTTCGCTCTCATTTGCCGCGGGCTTGGGAATACCACCAACACCAACGTTGGGTTCAATCGGGCCACCGTAAGGTCCCAGGCATTTGTCCAACATTGGCACTCTAAAACAAACAAAAAATCTCGTTTTGTTATAATATTCAAAGATGGCGATGGTAGATTCGTTCCGTTTGAAACATGATGAAACATGATAAATTCAAAATTCGACGCCATTTTGTAGCAATAATTAAAAATACATATATATTCAAAGAAATTGAAAAAACAGTTATGGTTGCGTCCTTGCCAAGTTTTAATAAATATTGGCAACTCCTCTGAAGAGGTATAACACCTCTTTACTGTTATATGAGTACTGTTATACAGATACAACGCCTAAATGTATACCGATGTAATCCGAAGAAAAGCCTTATTTCGACGTGACATTATTAAGACAGATCTAAGAAAAATCAATCTACTTTCGCAACATCTTAAGTATACCGTTACGTAAATGTCACCATAGCTGTTTACGATATGCGTTAAAGTAAAAAAATGTCCATTCAAATGTTGACAGTTCATTTTCAACGTAGTAAAAATGTGCAGTGATTATGACGATCACAATTTTTGTTTCACGATGTTGTAGAGTTTTCCGTGAAATAACATTAAATCAAGTAAATGCTTGAAGACATTTACACAACCTAATGTCACCTTAAACTCACCTCAAGCACTCTTCCAAGTGATTCAAATAATTCACCGTCAATCCATCTTGCTCGTATTCCTGTTCGAATTCTTCCATACTATTTTTAAAGTATCCAAAAATCGACTGCACCAAACATTTCTCAATTTTCGGCTTCTCTCCTGGATACAGAACTGGGGCATAGCATATTTTATCCAATCCTAACCCTTCTTCCATGCCAATGTCTTGAATTTGTAGCTGTAGTTGGAAAACTTCACGCAAGAAATCTTTTTCAAAAGCTGGACCGAAACGCATTACTCCAGCAGTTGTCGTGTGGTTGATCTAGAAATCAAATCAAAATTAAGACTTTGAAAAGTGTTGTCATCGTCTACTTACGTATTCCATATTTGTTGGTTTAATGAATAGCTGATTCGTACGATAGAAAGGTCCGAAATGAGTGTCGAAATAGTTCTTTTGCTGTCGTGTTGAACTCTCCTCGCCTGACCACAACTCAATCGGATCCGTTGTGACCTTCATATTTCGCACACCGTAAGCTAGAACTCCTATAGCCCAGGAGCACACTGCCAAAATCAGAACCGGATGTTTAGCACAAAATGTTCCCCAGGCTCTGAAAAGTATATACAGCAAATGGTTCATAAATCCAAAACCTCCACAGATCCTTGGTAGCTTAAACTTCATCCGACAGCAGTCCGCAGCGCCTAAAAACACCATTCCAATAATGGCAATTCCCAAGACTATGGCTACAATGAATGTGACACCATTGAGTCCCCATATTTGAAAGCCCTTCCCTTCACCCTTTGGAGGATCTCCGATGGGACATGATTCTTCGCAATCCACACACGAACATTTATGAGAATTAGGGAACGAACTACCACAGCTAAGAGCTGGTCCTAAATAACGATCAGAAGAGGGTTCACTCAGAAATTTGTAGTAGATCGGAAACGGGACATATTCATTCGTTGCCTTATCACCCATAAAGAAAAACCAACGCTGATGGTTACACGTAAGGGCGTCATAAACTCCACAAGCCAAATCCATTGCGGGGCGACCTGTTGCGGTGTGAATGACGTTCTTGCAGCTGTCGTAAACCTTTTCAGTGAAATCATCGTCGATTTTGTAGTCAACAGCTTCTACGTACTCGCCGTTGATATGTGGCACTAGAAACTCACTTTGGTTTTGAGCACATGTCATAGCACAAATTGACAGGCCCATGTTAGTAGCGCAAGTTGGACAGCGGCCAAATATACCATCAGCCTGTGACATACCGTTATCCATTGTCATAATTTGTGCAGCATCACAGCAAAGTTCCAATGGTTCTGGGGAAAGTAAAAAATCAAAGCATTTTCATTACAACTTCGCTTTGGAGAGAGCTGTCGAATAAATGTAGAAATGCCAGAAAAGCGTGACTTTGGAATTTCTGACATATTTTGGGAATATCAATAAACTTTTGAGATCTTGCAATAACTGTCAAAAGTTGGAGACATTCATTTTTAAGATTGGCGAGATGTCAGGAATGTGAATCATACTGAGACTAGTTATATTTTGACAATACTTACGATCATCCTGCCCGTTTGTGTATTCCTGGTAGAAAACTGGGCATCTTTTTTTGAATACTTCTAAAGCTCTTGCATTCTCCAAAGGTTTTGCATCACCATTGTAATAAGTATTCAAATAATAATTGTTTTCCATGTGGTGTTCGCCATACCAAATGCATTTTCCTTCAACACACTGACTTCCCGAGGCGATCAAAAATATTAACGTCAAATACACTATTCAAATATATAGAAACTTAATTGTTAGCTCTTCAAAAACAATTGTAAAGATCGTAAGTTCATTTACCTTTCATATTAAAACAACTATCTGTCAGAGCAATCTGATGGAAATGATAGAATTGTGACGAAAATTAAACGATTAACTTTCATTCAAGATCGCTTGATCAGTTAATTCGATCGTGTAAACCAACCGCAAATACTTTCACGACTAAAACAATATCTGGCCTTCGAACTGCTTAGGCTGCAATATGTTTCTTAGCTAGAAGCTTATCGGGGTATTTATGATACTTCAAAGTTTTGATAAGATTTCCTTAACACCTGTGTGGATTCGGCTGATAGCAGGATACCTGAGTAATAGGTTCTTGCATCTTTTTGTTTGAGTGCCTACAGGTTCGGTAATAAAATATTGTTTTACATTGTAATATTATCGGTAGGTGATTTAATTTTTCATTGATTAATGGTTGTTAAATTTGTTAATCTTATGTTTAATCTCTTGATTCTTGTTAATGTAATTTGAACTCAATTAACATAATTGAACTAATCTACCACACCAATAAAATTTTGAAATGTTGGTTTTAGTAACTAACAAATATTATAGCTGTTTTTATTTTCCTGCTTCTTCTTAGGATGTACATAGTCCGTAGTCTATCGTCATTGTCATTGTTGTCAATTAGGTCCTGAGTTAACAGCATGTCCTTAAACGTTGCAAGATTCAAGGTAGAACTATCATGGATTGCACCTTGCATACGAATCCATACGTAACGTAACTGAGTAGTTAAACCGAGGGAAATTTGACAATATATTTTGACAGATACATCAGTTATAATGGGTAACTTTTTAGTATGTCAAAATGAACGGGGACTAGTGTTGGAACAGAACGCCGACAAATAAATAAATTTATAATTTTATCTTCGGAAAAAATAAGAGGATTGTGGCGTCACAGGCAAAGAGGAAGCATACCAGCCAGTCAGCTGTCAAAGTTGTGTCTTTAAAAGTTATTTCCGTTTGTAAGCGAAACTTATCGTAAACTTGACGAAACAGAGCAACCTGATAGATGTATTCCTTGTTATCTCCAGTTCAGTTACGATAGTTACTCCACATCGTTATGTCCACTACAGTTCTATCTTAATCCTCATATTTGACAGTCATAATAATGCTGAATAATTTGTATTGATGTCTATTGGACGACTGACTGCAATAATTACTGTCTTTATTATTTTTACGACTGTTCTTCAACTTTAAAATGATGATTAACTTGAAAGCAGGTGTTTCGAAAAATAATTATATCTTTTGTTAATTATTGTATTGATAACGATTGTTTAAAAGCGAAACTTTATAGACATACATTTTCAAGCACCTGATCAAAATGATTATACAATGTACATTGCAACAATACCTATGTATATTATCCTACAATTTTATTTTATTGACATTTTTATATTATTTGCTTGGATATTGTGGGAAATGAGCATTTAAAAATTTAATAATATCTACTATTATGAGAGTTTAAACATGATGGTATGTTTTGATTTTTATCGATATCGGGTGAAACGAAAAATGTGCTAATCATTTTATTTGTTAAAACATATTTTCTTAGCATTCGTATCCAGACTCACACTATTACAAGCAATTTGAATTAAGTCATTCAGAATGACTTTTACAAAATCATTTTTTTTATGTTGTCGAAATTTAAATGAGACGTTAGCATTGTTCGTTGAGACCTGAAGTCACCCTTAAGTAAGCCTTGGGGTCGCCACAAATGGTATTTTAAAAAACCCCTACTTGAAGTCACTAAAAACTTCTACGTTTTTTTGAAAACTTGGGTCACCCTTAAGAAGAATTTGGTTATTAACTGGGGCGAGTTGAAAACACGCACTAGCTGTCAAATTTACTAAGGTTGTCAAGCACTTCCTGTCAATTAAGGTGGTATATGAAATTTTTCATTAAATTTTTTTGGAAAGAAACTAAAAGCAATGCTTTTATTTTAAAAACCAAACAAATATGACGAAAGGGAAACTTTTGATGTGTCTTATGCCATATACACGCCATTGCGTTTTTTCTTATAATCGAAAAAGCAGTTTTTTTTTTGACAACTCTTGGAGTTGACAAGGAAACCTGCGTCCAATTGTATTGGTTGAATTTTCTCGACATTCATCATTGTCCCCAAGTAAATGATTTATTTTAAATCTTTTCTTAAAGCTAAGTTATTTCAACCTATTATGAACGAACAATAACATTGTCAAACAGAGTGTTGCTTAACTTCAAACTTCAAGAACACCTTTTAACAATCAACTTAATTAACCACATAAATGAACTTCACATGATTGATTTTAAATTGCCTTATTGATTAAACATTAATAAAGATTTTCTGATAAGATTCAAGATAAGGATTGATATGAGTGGGAGTTCCACTTTAAAATATATATTCATATGGATACAAAATGGGTAGGTTAACATGACGGGTTGTATCAATGTAAGTTGGTAGGTATTTAAGAAATGGAGTCTTCTGGTAGGAAGAATTTAATCCCCAAAGATTGATGTCTGTTTCTTGGGTTGGTCTTATGTCATGACCATACTGGATCTCTATAATAATAATAATTTAATAGGTAGAGTTTTCTCTATAGCGGTCTCAAACAGTTTAGCTTTTAATCTACTGAAGATGACAACAAGATTCTGGATGTACTTTTTTTTGACATCTATTTGTACTAGTTTTGACATTTGTATCTGTGCCGTCGAAGAGATAACCACCATTTTTGCTTAAATAATAATTGAAATAGTAAATTTAATTTTATTAATAATATTGTTTTTTTGTCTTAACATACTACTTTTTTCTTTGAGGTAGGTAGTGAAACTTCAAATGATGACAACTTTGATGAAACGGAAATGCGTCACGAAAAAGAAACAAACACACATAGGACATAGAATTAAATACACATTTTTTTATATTCTAGGTCTCCTTAATAAATAAATGTTGCAAGTATGACGAAAACTGATGTTAAAAGGAGTCGTTCATCTCATTCTCTAGTAGGTTACTTTCAGAAGTCACTGTTACAGTTCTTCTCCGATTTGAGTCATCAATTTATATGGATACACTATCCAGTATAATATTAAAAAGATCAGTGGTCAGTAGGGAAGGACGGGCACAGGGGACCACTTAACGGTTTATTAAAATTTATTGAACGGAGAAAAGAGGCTCAAATTTCCTCACCACTTACCTTAAGGTTTTGATCAGAGAGAAGATACTAATAGAGAGAGGCAACTTCGACGATGGCTCTCTATAGCCTACAAGCTGCGATTCGGCCAGCAACTTGCATCTGTATTAAACTCCATATAAAAAAAATGTGAGGACAACACAGATGCAAGTTGCTGTCCATAGACCTTTAAATAAGAGAGAAAGAGACACACATTTTTTTTTTTGATTTTGTTTGTTCTGGACAAGGAGAAAACATGTATATACCGATAGGAATTCAACTCATTATAAAAATGTAAACAAAAATCTTTGCGGGGACGGAGGCGAGGAAAGTTGTTTCTCTCTATTAGTATCTTCTCTCTGGTTTTGATATTAACTAAGTACATAATGGCTATCGCAATTTTATCACTTTGGTTTTTTAAAATTAAATGTGCAAAAAAGTGCTTTTGGTCCTCTGTGCCCTGTCCTCGGGACACATAGGACATAGGACCTAGGTGAGTTTATGTGTCTCCTGTGAAAAATCTTCTTCTCAAAAAGTAAATAATAAGATTGTATAAACTCTTATCCATTATTTTATTCCTTTTTGATCAAAACATAACTAGAAACTTTGATAAACTTCATTTTTGGTTGGGTACCATCTGCAACAAAAATAATCAAAAATTTAACAGGTTCATATATAGGGGGCACAAGGGACCACCTAATTCCTCTGTGCCCAAACAAGAATGCCTTTAAAAAATGATATCGACGTGTTTGACAGCGAATATTTCGCAAAACTAAAATAGCAAAAAGCACCACTAAACTTACTGTTTTCGATATAAAAACTTAAAATTATTTTTACATAGCCTTAACATTGTAAACACACAAACTTTAATAGACTTCTTTTTATAAACTTAAATTAAAAAACAATAAATATTAATAATTTATTTAATCTCAAAGCGCTTGTACACACAAGAGACAATAACATACTGAGGAAAAAGATGGGCGGTTTTAATATTTCCTATAACTTTTTTAACAGAAAGTCTTCTGTGCCCCGTCCTCCCCTACCAAAAATACAAATAATTTCATATAGTTCATCTTCCTATGAGCTAATAACCAACAGTTATGGTTATTACGGGAGAAGAAGGACGCAATAATGTTAACAAACCCTGCATGAAAGTCTCATCAAAAATTGAGATGATAAAAAAAAAAATTGATTCAAATAAGATGTCATCAATTCAGTTATTTTGAAAGTTTTTTTTTTTCTTAACGTTCATTTCAACACAATGGCTTAAAATTCTGTTAAAAACTTTCTTACAGCTTACCCCACACCTTCTTAATAGACTTTAACTCAAATATCGAACCAACTTTTTTAATTTAAAATACGAAGAGTTAGTATTGGCTTCTAAGTTTTGTCGCTAGATGTCCCTCCAGTTGTTGTCAGTATAAGCACAGACTCTTTGAACACCACCAATTACTCTTCTTTTATCAAAACCCTACAAATGCAAATGTCAGCTGTCCAAAACAACAGCTGATGAGTTTGACATTTGACAAAAAAAAGAACAAGAACTGGAAAACGAATTCCGGCAGCCACCAAGCGAGCTAGTTACGTGTGCCTTTTGTTTAACCAATTATTTTTCATTTAATTTATTATTTTGGTTTTAAACTTACCTCAACGCTCAATCATCCTCCTCCCTTTGTTTATTTTTAATTTGAAGATTAAACTTAATTTAATATCCCGTTTGGTGGTCGCAAAATTGCCTCATTTCGTTGCAATGCCAACTATAATTTTAAAATTAACAAAAACTTAATTCTACTTTTGTTTATTGTGGACTAAAATGCGACGTCAAGGAGTTGATAATTCAGTTTTCACGATTAATAACGCCGAAGACCCAGATCGCATTGATGTCGTGACTGCGGCCTCCTCGCACAGCGACCTCAATTCGACGGGTAGTCATCATTTTCTAACCGGTTGTAAGACAAACTATCGATTCACAAATCCGGACAACAATGAAGAGGAGGCAGCCAAGATACAATCGCCAACAAATAGGGTGAGTTTGTGCCTTTGGACGAAGGTACTTGACTTGAAGCTAACTTTGTTGTTACAGGTTCGCCGATGGTCACAGAACATCTCGAAGATTGGCAAAGGCAAAGCCACCGTTCGTGACAAGACCATCTACAGACTGCCCTCACGAAAAGTGTTCGCCGTCGATGGAAAGCTACTCCAGGCAGACTGCGACGCTGAGATAGAGCAGCTTGTGGGAGAAATCGAACAGCATGACTATCTGATGCAGGACTCTGCCGTTGGGAAACAAATTCGAATGTAAGCCACTTTCAAGAGTCCTTTTGGAAGTCTTAAATTAATGCTACGTTTTTTTTAGAGAAACCATTCGGGCGCTTCCACATCCTTTGTCTACCAAACGACGCCTCAAAAGCAAAATCTCCATCTCGGTGACACAACACATGGCTGGGGAGGAAGTTCATCTCATGAAGCAGCTCAAGGAGTTCCTCAGCCATTGTTGTCTCAAGATCTGGACACTCCTTGGCCATCTCTTCAGTGGCATTGAGATTTGGTATGACGCGATGAAAACAATTGAAGGACACTTTGGTTGCAGCGTGGGTACTTACTTCAAGTTTCTGCGCTGGTTGTTTGTGATGAATGTGATCGTCCTGGCATTGACTTTTACCTTCATCACTCTGCCACAGATCCTTTTTAATACTTTCGATGAGAGGAGCAGGCATGTGAGCGATAAAATAATCGAACGGAAATTTTTTGATCTCTTGACTGGAGAGGTTAGTAACTTGGTTTCTCTGAGAACTGACCTGAGCTTGATAGTATTTTTTTTTTCAGGGTTTCTTAAAGAATTCATTACTCTTCTATGGTGCTTACACAAATATGACAATCACACTTGGAACATCGAGCAGCTATAGTCTTCCGCACGCGTACTATGTGACCATGTTGCTAATCTATTTGGTGACGTTTGTTTTAATCTCATCCAGGTAAGTCGTCTTCAGGAAACACATCAATGTGATGGTCTTAGTCGTCTGGCCATCTTCCGCTTCCTTTTTTTTTCAAGCTAATCCATCTCTTCCACAGTATGGCACGTTCTTATCGGAAAAGTTTCATCGAATCCTCGGGCGGTATCCCGAGCATGTATGCTCACAAGATTTTCTGTTCGTGGGACTTTGGAATCTCAAACAGCAAAGCTGCCAGCATAAAGCATGAGTCCATCTACAACGAGCTCAAAACGGTACTTAGTGATATTGACAGAGCCAAGAAGACTATTCCAAGGCTTTGGAAGATCTGGATATTCTGCGCACGAATTGCTGCCCATCTTCTGGTTGTTGCAATGATTGCTGGACTGGGAACTGCCATTTGGATTCTCTTGAAGGTAAGAGTATGGAGTGTTTTATTCTGATTCCAAGTTATAAAAGTGACTCAACATTTCAGTTTTATGGAGAGGCAAAAGTGAAATCGCCCTGGACATCGCTATACGTCGCCACTGCCGTTAATGTTTCGATGCTAGTATTGCAGGGATTCTTCTCTTGGATTGGAAAGTAAGTTTGGAATTCGAGGAAAATCCTTATGACTCAATTCTTAAATAATTTCTTAGAATGGAAGACTATCGGTCTCCCAGAAGGACTCTTCACGTCACTCTGATTCGTACTTTTCTCCTCGAAGGAGTCATTATCGGAGTCCTAGTTTTTTTCTGGTTGAACAAAAAATATCACGGGGTAAGTGTGTACCTTACCTTTAGTCAAGTCTCAAAGCTCATTAAGTGACTTTGTTTATTTTAGTGCTGGGAAACGGCTGTGGGACAAGAAATCTATCGTTTGGTCATGTCGGATTTCTTCATTAACATCTTCATCATTCCTCTGTTTGATGTCGTTCGTGCGAATGTTGTGGCGTAAGTTCCATCCCTTTACCCCAAGAATAGTCACATTTTAAATTTCCTCCCCTTTTCAGTCGACGCTGGCCCAAAGTAGAGAAACCAAACTTCGACATATCACAAAACAGCCTTGGCTTGGTCTTCAATCAAACCCTGCTTTGGGTAGGTCTTCTATTTTCGCCACTTCTTGCCTTGGTGGTGGTCGTGAAAATGGCCGTCACATTTTACGTTAAGAAAACAACTTTAATTTATCTATGCAAATCACCAAAGCACATGTGGCGTTCTGCACAAACTCAAACTCTCTATCTGGTCTTTACGTTCCTTTCCCTATTGGGTGTGATTCTAACTCTGGGCTATATAATGACTCAGGTTCCTGTGAGTCCGAAATGCGGTCCATTTCGTGACTATGTATTTATGTTCCAAATATTTATCAATGGAGTGCTTAAATTGAGGGAGAATGACTGGGTGTGGGGTGCTCTGATGACTCTCATTCGTCCAGCTGTAGTTGGTGGAATTCTCCTCACTATGATGGTGATTGTTTATTATCTTCGGTCGAAATCTCAAGCT
Organism: Platycheirus albimanus; assembly: GCA_916050605.2. Taxonomy (NCBI): domain Eukaryota; kingdom Metazoa; phylum Arthropoda; class Insecta; order Diptera; family Syrphidae; genus Platycheirus; species Platycheirus albimanus. The sequence continues at coordinate 11,663,664 of OU696697.1, read as the reverse complement.
CGGGGAATAATGGTGAAGCTACTTAAAGAAATGCTATATCTAGAAGCCAAGGACAAGGAGTTCCTTGTGATGCACATTGCAAGAATAACCAAGGATCGTCATTGGATGTTCGAAGAGGAGGATCAAAAAAGTAAATTGGAAGAGGATCCATCGGATGAGTTTGCTGAATCGTGTTCGACTTGGAAGTATGAACGACATGAAACTAGGAATCGGAGTAGAAGCAGTCAAAGTAGTGTTAGCAGTACGGCGACTGTAAGTGGGACGGAAGCATCAATGCCTTTGGATACCTCGGTTGCAAGGGATACAGATGCTGTGTGACAAAGTCTTCCAATTTACTTTTTTTTTTGCTTTTTTTTTGAAACAGTATCTCGAAAGTATTATTTTTATTGTTTCATTTGAATTACTTAACTACATTATTAACGAAAAATATGTTAAATGAATTGTAAATTTTACTTATCTCACATTTATGTTGGCTAATAAATTATTTATTTATTTATTTTTGTTTGTTTTTAGTTTTTATAACTTAAAAATTTAAACGACTTGTGACATTTTGTAACAGCTTTTTCACGTATCGTAAACATTTTAATATCGTGACGTAATGTGATGCAAAGTCAGCTGTCAGCTTATTTTTGTCAAAAATTTAAGAGCACCCAAAAATAAACCTGGGATATTTTAGTGATACCACTTTATGCTAGCAAGAAAGTATCAATAAGTAAAATGCCGGTCAAGAAAGTGATGATTATAAAAATCATTATAAAAAGTTTACAGTTTTTGCTACAAGCTTAAAATCAGCTGATCTGCATTTTATTTTGGGTATGTGAACTGTCTCCCGTACATTTTAGACGGGAACAGATAAAAAACACTAATAAAACATAGTACAGAGATGTTGAAATTCGTGCACGAGTGTAAACAGACACAACCAAAATTTTAAGGCAAGGAGGGCCCCAGTCGCTGGTTAGTTTTGTATGTTGTGTTGAGAAAAGAACAAATTTCTCGAATAGATTCGAAATTTCTAACTTTTCTTTTTATAGCTATACAAGAGTTTTTCAACTGGCTCGTTTTGAATTGTGAAAGTGTAAAAAAGAACCCAAGAGAAATCGGCCTTTCGCAGACTTCAACTTGGCGAATTTCACGTCGAGACTTGGGTCTGCAGAGGCCTAAACAACCACACAGGATCCAACCTACCCAAGAGCTCAAACTTCATAAACATAGACAACGCCCACCGTTCTATCACTGACTTGGGCTTCGGAATTTTTCTTTTGGAAGAGAATCCCACATTTTGCCAAAAAATTGATTTTTTAACAAGCGAATTTGGCGCATAGACGGCATGTTGTTACAGCAGGTCACCACGATTGGCATCCTGCTTGAATAATTTGAGTATAAAGTTATTTCTTGCAGAGGTGACGTGAATTGGCCACTAAAGGCATGCGAATTGACTCAACAAGACTTTTTCTTGTGGGGTATCCAAAAGTCACAAGTTTTTGCGAATAAACCACGATCGACCGATGCAATCAAAATGAAAATAAAGAACCAGTTACTGTTTAAATTCAGCCGGATTAATGCGGAAGAGGCACTCAAAATTGGACCAATCGAATTCGTACCATTGTTAGAAGCCAAGATAAAAAATAATCAAACGATGTTATATTGCATTCAAAGCGGCATACAGACACTAGCCTTTCAAATGAAAAATTATTTTGTTTATTCATTTTTTACGGCTTGTTTTATTCCAATTCAACTTCTACCCGCTCTTATTGAAAAAAGCTTTCAATGAAATGACCTTTCAAGTCTTAAATTTTAATTTCTTGACACTTTGCATTCATTAAAACATTATTTCAAACTACTTATACATTTCTATCACAGTAAAAAAAACTATTCACATGAAAGCGACCAACGAACAACAAATAAACTATAACTTGCCTATAGTGACATTTCATTCACATATTTGCGAACAACGAACGTAACGTGATATTGGTATATCACAATTGAATAGTGAGATTTTTGGGAAACAATACAAAAAATAGCATATTTTATGAAACTGACTGATTTTAAAATTCGATTTTTATCGATTGGTTTAGTTTTAGCCAAGAAATTAGATAAATAAACGTTTTAAATCTCATTTTTGTTCGTCGATTCGTCTATATTTTTTTTGTCGCTCTCATGTAAACACTCCATAACAATAAACTTTTTTTGGAAATTCATAAATAAAGTGGCATCCCTGGATGTTTAGAACTCTCTTTAATCAATTTAATTTCTCTTTTACTTTTAGTTTTGCTCAAGCGCTTTTCGCCGACTGTCGATGTCGACATCGACATTCTAGGAATCTAGGTGCGACGTCACGTCTCACGTCAGAAAGCAAAACAAAAACAACAACAGAAACACTTAGGAAAACACAATACACAACATAAAACAACAATAAAAAAAGAAATGAAATAGAACAACAAGAAAGACCGCACCAAAAGCGAATCCAAAAACACATTTTTTGCGTTGGCAATTTTCCTTTTGCGTTCTGCTTCTTCTGTTCTGTTTCTGTCCTCTCTTCAATAAAGTGAACTCAAAATCCATCCAGTTGCGGACGGCAGAAAGTGTAGTGTTTTTGCGTTTGCCTAATCAAGTCGTATAAAGGAATTCATACTCCCACATTGAACTTATTAAAAAAAAGATAGAAAAAATAGAAATATTAACTAAAAAACTATTTAAGAAGCACATTTTTAACATTTTATGTATTTACTGAGCACAAAAACTGCATTTAAGAAATAAAACAAAAAACATTGTTACTTTTATTTTTATTTACTTTACATTAAAAAAAAATTATAAAACTTTCCTCTCGTGTATATGTACCCCCGTAATCGTAGTTTGTTGGAAAGGTGAAATAAAAAATTCAATAAAATTTTCATTCTTCATTTTAATTTTTCATCGTCTTGTCGTTCGTTGTCGGTCTCCGTTTCGCTGCTCCGTGTAAATTGTAAAATTTAGGTCAAAACAAAAGAAAATTCATCGAAAGAAAAGTGAAAAGTGAAAAATTATCCTTAATCCCAAAAAAAGACAAGCAAAAAGAAAAAAGTTAAGAAAAATCTTGTTTGGTTGTAATAAAGGATGCAAAGTTACACCGATGCTCTGAACGTGAAGGGCTCCAGAAGTTTTGCATTCGACGTCGATATGGAGATGGAAATGGAACTTAATGAAACAACCAAGTCCAAGACAGGTAAGCTTCCTTGCTTAGAGGATCGTATATTATAATTTCTTTTCAAAATTTAAGACCTTCCTTAATGCTTGCAAAAATAATGTGTCACACCATCACCATCAAGAGAAATGACGCATTTCTATTTAAAGAACTCTTTAAGGCGGTACAAACTCTATGCTCTATCGTGTCATTGTGGACGGCTGTGGAGTGGGTCACTGTGTTTTTCATCATAAAAAAGTCCTATAAAAACACAAATGGGCAATTTTCTTAAATTTATTGATTAAAAAGGGCTTTCGTGAGCCACCCCCATTCAATGATTACATGAGAGAATCTTTTTTTCCCATTACTACCTAGTATAGGTTGGATGGAAGGTATAGTAGAGTAGAGTGGCGGTGAAACCACATTCAGTGGTCATGGGCGGGTAGGGTCGAGGTCATTCAAAAGCTCTACTTACAATACAAAATATATATTTTAGAACATTAGGACAAATCTACCGTGCTGTGCTGTTCCGAGGAGCTTTTGATTAAGTTTTACAACGAAAATATTGTCAATAAAAAAATATAAGCACAGCTGGTTCTGGTTTAACTTTTAATGCATCACTTCACTATCTAGATACACAAGAGCTAGTATTAGGTACGACGTTCGCAACACTTATATTTCTTGTTGGCTTAAGTGACAAACTCAATTGGAATGTTATCGCGTTGATCTTAATTGAAATTCTAGATAGTTTGGAAATAAAGTTAATGTCTATATTGCCCGATCTGCAATTACACTAGGAACAGGAAGAGAGTCCATGAATCCATTAGGAAAAAGTTTGTTTATTGAGTATTGGTAAGTAACTAACTCTATCTACCTAGTCACCTGACCATATTCCTAGTTTAACAGAGAACTGTTTTAGTTTCTTTCGAGGTTGCAAGTTTCATTACCAAGTAGGTACCTACCTATACATAATAATTGTTTAATGATTTGTGACTAGGTTACTTGTCATGTTAGGCGGGTATTTGCTTTGTGTTTATTGTGATAGGTATCATTTGATGCAGCTCATGCCTGATACTATTACAGAAACAGACGATTGCTTACTTTAATTTGATATAGGTATCAGCTTACTGAACCAATCCTTTTTTTTATTATAAGTGAACATGATTATTGCGCGTGAAAACGATTCGGTTACAAATTAGGTAGGTATAGGCACTAAAAAGTATTGCCGTTTTTTAATCTAAAGTAGGTAACATTCGAATTCGTAAATTTTAAAATCTCAAAAGATATGTAGGTTGTAGGTATTTGGTGCGTCCTTTTTCTAACCATTGTCAACAATAGTCAACAAAAATGAGTTCCCTGAATCCAAAGAATTCAAGATTTGTAACTAGATGACGTCATAACAGCGTTCCTAAACTCATGTTGAAGTATCAAATAGTTACGATAGAGATTTTAAGCAAACGGCAATATACTTCTTTCCCTCTCGCTCCTATAGTCAAAATCAAATGTGAAATCCTACTTTGAAGGAAAACAACAACAGAAAGAATTTAATTGTTTTCCCTCAAAGTAGTGATTTGACATTTCTCTTTGACGTATTCGCATACTTCTCTATGGTATTTTGACAGTTTAACAAATTCTTACAAAGGGTCGTCCCTGGATAGTTTTTAGAAAAACAAATCCCAACAATGACACTTCAACACAAATTTTTTTGACATAACAACAATTGTTGACTATGGTTAGAAAAATCGCAATACATGTCTACTGGATAGGTATAGGCACATGCACGGACCAAGAAGATACAGACCGCCAACTCACCACATGGTCTCTCTTATTGCCACCAAGCTAAAAATCAGCTGATATGCCATTTATTTTGAGAGTGTGACGCTCTCCCTTGCTTTAAAACCCATTTAGCAAACACACCTAAAAAATAAATGGCATACGCAGGTATAGTTGCCATTACAAAATACACAGAGAGAGATGTACATGTATTCACGGACAGGAAAAAAAAATTTCGAGGGTGTTTCAGGCAAGAGGAGTACGAGTTGGCGGTCTGTATATGGTCTGTGGGCACATGTATCAATTCCCTATCTGAAGCTCCTGTCAACCAAGATTAGATAAAGCTGTGCGAGGAAAGTTCTAGGACTCTTCTACACTTTTTGAACACTTTACTGGCCAGTCATCTAAATCATTTAGGTGAAAATCTAGGAAACACTGGAATCAGTCGAGAACTGATTCAGTCAGACAAAACTAGGATTTAAATTTCTGGTGCTTTTAACAATATGCGATCGCACGTTCAAGGAAGTACTTTTTATATAACATTAAGAAAGATTGAGGGTAACAGAAATTAAAGCGGTTCTCTAGACGTTCCTTTCTAAAACTGTGCCTATTATTAAAATGGCACTTAGTCATAACGCTGAAATTATAGAAAAAAGCATAATTGTTGAAACGTTTTTTTCTATGTGTACAAAAAGTTGGCGTATACATCATTTCCAGAACCAAAATTCTTCTTTAACAGAAGCAGAAAACAATATAACGTTAATTTTGTGTGTGAATTCTAATGCTAGCGCATTAATAAAGGCGTGTGCCACGCCCAAATTTTAAATTTTTTATTGCCAAGACAAGACCATTACTATCCGTTTAGTGACATTAAATTTTAAGCTCGCAGCTCGATTCTAACTGCAGTTTTTAATCATACAATAAACTAGGTATGTTAACTGAATAGCTAGGTAATTTTCTTTTATAAAAGTCACGCCCCTAGAAGTGGGCGTATTGGAAAACTTTACGCAAAAACTTAATCAAGAAATATTCTTCATATTAGGTAGGTACATGAAACAACATTTTTAAATTTGATTTTGGTTACTTTTAATTTTTAAAACTAATCTTTTTAGTTATTTTATGAACAGTGGGCGTAAGCCACGCCCGTAATTCAAAAATTTCTATTTAAAATTTAGCCATACAAATTCGGACCTGTAATTATACCGTTTATTTGCGAAAATAAGTTTATAATAGTTTCTTAAAATAAAAAGTGAGCGTCAGTCATGCCACAACTAATACCCACAAAATGTACGGTTTTTCGTTCTAATATAATTACCGTTATTTTATAAAACGAATATTGATGTTTTGAAAGAAAAGTGGGCGGTAGCCACCCCCAAATTAGAATATTTTTATTTGATTGTGAGAAGAAAAAAAATGTAAGCCTTGTGCATTGATCGCCATTTATAATTTTTCGAAATAGTGATTGTTTGGCAAAAATGGCGATTGGGAGCGCGATTATTTCTCTATGTTACAAACTCCACACCAAATAGTTTTGTAATTAATAATATACATACATAGATTGAACGTTTCATTTAGTTCTTATGTTACCTGAACACACCTACAATATTCGTCTCATTGAACTATCTGTATAACACTTATAAAGCTTATTACAAATGTCATTTGTATGCTTCATGTCAAAATAAACCTTCTCTTTTGAACAATCAAATGACTCAGACGTCTTTTATTAAATTGGATAACCCACAGAAAGATAACTAATCACAATTTTATTTCATCAAAAATACAATATACCTATTCATGGCTAAGATTCCACGTGTAAGTTTCAATTACGAAAGTTGCTCACGTAAGCAACTTCTGGAAAAAATACTACCTATAATGTAAACGGCTCTTTAAGTGACTTACAGTATATTTTATCAGTTTACGTATAAGCTGTAAGTTGAAGAGAAACTTACAAGTGTAAACGCGTTTTTTGACACTTATGGAAATCTCACAACTTACACAACCACCAATGATAAGTTTACAACTTACATTAAGCATTTCTTACTGAAAGTTCATCTATAGTGTAAACCTAACTGTAAGTTACTTTTGTAAGACTTATGTACATACGCAAGTGGTAGGTAAGTAAAATTTCCATGTGTAATAATAGACTATGGAATAGCGTATACACAATTACATGTGACACGTGAATCCATAAGGAATGTCTGAAAATGGCGGAAGTCACTTTAACAGCTGATTCGTAACCTAATCTTGAATAAAACTAAGTTCTACTTCAGGGTGACTTCAGTCGACAGCAGGATTTATGGCTTAACGAACGAAGCTAATAACACCAATTGTTGACAATGGTTTATTCGTTCTGAAATTTCGAAAATATATTACATTAACATCGTTCCTTTATGTATATCAAGGGTAATGTTTCATTATTCCTGTCCAACTCAACTCCACGACATGAGTTGACGATGTCGATGTGTCAAATCAAACAAAATGGACGATTTGTTTACAAATTCAGACAATTTGTGTGATATGAAATGAATTCTTTAAATATCCAAGTGAAAATAAAACTCCAAGTCAAAATTACAGACAATAATAAGGTTTTCACACCGAGCCGAAAACGCGGTTTTCGTTGAAAACTCCCAAAACCTGAACGAAAACACAAGTTTTACCATAAATTTTTGCTAAACACGTGTTTTCAAAAACAACTAGTTTTTATATAAAACCTGTTGAAAAACAGATCAAACACACCTAAGTTTGTTGTGATTGAACACAGCTAAGCACACCTAAAAAGCGCATAAACGTCAAAAAAAATCATTCATAGCAGCCGCAAATATTTTCATTTCAAAATTTTGATAGTCAGTTGTAAAAATGAAGTGAAATGTCAAATGAAAACTTGAAAAGTCCGGTGTGAATGACTTTCAGGTTTTCGTAAACTTTTAGCTGAAAACCGGGTTTACGGCTCGGTGTGAAAACCCTATAAGATTGAATGACAAAATTAATTTAATTACTTACTAGCACATTCACTTAAAATATCTAACATGACACTTCAACGCTTGATTTTGACATAACAACAATATAAAGAAACAAAACGCACTACAGCTCAATTAAATACATACATACCTATAACGCTTCAAGTATCTAAATGACGTTATATGAATCTCGTTGAAATATGTAGCAGTAAATGCTTTCATATTGTTTTACAAATTCTTACAAAACGGACAAAGAAGTCTGAAAACCATTGACTTTATTTTGACAGATCATCAGCTTGATTAATAAGGGCATTCGCCTTTGATTTGCTTCGATTTCAGATAAACACGAAAGCTACCTATATTATTATGAATATCAAATTCTGTCACAATTATCTGCAATCAATACTCCATTATTGTCACAGAACGGTAATCCCGAGAAAAAGTGGCATATGTTATACCTAATACATGTCAAAACAATTCACCTAGTTTTATAACATCAATCAAAACGACACACAAAAGCACAGTTCGTAGTACAGTTAATCAATTTAAGTGTGTTTTCATATTTACGAAAATAAAAACATACCATGCATTTACAAGTCAGCTTATCAACGAAAACAAAATTAAGTTTCTATATTTAGACAGACACAGTGACTACCGTTGTTTGGTGTTATCGCACTTTTAATGTTTCAGGTCATAATAATATCAGCTTGGCAAGAACGTCAATCACCAGCAGCAGAAGATAAGGAAAAGAGTTTCCAGGAACAAACAAAAATGATTTGTTAAAAAATCCAACATAAATTTCACAACTAGACGAAAATTCTAGACAACTTTCTTTATGTCCAGGCTCAAACAAAGAAAATGAATCATGACTCAAGGATATTCCTACAAATAATGAAGGCAGTAAATTTTGTTTTCTCCTTTTGCGAGAACAATCTGGCAACGCTCCAATAAAATCCCATAGACAACAATTCAATATTGTGTAGTTTGAAAAGCCTCTTTGCCGACGACGCGACATACGGGGTCATTAATTTCATACATTTTCCAACAACTTCCAATGCACTCAAGTCTTCAAGATCTTTGTCAAAATGACAAACAAAAGACCACACAAATTATTTGAAATTCATTTTTTTCCATGGTTTCAAATTATTTGTGTGCTTCTGCTGCTGCTGCCATGTCAAAAGGCGTTGGCCGTCGGCATATTCTAGCAAAAAATAAGCGCAAAATAAACAAAAATTAAGCAAGCGATTTACTTAAATTTTATGACTTTTGTTTTTCTTATTCGTCCAACAAAATATGTGTTTACACACACAAAATGCGAAATTCAAGAAAAATAAAGTGGGTAATCATATCGTTTGATACAAATTTGAGTGAGAGTGGGAAGAAAATGGACTTTTGTTTTTGGATTATACGATTGTTTACTTGGTTTAATGGCTCAAGGTTAACCAGTGGATTTGAATTGAAAAAAAAAAAACAAAATTATTGGACATTAATATTTAGGTATGCTTTAACAGAAAAACCTGAAAACATAAACTACCTTTTTTTGGTGTGTTTTTGTTAAACTCACAAAACCGAATAGTATAGTTCCTTTCATCTTCAATTCTAATTAACTGACTGTCTTTCCCTCTGGTGCCTCAAACTTCGTTCTTAATAAGAATATAAAATACATTTTGAAGATAAGAGCGACCCCTAGCATGCATCGCTTCCGACAGAAATTAATTCAACATAATAGTATATAGAACCTGCTGTTCCGCAGCTTGCCAGCAAAACCACTTGATGATTGTACTATAGGTTATATTTACAAGTCTTTGTATACCAAAGTGACTCACGAATCATTCACGATGCATTTAAAATGAACGCGTTCACATTGTTTCTGTTGTTTAATCATCTTTAAAAAAATTAAATTTGTGTTTTAAGCATTAATCATCAAAATTCGTAAATAAGTCAAATAACAGTTTAAAATTAATATTTCAAAGGTATTCCTTTTAGTGTTAACTATTGAAAAAAATTCTTCAAAATTGACGTATTTTTTTTTAATAAGCAATCTAAGCAAATTTTAGTTTATTGATATTTCACCGAAATGCACCCACATTTTTCAGTGCGCACTTGAGAAAGGGACATCAAACAAACCTAAAGGTTGGAGTCATGTTTTACTGACCTTCCACCTACAAAATGTTCATCAAAAGAAGTTCAACAAAATAATCTTCAAATTTGAATCAGAAAGATAACTCAATAACTGAACGCGTTCATTTCAAATGATGATGAAATGATCCAGATTCAAATAGAAGCTATTCACAATAAACTCTTTTTAGATGAAGGTTTGAACTCATTCGTTCCTTCATTTAAATGTAGACAGAAAGGAATCTCAAATTATGATTGAGCAAGCGCATTCAGAAAATTAAATTGTCATATATTTTTTAACAGCAAATTCTAGAATTTCAGCAATTAAATCGGGTTCACGGAGAAGAGGTCTAGTTTTCCTGAACACATTCCCATTAACAGCAACCCGTCGTCGTTGTTTGTTGTTTGGGAGTGTCAATTCGCAACCAGCATTTGTCAAATGGTTTGTGTCTAAAACCCATTTATAATAATTTTATTTTTCAACAGCTAAAGAAAAAGATTAAAATATTGGGTTAAATAACCAGGTGGCAAAACCTTTATCGCTTTTAAAATTGAAAAGATAAGATTCAGGGAAGCGCTCTAAAAGTGTCATTCATCCGGAATTTATTTTCATTCTTTTATTATTGTGATTTTAACTTGACATTCCTTAATCACAAATTCGTTAATACGAAAGTATGTATTAATATTTATTGATAAAAAAAATCAAAGTTACGCCTTATCCAACTACATTTAGTAAAATAAAGAAAATTATACTGGTAATTTGATAACACTATCAAGCACACCATTTTGTTCTTATCTTTGATAATACCTTATTGTATTTTACACAGGCCTTTTCAATTTGCGCGGGTAGATTTCAGCGGCCTGTGGCGGCCATGTTGTGTTGATGACATCTGTTAAATCTGTTGTCTATAATTCAATTACTGATGTCAAATCACCATGACAATTTACACGATTGAAAGTGCTTTTCAAAATGGTAAAAAATTATTATCATTACAAAATCTACCCGTCCTTATTGAATTTTGGTACCTACCAAATATAGCGATCAGGAACCCAATCAGGAATCATTTTAAAATGGACGATATACCTAAAATCTTAACATAAACGCTACACTAATCGATGGAAAACAACTCAGAGAATTTTGTTTGCAAATACAAATTTAAATCAACATTATGTATAGGTATCGAATTTAAGTTTTCGTACCAGTTGATTGTCTTTCCATCAAAATGAAACAAATCGTTCCAACTGTTTATGTAGTTCCAATTTCAGCCTGTTCCTCTGGGGGATTTCTGTCAACGAAAAAAATCATGTGCAATTTAACAAGTAAATTTTGGCGTAAGTGTTCAATCGCACTCACCGTGCCACCAGTAAAACAAGGTGACAATATTTTGTGTGAAATACTTCACAAGATAAATTCATTTTCCGTGGTTATTCTCGCTCATGTTATTTTATTGCTCCTGTCTCCACTTAACGTTTGTGCAGTTGTTTGGTTGGCGTCGATAGTTTCTTAATTCAACATTTCCGAAACTGAATAAAATGCTGCGTGTAGATAAACGTTTGTTTTATGAAATGTCAAGCAGACATATTTTTTCTGACTTCTCTTTCTGATCGCTATGAACGTTCATCAGGACAAAATTCGAGTTTTTATGTGTTTCAGTAGCTAATATAGATAGGATAATAAAGTGCTTGAATAGATCAGGAGTCGTAGTCGGAGCCCCAGACCTGTCACAATTTTGAAAATTATTCACGAGTTAAATGTTGCGATTATATTGGAGCCGGAGCCGGAGCTGCAGTTTAAGCAGAAACACAGAATCGAAAGAGTTAGTTTACTTTTAACAATTTGTGTAACATTTTTGACATTTCAATAATAAAAACAAAAACGCATCAATCATTTCAAACTTTATGAAGAATATTATACTTTTATAATTGACTTTGACATAAGGTACGATCAGTGTATTGTCGCGCGTCTCTGACGCATGCCGGCTCAGAATTCCCATTGTGTTCATGCAGTTAAGCAACAATTTGGCTTACCAATCATAACAAAACAATTATTTCTGATCTTAAAAGTGCCTACTACACATTGTAAATCATTTACAACGTTGTAAAATACAACAAAATGTATTTCAAACGAGTAAATTTGCATTGAATGATACCTATTTCATTTTTTTTCGAACATCTTTCTTTAACACTATGATTCATGCTTCTATAAATTAAAATTTTTATTGTTTCAAAATGCTCGAAATGATAATTGCTTATACAAAATTAAACAATGTGTTTTCGTGTTGTTTCAATTTTATTTCCACATCATTAATATTTGCGTCGTCATATTTGCCACAAACATTTGGCCAAATAACAAGCGCTATACGATATATTCAAAAATAGCTCTTAAAACCCCATTTGTCATCATTTTTGTTCAAAATATTATCTGACATGTCTTTTATTCATCAAAATTGGGTGCCCACTTGAAAATTGCCATTAATAAAACAATGCAAAAATTATTTTGCAACGAAACTATTAGGTACCTCCTCCCACTCAATGAACTCAACACAAAGTCACTGTTTCAGACTCTCATCGTGGCATGCAATGAAAAGTACACCGAACCTATTTAAATTGCTTGGCAGCAATTCTTTCTTTTTTGCCATCAACATTAAGAACCTGCGTATCCAAGGAATATTCGTTGCCAATTTTTTTATATTATTTCGTATTCATGTAAACAAAATTAACGCTCTCACGACAATACAGAATGTCGTTGTTGTTTTGCTTTTCATGAGAATATGGTTATTATTGAAAATATTTTTAGAAAAGCCGAAAAACTTTTTGTCTAATGGGAAGTGCAGACCCTTTAACGGCAAAAATGTTAATTCAAATCTTAAAACATTAAATTATATCGCTTTTTCTTAAACGAAACATTAGAAAGCTAAATTCTTCTTTTATTTTTGTGAATTTTTTAAATGTCTTAAAATTAAGAAATAAGAATAAAATTTCACATAAAACATTGTTGGCAATTTTTATCCATTTTCTTTATTGTTTTTTTTTGTATTTAACTTTGTTTCTGCTTTCAATATTGTAATGCATAGCTTTGGCGTTGAACGCTTTCATTTTAACCATAGAGAGTACCTATATGAAGGAGAGTTTAATCTTTCCAGGAAATTTCATTTTGCCCACAAGCTGATTTGACAGATATCTCTTAGGTGCTGCTAAAGTGTGCATAAAACTTCGCATACACTCTCAGCACTTAAATGATTCTTGTTGTTGATTTGCGTTGTTCGTTTTCAAAGACACGATTTCAAATAAAAAACAAAACCGGAAATAGGTATTGGAGGGTGACACATACGAAAGATTTCACTCTTCTTTATGTCCTCTCTGATTAAAACATTATGATGAATTTACATTATTCTGCATCTTGATCTCTGCAAAAAACCAGGATACAACATAACAAATCGTACTCCTTCCATCGAGAGGGGAGATAAAAATGCAGAACTTCTTGATAAATCAAAATTATAGGAAATATGAAAAATCCAGATCAAGATTGTATAGGTACCCTTTTATACATTTTTCATGTTCAAAATTGAAATTTCCGCCTCTGAGTGCAAAAAAAAGTCAACATCTACCAATTTTTTTTTCTGTCACCAGCTTTTACAACTACGTATATGTTTATTCTTTCACTCTTCTGTATAATGACGTATACCTCTCTCGCTTTATTTTTCTGGAAATCTGTAGATCACGACGTTGCAGGACAATTTGAATCATGAACTGCTTACTTTTCTATAAAACTTTCATGTCGCTGTAATTTCTCTTCCAATCGCTGAATGCTAGGTGCAGTTGCTACCTAATAGAAAAAAAATCGGACCAGTAGAGGGCACTACTCTAAAACGGAATAATAGGATTACTAAAGAGTTTAAATGTAAATGTACAAATTACAAAAGCTAAGGTCAATCTATTTCAAATCACTTCAACTAGAATAAATATTATTGTAGATGTGAATTTTGTTGGAACAGACGTAAAATTGGGACGTGAAAATTTTCATCGAAATGAGCTCATTTATGCGCGAACTACGATAGATATAAATTTGACAGGTAGATTCTATCGACCCTTGAAAGCATACCTTGATAAGCGTATAAGCTGCAGAGTTGCCAGAACTTTATGAAACATGTATGTAGACGTTTCTTGAGTTATCTTTCTTTGGCATATCTTATTGTGTGAACACCGCTTCTGATCACGTGATCGTGAATTTGATATTCACGATCACGTGATCAGAAGGTGATCAAATAGGAGAGTAAAAAGATTGAACATGGTGAATCGAGTCTCGATAAAATGGCAGTTACCATGGCGATGGCGCTGTAATATAGCTCACTTAAAGTAGACAAACTTCAAAAAAGCAGCATTAAAAGGCGCCCAAAAGACATTTCTATATCAAGTCTGTAGTAGCCTTAAGATATGTATTTGTACACATACTAGCTTTACCTTAACAGAATTTGTCTCGTTGATGGCGACATGTTCAAAATATTCCCTAACAACACGCTAATGCACTCCAAATAAAAACGGCGTCGGGCATTCTCTCAATCGATTGTTCTCTTTGCCGAATATTGTTGTCAGTTTCTACCGAAGATACGATCGGTGAAGTACGCTGACGAACAATATTTTGTGTCGAGAAAATTTTAGTGAAAACATAAACAAATTTCTAAAAACAATTTATTACAAATCAACTACAGGTTACAGTGCATTTGAATTCTTTAAAAATAATTTCAAACATACGTCACAATTAACGCCCATAAACCATAATATGCAGATGCACCCTTAATGCCAATTTTCACATTCAAATAAAATGGTGATTATGCAACTGTCAGTTTTCGCATCAGCAACGCGTTTATTTTGTGCATTTGAATATTGAAAGCAATTATTATAGGGGCAACTATTTAATTTTTGACTTTTATAAAATTAATTGCCACAGTTGTTTTGAAAAAAAAAAGAACGATGTAAAAATAGATTTTGAGTAAATGCCAAAGTGGTTTTGGTTTAAAAATGTTATTTGTTTGTTTAATTTGCGAAATAAAATTTAAATTTATTGATCAGTTTATTGACAGTTTTGAAGAAGGGCATCCAAATTGTATCAAAATTGTTTTAGATGAATAAATGTTTGGTTTTCCTTGGCAAAGAGTAAATGTGTTAGAAAAATTTATTGTATGGTTGGCTTTGATGTTCGCAATAAATTGACACTTGGAGGCAGGGTTATTAATTTTAAAAATGATTTCTTTTTTGCTTAATGAAATGTCACAGCAAATGGTCGGTTTTTGAAATAACACATTTGCAAAGTATGATTATATTTTGTTTAATCTGATAGAAGATGGATATTCCAATGAAAAATATTATTGCAAAATGATGATGGCCAATTTAATGCGACATTAAAAGAAACTGGAGGCATTCGGCCATCTTTAAGTAATTTTTGACGAGTAATTTTATAGTTTTAAATTTTTGATCTCTCAAAGAATGTATTTTTTTAATTGAATGACGGTCAACCTCTTTCAATACATAAAATTCCTTTTAGAAACGATCACTGGGATTTAAAGAAAAAAAAAAACTGTCAGACTTAAACTGTAGTCTTAACCAACGGACAAACTTAAAAAAAAACCAATTTTATCAACTAGGGCTAAAAACGGTAGGTAACCTATACTTCCTTTAAAGTCGGTCTACTTTTATCCGGCTTTCTCAAAAACGGATGAAGTGATTCTTACAAAATTTAGTATTATGTAGTAGGTATAGTTTAAGGAAGCTCAATGCTTAGAACTTTTGTATTATTAAAAGCATTTCTTGTAACATATTTTTGTTTAAAAAAGCTTGTTGATATTTTTTAAACTTGAAACCTCAAAATTGGAGTTTTTGAATTAAGTTTAAGTTACAAAAAGAAGTATTAAAATATATTAAATTTTTCCGGCTATATAAAAAAAGCTTTTCTTACAGAGCTCATACAAAATTTATTATTTTGCTTTAACCTGTTGCCTGGCTTATGAAAAGAGAAATAAAAGGAAGGAATTAGATCAAAAAGTCAGCACTTAGTTTTATTCCAATCCCGAAACCATTACATTCATATTCCGATACGAAATGGAGATTACATCAGGAACAAATTCGTGTTAAATGTAATTTGCTAAGGCCCAGTTGTTCAACAGTGGTTTAAATTCGGTTCAAAATTTGGAATGGTCTATCAAGGTTCGTATTTGCTTAGTCAAAATTTAGATTGGTTTAAGAGTTGACCCCCCGTTTTCCACAGATTAAATTGTGTTTATTTTCGGATCAATGATTTAAAAACGAAGTTCAGTGCTAAGCACAAATTTTTCGCAAAGTTCTTTAAGTCGAACTTATTTAGTTTTCTAACTTTAATAAGAGGGTAACTTTATCTGCAAATTTTGTCACAATTATAAATTTCGTTAAAAGAAAAAATACCGCTGAGAAATATATGATTATGATTATTGTACTTTATTGGAACATAAACATTGCCCCTACACTGCGCGTAGGTGTACCACCTCTTTAAAAAGATTGTTGGCAATAATAGAACGACAACAAGCAATGCGATTATTCTCATCCCCTCTAAATCAAATAAATATTAAACAAATAAGCAAAGCTTTATAAAATGTACCAACAAAAAAAAATGTCCACAATTATTTCTGATAACAAAAACACAATTGGATCTACTATCAAGTAGGTATCTAAATGTTTTTTCCACCTGCATTACTGCGGCACTTCGGAATGTCAATTTCTCTTTTTGTTTACATTTAATTTTAGATAGTAAATATAAATAAAATAAATCAACAATAATTGAAAACTAATTCAATGAAACTAGCCAAAACCCATTTGTCAATACTTCAGGTACTCGTATCGTAACTCTATTTCTAGATGTTTTGACAGATGGGACAATGGCTCGAGAGTGTTTTTTTTTTTTTAGGAATTTTATCTTAATCACCGTTGTACGAGTATGTATGGCTCTCTCTCTAGTCTCTACTAATTAGCGCTTTGTAAATTGAAACGGTTAATAAATGTTTATTCCGATTTCCGACTCTTTTTGATAAATACAATTGCAAATGGCATTAATGTGTGTATCTTCATATAATGTCAGACTGACACTGACAGTTGTTTTTTTAGATAACTTATCGGAAAGAGTATTCGCGGAGCTGAATTTAGTTTCGGATCGACGGACGTGAATGCACTGTAGAAATTATTTTTTTACTTTTACTTAAAAAGATACCTACACTACAATAATTAATTTCAGTTCCTAAAAAAGTGATATTTTGTCAAATTCATAATAGAAAATTCATCGTTGAAATTAATGTATTAATTAAAGTAAAACTTCAGAAAGAGTGACTAACTCAAGAAACAAGGGAAAATTCTCAAGAAAAATTGTGCATTACGTAATTCGCAATTCTATCATCAATTTGAGAGATAAAATCGTGAAAAAGTGATAGATTAAAAGATCTACAAGTTTAAAAGAAAATTTTTTATTTGTTTGTAATAAAAAATGAGTTCTCGCGGTGTCCGAATCACGTTGGATACAAGAAGGCAGTCGAATTTTGATGCTGAACAATACACACCGGTTACTCCGCATAGTTCCCATTCCGCTAAAAGTGCCCCAAAGTTTGAACAAAATGAAAGTAAGTTAAAAAATTGATTCTTAGCCCTCTTAACATTTGACGAAATAAATAAATAAATAATGCCTCTTGATGAAGTCTAACGACTGAAGGTTTCTCGAAATGCTTGCTCAAAATTTCAAAATAAAACATTTAATTTGTCGAGTCTGGCCGTAGTACAGGTACGTATTAGATTTCATTGGATTTCTTAACTGGAAATAGAAAAGAGTGCTCCTTTTAAAAGCTAAGGGTGTTTGTAGCCTGCAAAGTCGTCCAAAAGTGAAGATAGAAGTATACCGTGTTGACTGACTATCACTTTTTAAAGTTTGTCTGGTTTGTCATTTTAATGATCGTTTCCAAGACCACAGCCAAGGAAATAGTATTTGTAAATGTGTATAGGTACGTATATCTTTAAGATATTTAGGTACATTGACCTTCTTCCTGAAAAACATCAGACGAGCGTTTAGAAATTCGGTTGTATGATATCTAAGAAAAACGTAAAAGGAAAGTCCTTTAGTTAAAGTTATTCTTATTAAAATTCAGAAATAATTTATGTTATGCATTGTGCTACGGTGAAGATATTTATATGGTGCCATGTGACATAAGGCCATATTTCGAAGTAAAACGTCATAAGACCATACTCGTATATATGGCCTTATGACACTTTGCGAAAATGTCGTAAGGCCTGATTTTTTTGTGACATAGGGCCATAGTAAAAAAAGCAATTAACGATAACAAAAGCCTGGTTTTACGAGCTTGATCAAAAAAAAAGTTTCACAGAGAAAACGAAAATGACATACGGCCATAATGGTCTTATGACGCTTCCGAAAGCGTCGTAACGCCATATGCTCGAGTATGACTTTATGTCACATGGCCTTATATCATGGCACCATTTATATTTATAATACTCTTACGGCTACGTTTTTATTACGGCCGAAAATAGCTAATTTCGAAATTAGAAGAAAAAGTGTTTTCATTTGAGTTTTCTAATTTCTACACCAAGCTAACTTACCTACATCTTTTTCTTTGTTTCTTCCTTTTCATTTTTTCCTCTTGTTTTGTTTTGTTTACTTCTGCTGTTGCTTTGAATTTTGTTTCCAAATTGACACTTTAGAAAATATCTGTTCAATTGTTTTTAATTAAGGTGCGTTCGATTTGTTTTCACATAATTTGCAACCATAATTTCGTCAAACAAAAAAATTCGAAATTTGATTTTGTTTAAGCAATGGATTCAAATTTGGAAATTTGCTATGAAATTACCTTTGAAAACTTAGTAGGTATAAGTTATATTTTTTAAAATTCTTTTTTGTGGTGGTAGGTCTTCATTGTTTGCATTATTATTATGAGTATTTTTTAGTTTGGTTGGTTTCGTTTCAAAAAGCACTGTACCTACTTATTTTTATTTTTTAGAGTTCGTTAATGTTCCTATCATAAAATGCTTTACAAAATGATTGCACCCTTATATAAGATAAGCCAGGCGGAGACATAAGAAAAAGAATAACAGACTTAATGTTTGTCTCATCTCTACATGATGCCCAGTAGCCGTTATTTCAGCCCTTATATAAAATCTCCTTTTTTTTTTTTTTGCTTTTTTCTAATATCATTCTGCCAACACCAACCAATATCAATTTCAGTCGAATTCAGTATAGGCCAGTAAAATTAGACGATTTTTTTGGTCAACCTCGCACTAAATTTCCGATCCAATTTTTTATTTGTATAAGGTTAATGACCACTTACTGAGTATAAAAACACAAAATGCTAACAAATCCAGGTGGAGCTTCAGCCGCCATCTTGAAAAAACGTTTTTGGTCGATATCTCGGAAACTATGCAGTTTAGAGCAAAAGTAGTGAAGACCATTATTAAAGAAAATACAATTTTGCGTCTTTTGTTCTCAGTAAACTTTTTTGTAAAAATTACCGTTCACGATTTATGGCCTCTTTAATGAATCCGTTTTTCTATCTCGGCCGATAACTCTTAAAATCTTGGTTCAATCAATAAAATGTATTTGACCATTTTTAAAGATCAGCTTATTTTCCACAACTTTTGTATAAAACTTTTTTTTCTAATGTCCATACTTTTTAAGTTAAGTAATTTTAATATCGAAATTCCTTACCTGCAATAGTGGGGAATTTTAGTGAAAAATTAATTTTTCTTAAAAACGGCTCGTAAGATTTTGATAAAACTTTCTGAATAGTGTTTTCTGCGCAAACTTTATGTTTTGATTGGAATAGATTTTTCAGAAAAAGTCTTATAACGGTACCTCCCATAAGACCGGTTTTTTTAAATCAGATTTTCTCGTAAGCCACTGGACTGATTTTGATGAAATTTAATGTAGAAGCCCTTTCATAATAGAAGTAATATAAATTCTTAAATTTTTCAAAAAAAAGTTTTTTCGAGTTTTTTTTTAAAAGTTTTAAAATTTTTTTTCATTTTTGTTTTTTTCCAAAAACGGTTTAATCTATTTTTTTTTAATTTTATTTTTCTGATAAAAATTACAAAGTAATAGAAATTGGCATACTCAAAAAAAATTTGGAATATATTTTCGAAAAGATTTTCAAAAAAAAAAAACAGTTTTTGGAAGAAAAAAATTATTGTTCATTTTAATAGACAATCTTTTATATTTATAACTTATGTATTCACTTATTTATTTGGTTTAAAAAGAATAACAGAATTATTAAATGACACAAATAAAAATAACACCCTAGACCTTTTCGTCCCTTCTTTTGTGTGAAACGGTTACCTGCTGTAGAAAAAACATTTAATTGCTGTCGCGTCAGTCGCCGAGCTTCGGCATTTCTATATTAAAATTACTATAACTCAAAAAGTATGGACATTAGAAAAAAAAATTGTATGCAAAAGTTGTACAGAATATACTGATCTTTAAAAATGGTGAAATACATTTTATTGATTAAGCCAAGATTTTAAGAGTTATCGGCCGAGATAGAAAAACGGGTTCATTAAAGAGGCCATAAATCGTGAACGGTAATTTTTACAAAAGGGTTTACTGAGAACAAAAGATGCAAAATTGTATTTTCTTTAATAATGGTCTTCACTACTTTTGGTCTAAATTGCATAGTTTCCGAGATATCGACCAAAATCGTTTTTTCAAGATGGCGGCTGAAGCTCCACCTGGATTTGTTAGCATTTTGTGTTTTTATACTCAGTTAGTGGTCCCTAACCTTATACAAATAAAAAATTGGATCGGAAATTTAGTGCGAGGTTAAATTCTATTTTTACTGGCCTAGTAGGACAACAACGAAGATGTTTTTTTTTTTTTTTGGAATCACCGAGAACCACTTCCGTCGGTCGTTTTTCATCATCCTTTCAGACGTGTTCAAAGTGAAATAGAATTAAAACATAATTTAAATATTTCAAATAATTCGTCTAAGTCAATGCAATTTTATGAAAATCCTTTTTTTTTTTAAATAAATATTGAACTTTCAAAAATATATCATTTAATAAAAACATTTCAAATTCTTTTACTTCCAGGCAGTGACAATGATTTATCAAATAATGTTGTTTTAATAACCCGTCCCGATGAAGTTGCCGATGATGCTTTACCAAATGAAATTTCCGCCCCATACGAGGTGCCACAATTCCCCATCGAACAAATTGAAAAGAAATTACAAATTCAACGGCTACTCAATGTCAAGTAAGTATCTTTATCATAGCCTACAGCGAGAGCGAATTGCAATCCTACTATCCGCATTTTTTAATAATGTATATAGATACAGATATAGGAATGAATATATCCGGAACGTGATGATCCAAACAATTGATTCTATAAAAAATGTAGGAGACACGCGTATACCTAACCTGTGACAATACTATAGCAATGTAATAATAATTCTTTTTCTGATTTGGAAGACATGAATTTTATACGAGTATTTTCCTATACCCTCACCCCCGCCAGTCTTGCTGTCATTCCTCAAAGTTGTGTAGTACAAAACGAACTCGTTAAAATAAAAATTTATATGCAAAGATGCATTTAATGATTAGATTGAAGTGTCATTCTCAATCGGTGCCTACGTGTAGGATACTTTACGAGATTAAGTGTGGAAAATTCTTATAACTCAAAAAGAACAATAATGTTATGATGATGATTAAGAGCTCAAGTCAATTAGGTTCTAATTCAAATGTATGGGTGCTTTTTTTTTTGTGAGATAAAAGATGTTTTATTAAGGCGATATCAAATTGGAGTCTGAGCAAACTAATGAGAAAATCATATTTTGTTCTAATTTAATAGCAAATATTGTTTGTTTGTAATTCCAAAAACAAATAAATAAAAATGTTTTGAAACAAACAAATTCGTTTAAAATAGTGTAAAGAAATTTGGATGAGATTGATTAACTGATTAGCATAGAGATATCATTTTTATAATTTTATTTTTATTTTTCGTATCAATTAACGTTTCTGACTTTTGACCGCTCGAGTTTTTATTTGAGTTTCTCATCACGACATGACTACGTATTATACTATTCATTCTACCCCCTGCGACTGATAACAAAATTTAATAATTGGAATCAAAAACTAGATTATAATTTTCAAAACAAACTTTGAATGAATTTTTTTTTAGATGAAAACACGAATTAATGGTTTTATATTTTTCGTAAAGGATTATATTGGTTTTAATTTAAAAAAACATAACTATAAAATTAATAACTAAATTTGTGTTAAAAACAATTTGAAGTATTAAAATGGTTTAACTTAAATTGAAAATATTTTATAACTCTTGACAGAATGAAGTTTGAAATTTTCTGTTATATTCCCTATTTTCCATTTCGGCTTCTCACCTATGCTTCGTCGGGTCAACCAAACACTGGGGTTTTCTTGGTGTTTTTCACCAAGGATCCCTTCACCATTTCAGTGCGTAACTAGGATTTTGTTCTGGTGGGGCAACAATTATTTTTAGAGGGCAAAAATTTAAAACAAAATATTTCTGGTTATTAGTGTTATTATCATTTACTTTCTTATTGGAATAAGAATTCGTATCATATGTAAATTATATAAAATCTCAGGATTTCAAAATTACAAAATTATGTCCAATCGTCGATTTTAACTTGCGAATAGGTACTATAAGGCAAGTTATGCATTTTTTTTTGGACAACCAAACAATCTGTCCGTCTGTCTGTATCGGAACCTAAAGCCTAATCGGCTGGACCGATTTGCTTCAAACTTGGTACATAGTATTATTATGACTTCCTACAGAGGGATTTTTGGAATTCGCATTCTAGCTAGGATAGTGTTTTTTGTATAAACTTAATGTTTTGGTTAAAATCGATTTTTCAGGAAAAGTCTTAAAACGGACCAGTTTTTTTTTTTTCAAATCAGATTTGCTCGTAAGTCACGACGGATTTCGATATTTTTTTTAATGAAATCCCATTAATAAACGAACTAATGTTTTTTTTTTCAAAAATTAAAAAATTTTGTTGTCTGATAAGAACTACAAATTAGTAGATGTTGGAAATTGGAATATGTTTTCGAGAAGTTTTTCAAAAAAAACCTGTCTGAAAAAAATGGGTCCGACGATTTTTAATTTTGTTTCCCTTAGGACCATCCTCGGATCAAAATTTAAAATCAACTTATTTCGGTTCCTCTGTACATAATTAAAGTTTAGACGGTGGTTTAAGAGTAAACCCATCGATTTCGAAAAACGAGGTTCAGTGCTGAACCACGATTGTACAACTGGTATACTTAAAATTATTCAAAACTGTAAAAGAAAACAAATGGCTTACTTCATTTTTCCCAAAAACGTTTTAACTAGTGTTTTTTAAGTGATTTAAAAATTTCAAATCATTTTTTTCCTGCTTTTATCTCAAAATCTCCAGCCCCAAGACCACTGTCACACTTCAGAGCAAGTCCGTGCGTCCCAGTCGTGCACTTTATTTTTTTTTTGTATCCGCTGTTTGAAATAGGGATGTTCTTTTCGAAGGTTCGCGGCTAGTAACGATACAGCGGCTGTCCCGTTTAGGTTGTGGCTTGTGACTTTTCAATGTATGTATATAGTAGTTATTTCAAGATATGTATGTTTCAAAGAAGTAGTTAAATACATATATCCGTCGTTTTTGAATACGTGGGAGGAGAGGAATTGCATTAAAAATGAAAGAATCTGGTATCGCTTTCGTGGGTCTTCGCGTCTTACTTAGCTATTATGCCCCTAAATTATTTTTACTGCAACCGCCATCTTTATGTCGAGACACTTTCCAAACTACCTTCCCTTTAATATTTTGCTGTTTCAACTATTTTTTTTTTGTATTGCGAGCCTTAAAGTCCATTTTCTTTTCGCCATTAAATGCAAACACAAATACTGATTGATTTAAACAAGTTATAAATCAAATGAGTGATAATAATTGTTCCACGTGACCACCTGCCAACATAATCACGTTCAATGATTTCCTACGTGCTGTTATCACGTACGCACTCTGTTTTAAAATATCATAAAACATTTTTTTAATTGCTTATTGATTTATGCAACAACAACAACAACAAAAACAGGTCTCTTAAACCTTGTCCGAATTTGTCAAAAACAAATAAAATTCATTGTAATTGTATGGACAGCCCAAAGTTGATCGAAATCAAATAAAGAAACAAACAATAAACTCAACTACCACCACCCCCACAAACTATATTTGAATTCGATGAACAGAGCACAAAATCGCTTCGACTTTGGAATCAAAAATCAAATATTTTCCCGTCTCTTCCGCTTTTCTTTGAATTCGCTATCTGAGTTTCCAAAAACAGAACTAGGCACACATAAAATTTCTAAACTTGGTCTTCATTTATGTTTCCAGCTGTCAATTAAGCTTCTCCTTAAAAAAAACTTTAACTGTCATTCTAATGTTGTGGGCGTCATAGAATGACACGACTCTATTACAATCGCTATGACATCGTGCGTCGGTTGTTCATTTTTAGTAAAGATTAAGAATTTCCAAATTCTGCACTTATATTTTTCTCAGATACAACATGATGATGATAAAATACCGAACGTAGGTATCTGTTTTGTGACATTAAAATTAACAGTGTTCGCAGAAGTGCCAGACCACCCGTGTCATATAAGAAACCCTGTCATAATTTGCCCTTCTTTTCGACAGACTTTGATCGACATTTTGTTTTGTTGTGGTAATGCCATTAATTCAAGTCAAGAAACAAGTAGAAAAGGTGGCTTAGTTAGAGTGTGATATAGTTGGTTGGCTGGTTTGGGGAAGCACATTGCGTGCTCTCTTGTGGGGTGTTGGACTTGACTTGACGGGAGGATATTCACACAATTCACATCGCAGCAAATGACATAATTCCGGGTAGAAAGCACGTTTTGTTTCGGGGTGCCTCTGCTTATACTGCCTATGCCGTTTTACGGATTATTTGTGGCCGGTCTTTGTTTCCCAAGTTCATTATATTGACAAACGTTGTGGTTCGGTATCGGTATCGGTAGTATGGTCGGTGCAATTCGGACGAACGGTCTATTCAGTTTTTAAATGTGTCCACCATTTCACTAAATTGTAGCTATTGCTTTATGCACTTTTTCAATAAATTACACTATACCTAATAATCTCGAAACTATATAAAGCTAGAAATCAGACAAAGAAAATAGTGAATCATTAAATGTGATTAGTTATCGAGAATCAGTGATTTTATAGTTTGTAATCGTGCATTCAACAGATTAAATCTCATTGCAATGTATATTGTTTCTATTACATTACCTACATATTTAATATTCCATTCAATGTCATAGAGTTTTAGTTCTATTTTCTAAATAGTGTGTAACCTAATTAGTAGTGTGACGTTATTGCACGTAGTTCTTGTGAAATTTTTTCATGGAAATGGATAAGTAGGTATTCTTTTTATTTTTTTTTTAATCAGTGTTCTTTTTTTTAAATGCTTAATTTGTTTAATTGAAAAATAATGCCCTTTGTCCATTAAACAACGTTTGTGAAAATATTGGCAAAAAAGTAATAGATTTTTCTCTGGAACTCTGGGGAACTGGTGAAATTTTGTTGATTTTTAAGATCTTCAATTCCAATATTTGAAGATTCTTAAAGGGTTAAAGGTTGATGTTGTAGCTGCCGTATTGCTGGCTTGAAGGTGCTGAAAATCAATGAAATAAATCTACTCCTTTTTAAAAGTTTTTGTGACCTTTAGTCCAAATGCGTTTCGCCCAGGTACAACAGTTGGGCTCATCAGTTAGATGCTGTTGTACCCTTCTAAGACGCAAAATTTTGGTCGATGATTACCGACACTTGTAAAAATTACAGCGTGAATACACTGTGAATTCCAATTTTAGGGGAATTCGTTTGAATTCATGCACTTAAAAATATACATATATATGTACACCCGTGGTCTGGCTGAATTTACTTCAATAAAGTCCACAAAAACAAGCTTCATAAATCTACTACTATTTGAAATCCGAAGCAGTGCAAATTGTTCTTATTCTGCTGATTTGGAGGCTTTGTTGGCTTTGTTCGAATTCGCAAAGAATTTAGTTGTCTGTTGGTGAATGTCAAGATTTTGCAGGCAATCTGAAACATCTGGAGATATTTGTATGTATTGCTTGAATCCGTTGGGTGCGATTTCAGTGCACATTTGGTTGGGATTTGGGAAGTGCTTCAGTTTCCACAAACATGAAACGGGTTTCCTTCAGTCCGTGGATCTTCCTTCAAAATTTCCAGGTTTTTTGCGGCGTTACGCTTTGTTGAAACTGTAACCTGGTTAGCTTGCTAATATAATCGATAGCTTTTTTCGTGTACTATTTGTGCCAAACAAATGAAAACTGTCAAAATTTCTCAAATGAGAGAAGAATTTCTCTCACCCACTTACCGAAAAGTAGTCGAACACTTTTTGTGTAAGTAAATTCTTGAGAAACGTCAAATTTATTTTGTTTTTTGGTTAGCTCTTCGTAAGGGTCGCAAGGGTTTACGTCACTCACTTTTGACAGATCTCAAGTTTTTACCAGATGAAATGTCACTGGGTCAAAACTTGGAAATAAATGAACGAAAGAATAAAACAGCTGTTATTTTCTTTCGTTCGTCTCTCAGTATTACGTATGAAATGGAATACAAACTGTTTGATTTTGGTATGCGAACATAGCTGATATAGCAATGACGCGATGGCATAGAATTTGAATTGGATTGTTTTGTTCAAGTCGGAGTTGGAAGATGTGTATAATCAATACCTTTTGAAAACTTAAACGAGCATTGATCGATTTGTCTGATATTTTTCGCACAATTCATTGTTTTTTAAGTCGTTACTAACTATTCGATTGAACACAATGTCTGATTGTATGTAGTATAACAGTTTGCATATCGAAGGTAATAGATTACCCCCGTTGTCAAAAACTGCAGTGTCAAAATCTGAGCAAATTACACTGTAGAAGACCTATTTGCAACAACAAATCAACAAACCAATGTCAACTGTCATTTTCTTTCGAACTTGACAGATGAACAAAAGTGAGTTAAAATTAAACCGCTAATGACACTTCGTAGATACATTTATTAGGTGCCCATTTTTCTCCATTGTATTCGATTGGGGGATATTGTTGGGTCCATATACTTACATACATACATACTTATTTGTTGATTTCATCACCAGAAAAGAATGACAGACAAACGTTGGTTCCGCCATTTTTCTCGAAAGCTCCCAACTTAATTCTCTCTTGACTTATTCAACTTGACTTTAGGAAAATCGTTTATTTTGTTGATTGATTATTACCTTTTAATCAAATAAATCGACTGCCATTAAAAGTTGTTTAATTAATTATTTTTAAATTCACTTAATTGGTGCTTGCGAATACTAAACTGCAATTAAAAACTTTAAAAACTCCTCTTTTTCTTGAAGAATTAAAAAAAAACTCACGCCACCTTTCTTTCAATTGAAAAACTTTATTCATCCAAACTTCTCACTTAATCGGTGCCTCCTCCGTCTGATGCGTCAACTTTACCACCTAAAGTACGAAAAGTTTTGCTTGTTGTGTCAAATGGAATTTTCATGCCACTTTAAGTGGTAAAAAGGATCCACGAAAAGTTCACAACACAAAACTATACACAACATGCCAACTTTCTTCAATTGCTGCCTATAAACAAGCCAAGTCATAAGAAGACATTTAGCTAACCATCCTAGCCTATTCCGATTCCAAAGCCATACCTACCCTTCCTTCGTGTTGCACGATATTTTGTCATTTCTTCCAACACAACCAATACAACACAAAAAGAAAATGGAAAAAGTTGGAAGGGGATGTGTTCAAAGAAATTGTACCATTAAACCGATTTGAAACGCAATACTGTTGTAAATTTTGCACGCGCTTTGATCATAATTCACATCTTTGTTCAAGCAAAAAAAAAAGGGTAAACATAAATATTAATGAAATAATAAAAAAAAAAATGAAATGAATTGCAAGAAGATTAATTCATTGTTTCGCCAAAAAGCAAAGGACACTTCTTGCTGTTGGTTGTCCTGTCCTTGTAATTAAATTCAAAAAAGGCTCTTTTAATAGTATAATGGCGCGTATTATTTTTCAATTAAAACAATAAATATTTTTTAAGCACTGTAGCATCAATTCAAATTGAATTACATTTTCTTTTATGTGTAAATAAGTTAATCAATCATATTTTATAGTACCTACGTATACTGCATCCTTCATCCTAGGTGATATTTATGTAGTAGTGATGGCCTTTGATTTCTGGCCAAAGCAATAATTTTATTTAAATTTTAATGTAATTATGTATCTGTGTGTGTAATAAAAGGTGTTGCTGCTGGTGCTGTACTACAAATAATTATATTTATTAACGTTAACGGCTGCAGTTTTCTTTTTTGGCCGTACACAAGTGACGTTTTGAAGCTATAAAATGTCGTTTGTCAATGACTCTTATAGTTTTCATTGTGACAGGTAATTCCTTTACTTTTTTTTTTGCTCTTTTTGCGTTCGCTTGAAACACTAAATTCAATCAAAATTTATTGAATTGTGTTGAACATGTCTATATTAGTTGTTGTAGTAGTTGTTGCTTGTCATGTAGATATTTTGTAGGATAATCAGTTTTTGCTGAGTTTTTGAGTGTTAAGTATCGTTGTGCGAGATTTTCTTGGTTTCTGAAAATTGTTGGAGTTTTATTTTGATTTAATCTTTAAGTCGTCTTTTTAAATATACAATAAACATATATCCTATTTTAAGGACAATTTGTTAGAAAACTAAAACAAATGGCGGAAGAACGGTTTCTTTTCTGCATTAATGCTGTGTAAGAACTTGAGTGAGAAAATACTTGTTTTTTGCAAAAGAAAGCAAATAGTGCTTAAAACAATTGCTCATATTAATTCGTAAATTTCGTGTGGAATTGGGACTAGGTTTTGCAAAAGCCGTTATAGTCAAGCGCTACACGTTAAATTTTAAGTTTCTTAACTTTTAGTTTCGCAAGAAGTTTTTTAAGGTGGTATCGATCTTGTTGTGGAAACTTATTTTTCAATTTTCAAAAAACGGGCAATCAATCCGCTATTCTTTTTATCAAATTAATAAACTTGGTTTCTAAAACTAAATATTTTATGTACCAAAAATTTGTCTTACTCCGGTAATTGTCTGTCTTCTGTGTCTTAAAATACAGGATCTTTAATATCGAAAGTCAAAATCTCGAACAGAAAATATATCGTCACATTTGAGACAGGCTTGAAATTCGCGTCACACCAGCTCAAGCAATTTTGTTACTCAACTAGACACATATGTCTAAAAGAACCAAGGAATAGTGGCTTATTTTATTAACCATTACTGTTTGTGCGTTGATACTGTCCAGGGCAGAAATGAAAGGGACCTACAATACCCCGTCGAGCAGGGATGCCCTTTATCATGGCAAGATTTTCCCTTGAAGGATTTTTCACTTTCTCACTAATTGATGCTAGAACTTTCGACTTCGTGTCAGTCCGACCCTAACCAATAAGTCAAGAGGCACTTTAATTTAACCGTAAAAAAATCCTGATTTCAGAGTGATCCAAAATGGCGATCCTATATCAATAGTTGGTTTCACTCCAGAAACCACTCATTCTGAAAATCAATGAGTCACGCAATGTCCATTCGCACGCACCATCTTTACTAGTTTGACAAGAGTGGCACACGTGTTTGTGTAGCCCACTTTTTAAGATGACAGGGCTTAAACTCTTTTTTCGGAGTTAGTAATACTCATGACACTTCTTAAAAATAGAATATGTCAACTCTGTCGGCAATATTGAAACTGAAAAAACTGCTGCATGCAAATAGACATTCCTCAAAAAATGTTCTGTTACGGAAATTTAAGTAACTTTGTGTTTCACGGTTGGGTGTGGATTCTGACCTCGTACCAAACTGAATCAGCCAAATCGTTTAGGAGAACTTCCGGATGCTTCTGAAATATGAACTTGTGATCTTACATTTTTGTATTGCCTTAGGCTTGCCTCTCCTTTTTTTGGAATTGGAATTTTGAATGTTCCAGGATACTGCCCTTTTTTTCAGGGAATTCTCAGAATCTCTCTTTTAAGCATGGAAATGTCAACTGAGCCGTTGCTGTCATAAAAAACCTCTTCATCTGAGCTGCGTCAATTTGCCATTATAGTTGTGTCCGGTTTGAAACCCGCGTTTTCGATCAGAGACGATGATATCGGCAAAATTAAGTGAAGGATAGAAATAATACAAGCTGTAACGTTTCGTTACATAGTGAATCTGTAGTTTTGATCGTTTTTTGTCAGTGATTCCGAAAGATATCTGTGTCATCAAAACAGCTCAATATTGTTTTTGACAACTTTAGGTTTGGTATTACGTACCTATATTTTGCCAAACTTTATAATCCTTTTATTTTGTAAGATTTCACTGTTTGTAAATTTTAAATATGGTTTTAATTGAAGCTAAGCAAATCTAAAATATAATTTTGTCTCCGTTTCAGGGGAGGCAAGAGCGGATTGTCTGTTATAGCCGACACAGTTGACGACCGTTTGCCCATAGATGAACATGACTTTGTTCCCAACTTTCAGCGAGTATCAATCTCTGGCGAGGATACCAGTGGTGTTCCGCTGGAAGATTTGGAGCGTGCATCAACACTTTTGATCCAAGCATTAGAACTACGAGCACGTTATATGTCACAATCCGAGCAGTCATTCCCAACGACAACATCTCGTTTCCTTAAAACAGTACACGAACGTGATCGTTTCAATCATATTGAATATGAAGATCGCAAAACAATTGCAGGTAATGTTTCTAATTTTAACAAATACAATTAAAATTAAATAAATTATTCATATAAATGCAATAATTATTCTCCATCACCGAAAAAATACCTTTTCAAGTTTTAATTATTTTTTCCCGTCACCGAAGTCGTCACGTCACGTCACAAGTTGAATATTAACGATAACGAGTATGCTATTAAGGGCACTGTTTTTTTAAGTTTAAGTTTAATTTTTATTTGTTTTTGTTTTAATATTTTTGTTTGTTTTTGTGCAAAGAAAAAGAAAACAATTTTATTTTTTTGTTTAACCATTTTTATAGAACTTATTCGAAAGATCAGTCTGCCCGGCCTACCGAAAGGTAATTCGTTTATCGAACAAATTTCAAGCGAATTCTTAACGAGAGGCATGTCATTTTGTTTTGCTTTTTAATTTAACTTTTCTTTTTATTTTTATATTTATTTTTATGTTTGCTTTTATTATTTACGAACATTTTATTTTTGATTTGAGTGCTTTGTTGCTTTTTTGAAACCATACTTTCGAAGAATTCAATTTTAAATTGCTTAAACATCCCCTAAACAACTTAAAGAATAAGGACCCTATACAAAGATGTTTACTAAAGTTGTGACTTATTAATATACATCTACATTATGTACTCGTACATGTTAAGCTGACTTCTTTAGATAAACACAGCTGCTATTCATAAAAAATTGTCTAACTGTATTTAGCTAGTCATAGCTTAAAGCAAAAATCTACTACAATAATATATATTTCAAATTATAACAGACAGAACACAATGTCAGGTAGACATTTTTAACAAAAACTGTTATTTTCTGTTGTTGTACGAATGAAAGTGTGTGCCAAAATGTAAGATTCACATTTGAAATATTAATTTTGATTTAAATAAAGACGCATCAAAATTAAAGCTGATAAAAAACATCAAAATTAAGCTCCTAACTTGTGGATGGGAATTTCACAAAGTTGGGAACCTGTAATGCAAATACAGAAATATCCTAACTAACAGTTGGTTGGGAGATACCATGAAGGTGCTTCTTCAATATTGAGCAAATCTATGATAAATGTTGCTGTTTCTTTGTCGAACCAAATCTAATTCAATTTCCACGTCTACTCGTACATATTGACATTTTGCTAAAATTTTATTTTCAGAATTTATTATTTGTTCCAAGGTATTTTTTATTTGTATCGACTTACTAATGTCAGACAAAATTACCTACCTACATATACGTTTTTCAATAAATGATTGTATGACATACATTTATAGTAGTTTAAAAGTAACTTAAACACTACATCAGCCACTTTTAAAGTTAGACCCCAGGTTAAGTCCTAATCATAGGTCTAAATACGTTTCTGAATAGCTTAGTCTCCAGATTTGGTTGATCACAGCTTAGCAGCAGTTTAAGATACGTCTATGAATATAGCCCTAAGTATTTAAACCTAATTTCACCAGAAATTGGCTAAAACAGAAGAACACCTGCTTGCGTTTTCATCTGATAACGTTCAAAGCCTTTTGAAAATGTTTTCGAAAACTAGAAATTTTGTTCAGTTTTTTTTCTGAAGGTTTCAGTTTAAAGCTTGTGAACTTCATACTTTTTTTCTTTTTAATAATTCTCAATACTTCTATTGAAGAAATAAAGTAAAACGGCAGCAGAAACTTTGTTTTTTTTTTTAATGGACAAAACAGTGAATCCCCTGAAGCATTGAATAATTTTGTGTTCATGCGGTAACCCTATTAAATATAAGGGCAAGCAAATAAACACGCAGTTGAAGCTATTTTTGAGTGAAGTTGACACTCAATTTGAAATCCAAACGATAGTTATATTTAGCTACAAAAGATGAAATTCGCGTTGAATAGATTTCATATTTGAGATCCATGCTTCCAAAAAGCTTGGAGTTATTAAAGGTAGTCACCTTAGACCTCTCCTTTTAAATATAGTCATAAGCTATGTTCTACTTCTGCTTACACGATTTCTATTAGACCTACACAACTGACGTTACCATCTGTCTTCAAACTCGTAGGTTCAATCAATCTTGTGATGGGTTTGCCAAGTTTTTAGGATTAACGGGGCTGAAGGATCTGTTTGCTGAACATGAAACAAATTAGCTGACATGATAATAGTGTGTATTTTCTTGTCAAGTCTCAAAAGCGCCTGTTAAATATTATTTCAAGGAGAAGAAGTTTTTTGTTAAATGCGTCTTAACAGTTAAGTTTTTATTTTTAAGTAGGGTTTGAACGAAAGTTTTGAAAGCTAAAGAACTAGTAAATAGTCAAAAGACCCAATCCTTGTAATTTTAAACTATTCGAACCCAAGTTCATAGTTGAAGTGACTGACTTTATTTTAAAACTTTCAAAAATGTTGTTGACCACAAAAATAATTTTGCCCTGTCGCTTGTCTTCTTTGAAAGCAACTGTACTCTTCCCTGCTTTGACTGTTGTTTGTCGAGGAGAGTTGAGTTCTTTCAAGAAACCTTTAGACAACCCCAGGCGTAACTTCAGGTCTAAACGAACAAAGCTATTGAATACCCAGACATTTGGTGCGTTCTTTTTCTAAACATAGTCAACAATTGTTGTTATGTCAAAAAAAATTGTTGAAGTGTCATTGTTAAGATTTGTTGGGTTTTTTACTGACCATTTAGGAACGATACGTTGTTAGATTTTGTTAAATTCTCAAACGACCATTCTTAACATTTTTTTTTTGTTATTCTCTTCTTCATCGCTCAAAATTTGCGAAAAATCCATTTTATTCTTTGTTGTTGATCACTCAAAGAAAAGAAAGGCATTCTTGCCGATCAAATCGAGAATTTGTAATTTTTTGGTTTGATTTTTAATAAAGACTTTGAATTGTTTAATACAAAACGTCCAATTTGACAGATCAACAATCTCAACTCACATCATGGAGTTGAGTTGGAAGTAGTAACAAATCGTAACTATTTGACACTTCAACGTGAGTTTGAAACGCTGTTATGGCGTCATAGAGTAGGAAATCCTAACTTATTTGTTGACTATTGTTAACAATTATTGTTGACTATGGTTAGAAAAAAAAACACACCAATTGGTTTAACAAATCAATATGTACTTATTTTTGAAATAAAGTCAAAAATGCACTTTAAATTATTATTATTTGTATGTTTTGTTTTGCATTTTAATTTTATTTCTGTTTTTTTAATTTTGTTTTTGTTTGAATGTTTGCACTTTTCAAAGCCGCACACTTCACTCACCCACAACAATCGATACCAACCGAGTTCAAACAACCTACCAATACACAACAATAAACCCGGTTTTCGACCCGAATTTTGATCAATCTAATTTTTTAAAATTTTTGATTTTTGATTGACTAACTTAGCCAATACTAGAATGATACAAAAACACATATTTTACTTAAAAACACCGACACCAAGACTTGTCAGAATGAGAATTTTTGAAAAAAATTCAGTTTGGACTATAAAAGATGAGTTAAAAAACATTCTTCTTGTTTGCTGATTAAACATTTTGTTAAGCGTTCTTTTGATCCTGTTTTTGTTGCGTTTTTTTTTTTTTTTTAATTCTTATTCGTGGTTTGAATTCAAGGAAATATTAATTTGGATTGGTTAATTGTCTTCCCCTTTATCTAGATCATCCTATTCATCCACCAACAGAAACTGCAAATCCTTGGGATGTTGAATTTCCACCAAATAAAGGATACACAATCAAGGCAGTTGATGGCGTCTTCAATCTATTTCAAGATGAAGTAAGTAAATTCAAGACGAGTACAGTTTTTCGTTTGCTAACTAGTAACGGTAATTTTATGGTTTTTTTTGCATAGGAATGTACATCACTGGTCAAGTATGAATACCCAAAGCTTAAAGAATTTGTAAATGACATGCAGGTCATGTGCAACATGATCGCCGATGGACCATTGTAAGAATTAAATTATTGAGTTCTAAACTTTTTGATGTATAATTTCTACTTTCTTTTGTCTCTAGGAAATCATTTTGCTATCGTCGTCTTAGTTATTTGTCATCCAAGTTTCAACTGCACGTTCTTTTGAACGAATTGCGTGAACTGGCATCGCAGAAGACTACAGCTCACAGGGATTTCTACAACATAAGGTAAGAAACTTCTTCGTCTTCTTTGATACATATAATGCTCTCCCAATTTTGTTTGGTATTCCAACAATTTCTATCTAGTTCTCTGCTTTTGAGATTCATCAAGACGGACTGAGAAAAGCTTAGGAAGCCTTCCTGTTTTGTATTGCCAAAAATCGGAGAGCAATTCAATGTTGGCGTTGCTGCATTTTTATCGTAAAATGTGTCAGACCCTCTTCTTTCTTTTTACTTCGATGATGGCCTCTTGTCGGGGTTTTCAGGATCTTTTCAAAACCAGCTGCCAGTTATCAAGCTTTTTCACTCCTGAACTGTGAAGTACAAATCCTTTTACTCTCAGCTGCTGCTGCTTCCTTTTACTTACTCCGTTGCCATTTTTGTCAAGACCCTCTTTTCTTATCCCTATTTTGAGCCAGGTTTTTTTTTTTACTAGAAAAAAAGAGTGCATAAAGGGTACCATGCAACACAAAATTATGATGGCTATTTTGAAAACGTTTATATTCTCAAAAACCCCATTTTATTTTACAGAAAAGTCGATACTCACATTCATGCAGCATCGTGTATGAACCAAAAGCATCTTCTACGTTTTATTAAACGAGCCATCAAAAAGAGTGCCAATGAAGTCGTCACCATAACCAAAGGCCAACCAATGACACTGGCACAAGTTTTTCAATCAATGAATCTGACCACATACGATCTAACCGTAGACATGCTGGACGTGCACGCCGATCGTAATACCTTCCATCGATTTGATAAATTCAATGCCAAATACAATCCCATTGGTGAGTCCCGTTTACGTGAGGTTTTCCTCAAGACAGACAATTATTTGAATGGAAAATATTTTGCACAAATAATTAAGGTAGGTTTTGAAAGCAAACCAACAAAATTCCAAAACAGTTTCAAGAATATTATTGTCTAATTTTTAGGAAGTAGCCTTTGATTTGGAAGAATCGAAATACCAGAATGCTGAACTACGTCTCTCAATCTATGGCAAATCCCGTGATGAATGGATCAAATTGGCCAAATGGGCAATTGACAATAATGTTTACTCGACAAACATCCGTTGGCTGATTCAAATGCCACGTTTATTGTAAGTTTCAAAAGTATAGTATTTTGAAATAATTGATTTGATTGGTTTTTTGTTTACCTTTTCTTTCCAGCGATATCTTCAAGACAAATAAGCTAGTAAATGCATTCCAGGAAATTCTTGACAATATATTTTTGCCCCTATTCGAAGCCACCAATGATCCCAGTAGTCATCCAGAGCTACATCGCTTCTTGCAGTATGTGATTGGCTTTGATTCTGTGGATGATGAATCTAAACCAGAGAATCCACTCTTCGATGGGGACATTGCAACACCACCGAACTGGACTGATGTAGACAATCCACCATACGCATACTACATCTATTACATGTATGCAAACATAAGTGTTTTAAATCAGTTCAGAAAGTAAGCAATACAATAATTCATTCACTTGGGTTCCACAGTTTCATTTTGTAATCTTTTGCAGAGAACGTGGCTTAAATACATTTGTTCTTCGACCACATTGTGGTGAAGCTGGACCTGTACAGCATTTAGTTTGTGGCTATCTGATGGCTGAAAATATCTCCCACGGATTGCTTCTAAGGAAGGTTCCAGTTCTTCAGTATCTCTATTATTTAGCTCAGATTGGAATTGCCATGTCTCCACTGTCAAATAATTCTCTCTTCTTGGATTATCATAGAAATCCTCTGCCAGAGTATTTGGCTCGTGGTCTAGTCGTGTCGGTATCTACCGATGATCCATTGCAGTTCCACTTTACTAAGGTTGGTTTGCCAAACACCTTTCATTAAATACAATTATTTATTTATTTCAAACAAAATTGCAGGAACCTTTGATGGAAGAATACAGCATTGCTGCTCAGGTATGGAAGCTTAGCTCATGTGATATGTGTGAATTGGCAAGGAACAGTGTTCTCATGAGTGGATTCCCACACAGGGTGAGTTTCACAAAATATGCTTTTGTATAGCCTCAACCTCATCAATTTTGTTTTTAATTTTTAGATCAAGCAACATTGGCTTGGACCAAATTATACACGCGAAGGTGTTGCTGGCAACGACATTACTCGCACCAACGTGCCAGATATCCGTGTGGCCTATCGTTCGGAGACGCTTTTAGATGAATTGTCGAATATTTTCAAAGTTCACGAAGCTCCCTTGGCAGCCATAAATTAAACAAACAAAAATTTTAATTAAAAAAAAAAAGGAACAGTTTGTTTTTATATAGGTAACCTTAATTCTGTTCCTATTAGACCAAAAGAGAGACTAATATAAGTCACTCGTGATGTTAATCTTTTATAAAAATAAAAATAATATTAAATATATTTTGTGGTTTTTTAATAAATCATTCTGTTTCAACTAACAAACTTTATAAACAAATAATATATTCCTTTCTCAGACAATTTGTTGATTATGTTTCTAAATAAATATTTAACCATGCAAAACTATAATAGATTGGAACAATAAGCTAAGCTTTTGCTATTTATTTATGTAAATTGTTAAAGAAAAGAAAAAGATATATAATATATTAAACAAACAAAACAAAATAAAACCAATTTTTATGTATAACCACTATTTTGGATTAAGAAAAAACCGATTAAAAATGAATTTATTAATATTATACTAAAAAAACAACAATCTTTTAATTTTATTAAAACTTAAGATGCCTACTATAAGGTTAATAGTGGGTAATGGCAGATATGTTTTGTGGCATTTTAAAGATTCATTTATCCTAATTTTTCACCATAAAGTTCTGAAACCACAAAACAAACTTCATTCATCTAGAATCAAGATGAAACTGTGAGCTTCTGCTAGGACCGTTGATCTCCCTATTTTTCTTTGTCTGTCAACCAACTGAGCAACCTAAGAAATCAATACCAAACCAATTGGTCTTAATCAGTATTAGTCGAAGTCATTGCATTTTCACTTTGCTTTTTGACATATGTTGAAGAAGGTAGAACTTGATTCTCCTTGCGTCATGCAGTTAGCCTTTGGACTTGCATTAAGGATTCTTAAATCGGGAAAACAGATAGAAGTAGCTGAACCCAGGTAAACAGGGTGGTGCGTTCATTGTACTTCGGAATTGTGATTCGGAACCCGCTTCTCGAATGGCAGTAATCGTAATTCCGGCTTTGTGTGCTGTTGGGTTGTATTTATTGTATAGATACTCATATTGTCTTGTTCATGTGAACATCGTTAGGATTTATATACAATGGTCGGTAAAAGTATTTTGACAAACAAAAAATCGCACATTTTTATTTACATATTTTATTTGAACAATTGAAAAAATTTTAAAAAAAATACATAATTATGGTAAAGCCCCCAGGAGCTTTCAAAAAAAAACTTTAATTAATTGAATTCAATGTTATGGTTCTGATACTAAAAATTATTTTTCAGAAATGTATGGTGTAAAAAGTATTTTGACAAAACATTCTTGTGAGGAAAAAATGGGCCTGATAAGAAAATTAGCAAAAATTAAGGCATAATTTAATAGAAAATGAAATTTCCGTTGCTACTTATGACTTTCTGCAATCAGCCTGGTATAGATTTTACCAAATTTCGGAGTTTGCAGAGAAATTTCCTTCCAGATACTTTCGACCTCAGCGATTGTCTCTTCGCGCGTTCTTGTCAAGCATGGACTTGATTTTCGCTTTATATAGGCCCACACATTTTCTATTATGTTTAAGTCGGGGCTTTGAGGTGGCCAATCTAGTGTATTTACACCCACTTTCTTAAGAAAATTAGTTATCATCCTGGCTGTGTGACAAGGTGCGTTGTCTTGTTGCAAAATGAAAATGAACGACTGTCCAATCAATTTATTACCAGAACTAAAAGCGTGGTTATTTAAAATATCTAAATATTGTTCTTTGTTCATCATTCCCTGGATTGCTACCAAGTCTCCGGTGCCATTAAAGCAAACACATCCCCAAAACATACCCTTGCCAATACCATGGGGTACACGTTGACACACCGGTGCTACTTTTGTCGAATTTTCCTTGGGATTCTGCTAAAAAGTTTTCTTTTTTGATCCGTGGTACTCAAAAGAGCTTTCATCAGTTCACAACACTTTCTGCCAAAATGATGAAGGCTTGTGTAAAAATTGTTTGACGAACTGCAGGCGTTTAAGCTTATTTTTTTGGGATATTTGGGGTATTGTTCTGGCTATGTAAGTAGCAAAGTCAGCCTCCTTCAAACGATTTCTTAGTTTTTTCACAAATTTCAATTTCATACTCCTTTTTTATTTCAATTGCTACAGATTTTGGGGTGTTTAGCACATTTTCTTTAAACTTTCCGACTATTAACGGTCCTCTTTCTTGGAAGTCTTGCGTGGGCGCCCTGAAAGTAGCACATTTCGCTTGAATTTTTTTTTTTTTTCTGCTTATTTTTTTATTTGGTAATAGACGGTTTGACGAAGAACTTTGTATAGTTTGCTTAACTTTTCCACCAAAATACCCGCATAATACTTGGTCATCATCTCAATTCTTAAATTTTGGCTTACTTCCGACGTTTTACCCATTATTATCACCTAATTGTTTGTAAATGTCATCGAAGTTAATAAATTTTATTAAAATAAGACAATAATAATAGCGCTTTCCATTGGAGGAAAAGAAGCGTCCAGAAGCATCCGGAAGTCTTCTGAAACCGTTCCATTGGTAAGAAAATGACACTTCTGACGATTCTGAGAAGAGAATTTTGCTTCTGGATTTGAAGTCAGAATCCACTCAAGAAGCACAAATACAAATATGTACAACTTAAATGTCACCCATAGAATATTCATTGGGGAAATGTCTATTCGCATGCAGCAATGCCGAAAGTTTTGGTAATGTCGATAAATGTGATATATTTTTGAATCCAAATTTGATGATGAAGACGTCGAAGGTCAGCAACGAAGTTTAGTGAGTGGTATTTAATACGAGGAACTAGTAAAAATCCCTTAATACCGTGAATCGGGCTACGCACACCACTTTGACATTGGCAAAACTTGTGAAATTGATGCCTGCGAATACTACATTGTGTTAAAATTGAGCAGAAGCGATTTTGCTTGTTCCATTGGTTTTTAGAATGAGTGGTTCCTCGACTGAAACCAATGGAAAGTGCTATAAGACAATATAAATAGCGAATCTCAACTCTGATGGCGAAAGAAACTACAAAGATTACTATGTCTAAATACTTTTTCCAGTTAGTTTTGGCTCAGTCTATTCATTAGAGAAAAATAAACTATTTTTTGATTTTACCGTCACCTAGGTGCTATGTTTTTGGTTTTGACAAGCAAAAGATGCCCGTTGAATCTCTCAGTTTATCAAATCAAGTGGTCTCGCATTGCAAATAGTTTTGTCAAAATACTTTTCCGACCATTGTAAATGCTATAAACCGTATGAGATCACTAATGACCAATGGTGACCAATCCATTGCAATTTACGCTTTCTTATGTTGACGTCCAACTTCTACTGACTTGGCATGTGCCTCAATTCCTGGTTAGAAAAAGTTTGTAGCCAGCGAATCGTTGCGATGTGACGTAGACAGCGATTCACAAAATCCTGCGATTTTCTCGAGATGGTAGCCGAGACTTTCCAGGTTTCGCAAACATTTTATATTAGCACGGATTTAACATTGGATTCGAAGAATCTCAACTTAGTGCGTAAGGAGATTTGACTGGATTGCCTAATTTGAGACAGAGAACCAAAGGCAACGCGAGCTTTATTTGTTCTTCTTTGTACGTCCAACAACAAGTCTCCTTCCAGTGTTCTGTGGAATTACCTGCCTTCCATTTAAACAAATTAAAACTCCTTGTTTTCATTTCGAAAAAAAGACTCATCAAAATATTTATTGATAACTTAAAAATTAAACACATATAAATATTAGTTTTGCATTTCACTGGTACTTTTTTGGCTCTTTTTAATACTAAAAAAATTTAATTTAAATAAATATTAAACTCAGTTTTCTTTAATTTTCTTTACATT
The DNA here is from genome assembly GCA_916050605.2 of Platycheirus albimanus. Classification (NCBI taxonomy): domain Eukaryota; kingdom Metazoa; phylum Arthropoda; class Insecta; order Diptera; family Syrphidae; genus Platycheirus; species Platycheirus albimanus. Next base: position 11,622,777 of record OU696697.1, on the reverse strand, counting down.
GCAATATATAAATATAGTATAAAAAAATACAGTTAATGTTCTACAAAAATACAATCGAGTTAGATAAAAAAAAAACACAATCAAAACAACACTTTCCTTTTGTTTTCTTTTTTTTTTGTTGCTCTTCGTCCCATTAGATTTAAAAAAAAAGGATTAAAAAAATACAATTTGCACGAAAATGATTTAGGCGTGTTTGTTTGTCAAAAACAGTGAATTCTTTAAAATGTCTCGTCTTTTTAGCTCTCTCTGCATTATTTTTTCTGACTAAAATGGTGAATTCATTCCTAGTTTTGTTCCAAAATCTAATCTTGCTCTTCGCTGATATCTTGAATTGACTCTTTAAAAAGGATACAAAAAAAAAACAATCACAAGATTCTTATAAGAAACAGTTTTTCAAAACTTACTTAACTTCTTGCCATTTGCAAGTTTCTGTTACAGCGAAACTTAGCAAACAACTACAACACGTAAATACAATCACTGGCCAGACTACCATGACCTCATCAATGAGATCACCTTGCGCAATCAGTTGTAGGACACAAATCACCAAGTGCAATATGATAATTGATAAAATACTAAGACTCCAGATGCGATTTTTAAATGGGTTCTTCCGCCAAATGCAGTGATCACGATGTACAAAAGCGGCAGATATTATCACTAGACACAGGTGAAAACACATAATTTTTAAAGGTTCAAAACAACAGTTTGGTGTGGATAATTTGCTTACCAAAGTGTAAAATTATTCCCAAAAGGGAGAAAATGCGAGCGATTTCTAAATGAATGTGATTCTTTTCTTCGTCAATGTCCACTATCTCAATAGGATGTGCAGTAAATGTACAAAATCCGAGTACCTTGAATGAAACGAGAACAAATAAAAGCGATATTCCTAAAGTCATCCAGGTTGAGCCCCCAATTTTTTTTTAAACTAGGAAATATACCTTCAGAAAGAATAAAGAAATTCTACTCATCTAATTAAGCTTAAGCGAAATACGATTAGAGTCTGGATTGCTTTACAGTCAACCTCGAATCGCATTCGCTTCAAAAGTTAACAAGAAATCCATTAAAACCAACAACAACAAAAGAGGTCAAAAAAATTCTCCCAAACAAATATACTTACAATAATCAAAACCGGCGTAACAAACTTGCATCCATAACACCACAGGACAAAGCCAAATACCTTCGAGTCATATTCTGTTTGTTTTTTGGCAGTGGCCCGATTCATTGTCTTCGGATCGGCGTCGATGTGCGCCAATGAAACGGATATCATCGACACAGGCAAGCACATCAAATAGATAACAGTTAATGGTGTCAGAATGGGTGGTAGCGAGAGACAGGCACTTAGAATATTTATAACTGACAAAGTTCCAGCACAGCATGCCCAATATTGTATGCAATTCCAGAGTCCCGATGAGAATCTTCTTGACAATTCTATCAGAGCCACCGTCGACAGTGGATCGTCTCGACTCACCGATATCGAACATGGCAGTGAGTTGAGCAATCTACTGATATAGATCGGTGATACAGTGTGTCCCTGTGACTGCATGGGACGTGCATCGGCGCCCTCTAACAGCTCCAGGGACGCAGAATGCTGTTGCCTAGATAGGTCGTTACTTGAAAAGTTTTTCAGTTTCATAAGTCTTAGTTTGTTGTTTAGGATATTCGTCTCTGTGAATGCGTCTATGGCTTGACAAACCTGTGGATATAGTGGCTCCACGGCTATACTACAATCGGCTTGGAGGAATATCTCTGCGTTTGCATTGCTTGCACTGGAACCCATGCACACTACTATCTCTCCGTAGGATTGCATTATACTTAGCATCTCACGCGTAGCTTCTGCAGAACAATCAGTAAAGAGGGACACCTGGAGTGGGACATTATCGACTTGTTCCAAGTGTGGCCGAATATTTTCGATGCCTCGTGGCAGTTTGGCCCGATTCGACATGTCAAAGTGAATAGGAGCACTCTGTTCAGTGCTATCAGTTAAAATGCTCATTGATCGTCCAGGTTCATCCATTGCAGAGTCCGGTGATCGTTGATGATCACCAGAGACGTCCATGTTGATAGACTCATTCGATCCACGATCCGAATTCATGTTCAACATATTGTAGTCGTGGTTGGATATAGCTCCTGGTGCCGATGAACTAAGTGCCTTTGAAGCTTCCAAATTCAGAGGCTGGAGGAGACAATTTAATTCAGCCGTGCCCCCAGATAATCGTTCCTCAGGATTCGTCTTCACAGAATTTACTGTGAATTCAAATTTTCCCGAATTCTTTGGCGAGTGCGGACTCGACTGATTCGGGTCTTCACTCAACAATGATATGTGACAATTCCAACCAGATTCGAGACCCATTTTTTCCGAAAACACCCTCGAACGCAACTCATTCTCCTTACTAAAATGAACAAAACGTATACACGCTCGTTCCAGCTGCTCCACCAACTGCACAATGTCCGTCTGCGCCTGATACTGCATGGTCACCATACCGATGAACACCTGATGGCACTGCATCTCGAAACAGCCGTTCACATCGTTGATATCGTGATCGTCTTTAGTTTCGGAGAAGAGCAACGAGTCCGTACTGATCGAGTGACTTAATTTGGTGTGTCCCTCGAAATCACAGTGCGACTTGTCTACATGTGCCATCCGATACTTGGACTCTGGCGGCAATTCTAGGTAAGCGATATTGTCATTTTGTGAACCGCTCAGAGCACCAATGATGCCATGACGCAAAGGACGATAGGCGAACGCTGTGCAGTATGCTGTCAGAGCACTACGCTGATAGAAGTCTTGAGCGCGCTTTCGATCATGCTGGCTTAATGGTCGTAGATCTTTGCCATCCCAAAAGTCATCACAGTAATCTAGAATGATGTCGGCTGTGCCTTGGCTGAAGAGTGATAAATAGCCTCCTGGATTCTCTCGCATCACCACCGATAGCGAATGTGGAAAAGGAACTTTAACTTTTGATGTTAGTTGAAGTTGCCGAGCAAAACGGATATCACGACGCACTACGTCTGGTTGCTGTTGAATAAAAGGTTTTTTTGTTAGCTTTTGTTAGAAGGTTGGGCATTGGGTTTTAGACTTACCAAATGCCTATAAGTTGCCAACTGTCCTTCCAATGAGAAACGATCGCACGCATGATCAGTGAATCCAATTTGCTTTGCCAATTCACAAAGGCAACGTCTACACAAAAGATACAAATGCTCAATTAAACTGTTTGATTGTTCATAAAAAAAAAACAGACAAAACAAAACTGTTGAAAAGCAAATAACGATCACTATGAACTCGAAATCAAAAACAAAATGAGTAAAGAAGGTAATGGTATCACGGCAAGCTTTTGTGGATAATATTTGTATAAAAAAACAAAATGGTAAATCGAGATAGGAAAACACAATAAAAATGAACGCAGTTCAAGATAAAAAACCAAAAGAAGTATAACTTTCTTTTTGAAATTGTTTAACACACAAATTATGGGCATATGAAAAGAATGTACACTCCAGTTCAACTGATTAGGCCACGATTTTTGAGAAGCTCTTTCAAATATCATAAATATCATTTAAAAGAGCATTGTATCAGCACACAGCATCCTAAAAAAAGCTCAAAGGTACAAAATTATTCATGAACTTTTAGCTCAAAAAATCGGCTTTCAAAAGCAGGAGAACAAGAGTGTGATGGTTTTATGTTGTTGTGCGAATTGATGGAAAAATATTTAGGATTGTGGTTTATTTGATAAAACGATTTCAACAAAAATTATAAGCATGCACAATTTTTTATCGGTAAATCAAAAACTCGGAAAGCAACACTACACCGATAAATAATATAAAAATTAAATATAAATTATCAACTAGAAGATACGGGGTCAAGTTGTTTAAACTTAATTGTTTTTGTTTAACTTTTTTTTTAATTTGAACTGAGTACGATGTTCGTTTTAATAAAGTAGGACCTTAAGCTTAGAAAAAAAAATTCAGCTTTATTTTGCTTATTTATTGTGAATTGGTCGGCCTTGAGAGCTTAAGAAGCGTATAAAGGGTGATCTAAAATAGAGCTCATAGACAAATGAAACACAAATTATGTTAAAAACAAGCTCAAAAGTGTTCATAGAAAAAACGAATTAACCATTCAAAGGTTATACTTTTGTTATTGCTACAACCAATATTTTTGGCCAAAATTAGAGGCCTTGCCTTATTTGCGATAATTCTTGTCATTTAAAATGGCGATGTATCGCAATTAAGGTCTAACGTCTTTAAAATCCTAGTTGTGACTTGGCAAATCGCATTCGCAAGATCAGTGCAAATTAGTTTTCAATTGGCGCAGGTAGCTTTTGGCGGCCATGTTGTTTTGGTGACACAAGTCTATTGTTTAATATTAAGTTATTGCTGCCAAATCCGCTTGACAAGTTACACGAGTAAAAAGCACATCCAAAACATAAAACTTTATTACCTAAATGAGTGTTTGTTAGCGCAAACTACCATTTTATGGTTGACTTGGTGGCTCTTCACAGTCAACTCTTCAACTTTTGGTGGCGCAAGATCGGACGAGAACATCACTGCTTCTCGCCGTGCACAAGAACTTGGTCTTTCGCAGACTTCAACTTGACGAATTTTTCCTCGAGACGTGGACCTACATCCGCACTTTTGGATTGATGGCCCAGTTAACCAGCGAAATTTCCGTTTATGGGACGACACCAACCCAGACGAGGTTCACTAGGTGACAATGCGTTCTTAAAAAGTTGGCGTACAAAAGGTGTTCCGTACACTTTCGAAAATAGGAAGCGGCCACCGTTAATGACGAAAAAGAATTTTGTTAATACCTTACACAGCTTGTTTTATTCCCTTTTTCAACATCTACCTGCCCTTATTGAAATACTCTTTATAACGCTCACTTCCCCCCCGCCCTTATTGAAATACTCTTTATAACGCTCACTTAAAACTCCGTAGATCTTTTGATTTTGCAAGCTGAAACTCAAGTAAGCTTTTGATCTGAGGTTGAACAACATTTTAAACTTGGCAGAAGATTTCAAGGCTTTCGAATAAAAGCAGTTGAAAATTAAATTATTCAAAGCCGTAACTTGGCGGTACAGATAAACTGTTTGTTGTTAATATTTTACTACGAAAGTTTACGTGAAAGCTTTCACTGTTTTTTGTTATTATTTAACGATGTAAGCTTACATAAAAGCTTTTATTTGGTTCTGGTAATTTGCAGTTGAAAACTTTGGCAACAGCAAACCAGAGAAAGCTCAATTTGGATCACCCTTTAGATAGGCGATTATTTAAGGTTGTTAATTTATTGTGAACTGGCCTTTGAAAGGAAAGCTATAAAAAAAACATTATTTCTTTCTTATAAGTTTTTTTAAAAAACTTTTTGGATTCAATTCAATGCTGTAGAATATCAATATTGATAGCAGAATCGCAAAAGGATATTTTCTATGATCTACACGCATTGCTTGATAACGCAAATAAGTATATTGTAGTAAACAGGAGCATGGTTATTCTTTTGGTATATAATTATGAACCTGTGAAGGGGAGGATGTCCCCTTATTTTGTGAGGTATTTGTGGAAGAAAGTGATTTTTGGTATTTTTATATATGTAGCTATCATAATTATTTAAAAAGAAAATTGTTATTGCAGTACAATCTGCAAGACTTTTATATTAACTAATTAATTCCATGGATTTTTATTTAGGATATAATAAGAGCTATAATTAAAACACACAAAAACTGCTTAAAACGAAAAAATCCAAACGGTGTAACGCAACAGCAATCATGATAATGATTCATTTTGGTGATTGGCCTGCATGGTCCCCAAAATAATGTCTTGATGTTCACTAATGATGGATCTATTGTAAAACATCTCAAAAAGTGATGGCAGCTCCACACAACACAACAAGAACATGCAACCGTAGTAATATGTAGTTCCTATTTTTTTCTTAATCTCAAAAAAATTTAATAACTAAGAGGAAACTTCAAGTTTTGACAAAAGCTCTGTAATAATTAGGATGGGATAAAAAATACTTCTTTGCAAAAACTCTCAAAGTGGTAAAAGTCGGGGAAAAGATTTCTAAATAAAGAAATTTCGATACCAAACCTGAATCCCATGAAACTGAAATAATTTAAAAAGTGTTAAAATACAAGAATTTCGAAGTCGAAGTTGAAAAACAGGAGTGGGTCGCGATTGGTGTAGAGGAACGTGATGTGCATGAAAACATATTATTTTTGTCGAAATGTTTTTTTTTTCAAAGCTTTTTTTTTAAATGTTTGGTATGAATATTTTAAAAAAACACTACAATTACATACAACGATTTTCAATATGAATTGCTTGAATAATATAACTTTGTAGCAATGGCAACTAAGAAACTATTATGTAGCACATGGGTCTGTGAGACAAATTAACTATTTAAATATCTGTGAGATACGAATATGTAGCAAGTATCTAAAAAGCAAAATATGATGTATATGGATATTTAAATTTTAAAGATACTTTTACCTATTTTGTTCTGTTTTTAAAAACACCAGAATGATAACCGACACTGACGGAAAGCGTAGAACAATATTCTTTGACTATATAAGGCATTTAAGTTTGATTACATTTTTCGTATTTTACAAGAATTTGTTCTGATTTTCTGTGTTGTAAATAGAATTAATGATCCGAAATTTCCTTGTAGGAATAATCCTACTTATATTATAAATGTGAAAGATTTGATATTTGTTGCTCAATAACGCCAGAACGGCTGAACGGATCTGGATGAAATTCTGCACAGAGATAGATTATAGTCTGAAATAGCACATAGGCATTTATCGCTGTAAAATGTATGGAATAATAAAGCTCGGGCTATAAAAGTAGCTAGATTACGAGAGACGACTCCTCAGGCTATAGGCTACCTCTAGATCAGCTGAAACGCAAGCGAAGCCGCGTGTAAAGGCTAGTGCTTTATATTTTCGTCAAATGCAGTCTTTCTTAGCTTTCGAAATCTAAGCTAGGTTACAATACAAACAATAAGAATCAAATGAAGAATCGAATCGAATTCTGTTAAGCTGCGTTAAAAGCTTTATAAAACTTATGAAACTAATTTTGCTGAAAAACAACTCCTTCAATTTTGATAGGACTTTTCTGCTATGATTTATTAAACATTATGGTCTTTTTATGGGAGGTAACAAGTCTTAAATATAATATGGCGATATCCTAATTTTCATATAGCTTTTGTATTTACAATATTTGAAAAAGAGAGGTGAGCTTAAACAAGAAATGTACCTACCATATCGACTTCATTACGAACAAATAATGAAAGACTGCTTGGAGTGTAAAGTCACGTCCATATTATGTCGAATGATGGCGGTCGGCCAAGCCGAATGATTACCCATTTGATTCGGTTTGGGATGGCTTTCGGCACGTCCATACTTATTCGGCTTGGCCGGTCGGAAGACTCGAAAATTTCAAGTTCCGTTTCTGAGATTAATATGAATGAACGAGAAATTGTATCTAAAATACGATTGCGTTAAGCGCTTTTTGTTTTGTTTTTCAATTAGAGCCCTATTAAGGCTTCAGTTGTTTGAAACGGTCACCCGAAAAATAATTTACACATAATATTCTTTAATAAGTTTTTTAATAAATAAAAAATATATACAAATGGAAACTAAAAGAAATATCTGAAAAATATCTTAAAACATTTTTGCGCCCAAGGCGGATTGGAGAGACAAGTACGAATTATCCACACAGTTCTTTAGAATTCAAAACAAGTAATTATTTTGTAACATAAAGACTAATGCAAACAATTATTTATGAAGAGACAGTTTAGTTGATCCATAGACAGTTGACTATTTGTGACACCTGTTTCTTCAGATTCTTTTTACAATTCTGACTCGTCCCCTAAAAAAGCCCTGACAACAAAGTCTAAAGCCTGATGCGTATTCTCCGAGCTCTTCAACTCTTTTAAAATGGATTATATTTCTTGAACAAATTTCCTAATGTTTTTTACCCAAAATGTTGTTTTTTCTAATATCTTTCTTTTGTTGAGATAAGCGGTGATAATGTTGGTTATTGAATTTACCTCGACGCTGTAAAAAAATGTCAAATTAAAAGAAATAAAGAAAATAAAACTCCGATAAGGGGGTTCACCGAACATGCCTGGATAGGGGATAATTGATTTTTTTTTTCGAGATATGGAATAACTTTTCAAATAAGAAATTCCAATAAAAAAAAAACAAATTTAATTGATTTTTTTTTTAATGTGTTAACAAAAAAAGAAATTAATGAATGAGTAGCAAAAGGAAATGAAACTACATACCCATGCAATAAGGAATTCAAACTGGACTCAACGATCTCATACCGATTAGTGACAGGGACGAGGTCTTTATCCAGCATTGCCACTGCAGTCACATGTCCGCAGAATTGTCCATAGTGTGAGTGTGTTGCTGCACTGCATGTGTTAAGAAGAATTGCTAGACCTGAAACAAAGACATCATAAAACACAAATCATAAATAATTTCAAACAAAGAAAAGACTCACCTAATGGTTTTAATGATTTAATATGTGTCTTCCATTCATGGTCATCGAATTCCAATCGAAACGGACAATGTTGGTCGTGTGTTAGATCCAAAACCTCAGCGACAATTCCACAATCTTTATTCTCCTGATTGTTGTGCATACTATCTGATTCCACACTTGACTGGTCATTATCTGTAGGGTCGTCTTGGCTGTCATGGAGGAAGAAAACTTTCTCAGCGGTGGGATTTGGCCAGGATAGAATACCTTTCTTGTCTACACAACAGAGAGCGGTAATTGAGCCGAGCACTTGAACAACATTAGCACTTCGTGGCAGTAGTTCGCTATCGCCATTCCACAATTGCAACCAATTTCGAAAGACGTTGGATCGCAGCAATGATATGGCTTCATAGTCGTAAGTCGGAGTGTCAAGATCACCTTCGTAGGATTTCTCAGAATCTTTGGCTATTAGCAATTGTGGTGTTCGAAGGAATGCTTGCAGACGCGCTACACCCCATAAATTCATAGCGATCCACATTATTGGAAAGAACAATGGCAGAAGTGGAATAACCGCAGCAACCGGTGATTCCACAAAGAAATGTTTCCAATAATGATTTGGTTTTTCTCCCAAACCCAAGTCGTAAGCTCTCAGAATCCCGGCCAAAAAAGTGACTGCAGCACTTAGAATGAAGCCCCACTGTTGGATATACTTTGTGGCCAGCTGAAAAGTGAATACAAACATTTAAGAGCAAGGTTCTCTCCGTAATAATATGGATAAAATTCATTACCAAATATCTTTGCTGATTGTAAATAGTTGGTGGTCGTTTCAATGAGTCTTCAAGGATGATTTTAAGATTATCTAAAAATGGAGTGTTCTCTAGGCAGCATATGATATCGGGCAAAGGTGTCCTGGCCAGTGGTTTCAATGGAGGTTCTTGAAACTGTGCTACTCCATACACTTCGTTGGCTTTGAATGTTTTTTTACCTTCCAATTCACAACAAGGTCCGGGTGTTGTGTGTCCTGGGCGTAATACAATATGATCTCCTTTAACCAGCAATGCCCATGGAAGATTGACAATCACACCATCACGATATGTCCATTGCAGAGAGACACATGGTGAAATCGGACAGCAGACGTGTGGATAGTTCTTTGGTTCCCATTCAGCACAGAGCTCCTCTTCGGCAAGTTTAATTTCGTTGAGAACTTTTCGTGTTTTTCGATGAATTTCCGTACGTCGTAGATTATTCTCTCTAACCACGACAAATAGATCTAGGGCCAGAATAAAAGCAAGCAATACTCCTGCTATATAATCTTCAGCTATGAACAGACCGATGGTAGTGATTATTGAGGTGACTATGGCGAACCACCCCAGAGGGCTGTCGTAGCGCTTGACGAAAGCCGACCGGACTTTGCGGAACAAGCTGAAATAGAGAAGTACACATAATGTTGTTAGTTGTAGTTATTGGGGGAGTTTTTGGAAAGCTTTTCGATCGTAGCTGAAAATGATGCTCATCGGGACTTTGTTCCGATAAGCTGATAAGATAGGGCAACTTGGAAGTCGTTAGAAAAGGGTGAATCGCAAGAAAACGAACATAATTGTTATGCAAATTAATTTTTAGCCAACGAAAGACCAACTTCTTAGGTCGAAGGAATATTTGTGGGTCCTGCTTAATGATGTTAAAATATGCAAAGCATACCACCAACTACTGGACATGAGAAGCTCTTTAAAGGGTATCAACATCAATTAGGCAATTACACGATGGCATGCCGGGTTCTTGAAAGTAGCACCTGACACAGAGCGTACTCGCAAGTTTTGAAATGCAAAATAAGGATGTGGGACCATATAGGAAAATCTGATTGGTCACGGGGTTTTCCAAGGGCTTTGCCTTATTTGAGACTTCGTGTTTGGATATAATTTTCTATCAATAAATTATTGTTTGGAAATGTGTCAAAACGCGACGGTTGATTGAAAAGAAAACATCATCTGCAGGCTTCAGTTTGTGAGTAATGTTTTTTGAATCATTCTTTGAAGGTCAAGTAGAGCTATGGACTTTCTAATATATTTTATGCAGGAAGTAAGGGTATCCTTTAAACACAAACAGGATACCAGTTTTAGGACCAGGTAGGCACCTATCTGTTTAAATAGTCTTTACAGTTTATAAAACGTTTAAATTGCTTTACTGTGTTCAAGTTTTAATGTAGGTAAGTAAATTATCTTTCGTGCAACGTTCGTCTTTAATTGTTTTCGTGTTTCAGTGTCGTTCTTGACAGCCGAGACAACTTTTCATTCGTCAGAGTAAACATATTTTCTCGTCTCGACAATTAAATTCAATTATAAAGCTCATAAACTCTTCCAATTAGAGGGCCAACGCTTACCTCAAAAAATTGTTTTATCTATTTAAATGCCATTTTCCCAATATTGTGCAAGAACAGGTGCAAAAATTCAATACAACATGCGTACAGGTCGTTCTCTATTCTGAGTTCATTAGGAATATGAAAATACTTTGTAAAACTATTTGTTGAAGTATTTAATTTTAAAATACTTTCTTGAAACACAATTTGTGTTCCTATTTATGACATTTTGCATGGCAGTTTGGCAAATTTGGCCCAAAAATAATCAAGCAGCCAACAAAGTTTGTTTTATTTATCCAAATGGACTCCTAATTAATTTAATTTTATTAATTAACTTCAAAGGCAAACATAAATAAATGGCTTCGTGTTATCATATCGGTGATGTGATGATGACTGACGATAAAAAAAGATGCGATATGTTTGGTTCAAATCGAAATTCATTTTAATTACAGTTCAATGTCAGGGTTTTTTATTTTTATTTTTTTGTGTGGGTAAATAAATTCGATAATCTGTGTTTTTTCTTTTTTAAATTGGCTTCATTCACCAATCACCACATTCAAATGCTCCAGTTTTGTTTTCATTTTCGTCTCGTAGCTTAATTTATTTTTTGACTGACAATTGAATTTGGCAAGCAAAGCGATTGGTGAAGAGACAACAGCAACGGAAGCGGCGGCGGCGGCCGCTCCTTCAGAAATGATTCGCACTAGCACTACATCAACGTACAAAATGAGCGAACAGGGTTGGATCGACTTAAGAAAAGGTTGGCAACAAGTTATTATACTTCTTTTATTAACTCGAATATTGGATTCCGTGAGTATGGTAGGTACTTCTTGGTAGTTACCCTGGTTTTGTTTGCTCCAAAGAATGAGTCAAAGCCGATTAATGGCAGTGGGGAACCCTCTTTCCGCAGGTTGTCTACCCTTTTGATGCCATCATACAACTAACTAATTACGAACTAGGTAGTACCTGCTACCATTTTTGAGCCGACAGTATACCAGAATAGGTCCTCATTTGAAGGATGCTTGATTTTTGGGTTTGTGTATTTTTCATTTAAGACACAATGAAGATTCAGTCTTGGTTACATGCTTACGAATATGTGTATTGGATAAAGTCTTAAAATAACCATCATTAGAGGAATCCTTCAAGGCAGCCACTTAGGTCCGTCCCTTTAATTTTCCATTTTCACGATATAATATTCCCATAATTCTATATGCTCTGCTAAAGATAACAAGGTTTTAAAGACAATTTTTCAAACACAGAGGAGTCATCTCATATTCAACAAGATCTGTACAGATTGTGAGTCTGCCATGAATTTTTCTCTCGAATCCACCTTCTCCCTAATCAACCCACATCCAATGTCAAAGTGATTTCAGTTTGTTGCAAGGCAAGAGGAGCTGAGCGTTGGTAAGGAATTAGGATACTCTTATTTGTTGGATTTGAAGCTATATTGTGGACCGTTCAATACAAGTTGTATTAGACGGTTTCAAGTCTAAACTCCACAAAATAAATGCTGGTGTGCCCCAGGGCTCCGTTTTGTCTGCGACTCTTTTTCTCAACCCTCAGTTTTTCATATACGTTTGACAAATCACAGCCTTCACCATCGGACGTGTTATTACAACGATACCATATGATAAGCTCATTTAAGCTCCGATTTAAACAGCAATGTGAATTGGTGTATTAGAAACCGGGTGGAGTTTAATGCGTCAAAAACCCAATGCTGTCTTTTGTCGTTAAAGCTAAACATTATCCATGAATGGTACTTGCGTCGAGGAGGCCGAAAAGCTATCAGTACTCGGTATGTGTATCAGTGACAACCTTCGTTGCCGATTGCCAAGAATGCTGCAAGATGCTTAGGCTTCCTTAATAGATGCAAGAAGTTTTTCACCCCTTTTGAAATGGCTACAATTTACAAAGCGTTTATACGCTTTAAACTTGATTACAACTCCCATCTCTGGGCAGTTGCTTTCCAAACTTTTTTATACCTGCTCGACAGAGTTCAGAAAAAAGCGTTGAAATTGGTAGGAGAGAGAAGCATTATGGAATCATTTCCATCACTTGAACATCGTCGAAATGTTTCATGTCTTTCCTTATTTTACAGGTTCTTTTACAAAAAATGCTCACTCGAGGTAGCCCGTAATACTCGTCTTGCAAGGAACGCTCATCAGTTTACACTTGAGCCCAATTTCAGACTTACTGTGAAATATAGGGATGTTTTCTTTAGCCGTACAATACGAATGTGGAATGAATTGCTTGGTAATTTCCCCTTGCCTTCTTCAAAATTCAAGACTAATGTTCATCGACACCTTCTTTCCCTTCCTCCCTAATTTCTTATCGCTCGCGCTGTAACTAATCATTAAAAGGGCTACACAAACCCCTTGAGCGCGTATGCCTGTGGGAAAGCCAAGTTCCTATGACTTGGCATGCTTGCGGTGCTCAGCGTTAGCTCGTCGGATGGGGGATGTTATCCTCGAACCTTAACCTCGCCTCCAAACAAAGACATATTATATCAGTTGAGCGTTTGTTAAGGTAGAACGTAAGGAATTAGGATAAGGTGATAGGATGTTTGGAAAGGGGGAGGTATGGGAAAGTCATGTTCCTGGGACGTGGCATGCTTGCGGTGCTCAGCGTTAGTTCGTCGGATGGGGGATCTTGTCCTCGAAACTTAACCTCTATGAAAAAGATACAAAAAAAGGATAATCAGAAAAAAGAACAAGAAAACGGAATCATGAAAATCACCACTTCAAGGGTACTGCGGATGCTGTTACAATGTGGACATTTGTCACCGCTTCTTAGGAGTCTTGGGCCATTTTCGAAATTCCTCCAAGTCTGGTATGGTATGTATAACTAAGAGTTTAACTTCTTGAAAAATATCGACAATCTTTAAAGCCAACTAAGACTTGGATTTGTTATCGTCTGCCAAGTAGGTATGGTCATCATTTCAACTCACACATCTTTTTTTAAAACGTTTTCTTACATTCGCCAGGCGCTGAACCACCCCGCTCCGGCCGTATGCATGAGACCTGTGTATTAAATATATTCTTGTCTCGGTGCGTCAGTGGTATATTCCTTAAATATCTCTACAACACACTAGCTTCTAGCTATCTAGAATCTCTATCATTGGATCTACAAAATATTGTGTGTTATGATAAAAATGACCCTGACACGACCGAATTCTATCGAATTTTTTTTTTTTTTAATATTTATTTGTCTGCCAGTCCCGCCCGTCGCCGTCGCGCCCATTCGTGTTTCGTGCTAATTAATTTCTGTTTGATTACCCATTTCATATTATATTTTTGTAGGTACATACGAGTATGTACTTATATTATTTACCTTTCTTGATTGTACTTGGATTCATAGCAAAGGACAACTTGATAGATTTCTTCATGAAGTCGGGCCAGCGCTGCCTTGGTCGAGAATCCATAATTGGGATTGTCGGGGGATTTGGTCGTGGTGCTGTTGGTCTTTGTTTCGGACGATACGACCATTGTAATGTGATGCTCATTGAAGCGGAAACTTTTATTCTTTTATTTCCTGCCCTTGTTGACTTTGATTGTCCTTTATTATTGTTATTTTTATTATTTATTGAAAATGCACTTTTTTTTCTACCGTAGGTAGGATTTTGTTTTGTTGAATGGATTTGGGAGTACACACTTGGTGATGTACTCTTGCGATGGGTTATTTTTTTCACTTAATACATAACTAAAATTTAAGATAGATAGATAGATTTCTGATGGCACTTTTTGGAAATATATATTGCTTGGTTTTATTTCTATTTTGGGTTGTTTCGCGAGTTGGAGCGATAGTGTGGGGTTATTTTCGCTTCATGTTCACTTAACACTTTGGGCACTTGGAATTTAAATAAATGATTAATTGAATACAAAAAGGATTGTTGAGAAAATCCTTGTTTATTTTTTTATTTCTGGGGAGCAGAAAAAATACACTTGACTTGCAGTGTGATACTTGTCGGATTTTCTGCAGTAGCGAACGGGGAAATGTCAGAATTTTGACAGATTTTGGAAAAGAAAACAATGAGTGAAGAGGCGAGAGAGAAAATAAAATTGGAATATTGGAAGTGCTACCATAAGATGAAGGGAGATGGGTATAGTATACAACGAGATGGGGATAGTGAATTTTAATTTGATTCACAATCGGAGAGAAAATGGTTGTTGTCTGTACTTCGTGCAAACAGTTGGGCGAGCATTGAATTTTTTGACTACGAAAATAAGTTTTTAATTTTAAATTGGCTTTGTTTTCAATTTTGACAATTTGTTTTTATTACACGATTTTTCCAATAAATTTGTCTTGAGTATATTTTTGTATTCGTCCATAATTCGTTAATTAACTTTAAATATAGCAAAATATAGGTACAGCAAAAAATTAAGATCGTATTTTACATCGTAGTTGGAACGCATTCGTCAAATCTTCGTAGTGAGTTTGAGGTTTTTCTTGAAGTTTTTTCTGTAACTTTCCATTGCTGCTTAAACAAAAATAATTAAATTGAATCGAATTGCATTTATTTTGTTTGAATTCTCAGTCTTTATTAAAACGAAGTGCAGTGAACTACGAAACTAGAAAACTTCACAAAACCATGAAAAGAAATAAAATACATCCAGCTGCACGAAAAAACAAGACGGTTTACATTGAAATATTTCTTAGGATTACTTTTCTATAAAAAAAAAATAAAGAAGATAAAACATTTCGAAATACAATAAAAAAGTCAATCCTGTGGTTTCGCTGACAATAAATTATCGAAATGTCAAAATCAGTCTGAATTTCTGTCCATGCAAAAGACTTAACAGAAAGCCGCGAATAGTACTGTTTTGGCAGATAAAGCCTGCATTCGCAGTTTTTCAGAAATAACAACTAGCCATAACGCTAGTGAGAGTCCCTGCATATTCGTAGTTTTTTTTAAAGGTTCTTGGAAGCCGTTTTACGATCGTAATTTGTCCAAATTCAAGCAGATTTTCCAAACACTCAACAAAAAGAATGAAACAGTTAGGCAAAAATAACTGCTCCTAGGATAGTGCTTAAAAACTCTCGGATTTTAGTGCTAAAACAATATTAACCCTCCCGTTTCGTCAAATAGTGTTCGATAAGTTTTGCTTTCGAACGTACAATACATAAGTTCCATCGTAATCCGTCGGACAAAAATATGACATCTGATCATAGATACGCAACCAAATTGTTCTTTGGATGATACTTTTGTCCAATTTATTCACGCAACATCGTTAAGCTATCGAATACACGTCGTAGGCTTGGAATTCCGTCGTCCATCGTTAACGAACTGTCAAAATTTAGGTATATCTAAAATCTATATCGAGAAAATGTTATCAGCTAAGGTTTAAAGCAATGGATTAAAGCTTCGTTCACACAGAGACAGAATATGATTGTCATGTATTTAATTTTTCTGCTTTCCTTGGAGATGAACATGTTTTAATTCCCGAACACAGCTGGATTATGATTATGACTATTTTAGATGGAAAGGTTATGACGTTGTATAAATACCTTGTGCACCGATTTACCTTATACTCCCCTCACATTCTTGAGTTTATGCTACTCCAAAACCATTCAATATTAAAATATGGCCTACATCTACTTCAAATCATATAGGTACAATAGAATAAAACACAGCCTAGAATATAAAAATAATCATCAGCAAGTCTGATATTCTTAGTAACCTTGACCTTCCTCCGAGCTTTAACGTAACCTTAAATAATTTTGTTCTTATCAGCTGACAAAATTAATACTTAAGATTAAATAATAAAATATTAGAACAAAACTATAAAGATTTACTTCAGCTCGCATTTTCATAATCAAAGTTTAAAGTGTGGTTCAAGAGTGATTTTAAAAGTTAACACACCGGTTTTGGTAGGTTAAATAAAGTTAATCCGTGGTTCAAGTATTTAAAAACGAGTTAATCCTAAGTTAAGTGCTAAACCAATATTTAAAAGCTTAAATTTAATATTTCCTTTTTCCAAACAATAGCGTTTTTAACAGTCACTTACTTTGACCATACCTACCATTTATATCTGTTGGAAACTTCACTTCCCGGATATCCTCTATAATACTCCCTTTTACTGTTTGCTAGCAACCACTTACATAAAAGTTACAATAACACAAAACCGCATGAGAGCATCACACGCATTCGTCGTCTTCGTCCTCCCAAATACACACCAACAAAACTACAGTTTTCTTTTGTTTGTGTGCAATATAACGATGTAACAACATTTCCCGAACCCGACTCGAAAGTGGTAGTGGGAGGATACAAAACGAAAAAAAAAAAATTATCACCAGGACAACAATTTACAACAGGAAGAAAAATAGAAAATAAATTCAAAGCGCAAGCGAGTTAATTTTTACTATAAACTCTCACAAGAGAGAGGGAAAATTTTTATGAAAATCCAAAGAGAGAGCGAGAGTTTTTTCTTGTAAAAGTCAACAACAACAATGGGAGAGCTGGCTGGAAAATTGCATTAGAAAAATGAGCGGACTCATTTTCTAACAACGACAACGGCGCCCGCGCTTGTCATTATCAAAATGAGAACTTTATAGAGCAGCCCAATTCAAAGGATATACTAAAGGACCAAAGAGAGTACAGAGAATAATATGGTGAAAAAATAGAGGGTGTGACCGGGTTCTAGGAAAAAATAATTTTTCCTATCGTCTTCGCAAATTGCTCAGTTCGGCGGACGGTTCGTTTGTCGGAAAAGAATTTACTTATCAACTTTTTGTTTAAAAAAAAAAGGATATCCATATATTCCTCCGGGAAGATATACATATAAACAATTTAAGTTAAGTAATTTGGAAAAAATTAAATTGAAACTAATTAAAAAAGAAGAAAGTTCAAAATAAAGTTGTTGTGAAAATTTTTCAATCGATGTCGAATCCCATTCAATATGCATTTTAAGTGATATCCTTTAAACAAGGGTTCAAATCTAGTCCAAAGGAAGCACAATAAACTTCCAAATAAATTCGATTTCTAGTGTTTTCCGATAAAAAGAAAATATATTGAAATTCTGTGTGAAAATCTGAAAGTTTCCTTTTTTTCCATTAAAACCAACCCAACCAGCCAACGAACCAAACCACCCACTACCAAGGATCTCCTAGTGTATGCGTGAAAAGTGTTTCTTTTCTGTGCCGTTGTTGATAATACAAAAAAAAAAAAAATGCAACTATGCCGATGGTTTTAAAGATGAGAATAATTTTAGTGGTGGAATAAACGAGGAAAGGAGCAAACTACAAGAAATAAACGAGCAAAAAGAAATAATAACAAAAAAAAAAAGTCTAATAAAAACTGTTCGCTGAGTCCTTTCTTTAGAATAGAAAAAAAAAAATAATAAAAAAATGGGGTGGTGGTGTTGTGTCACAGTTTTGCGCCTCCCCATCCTGCATTAACGCTGTAGTTCTCATTTCTCGAGTTCTCGTTCTCAAAAGGTTCATTTAGTTTTTTTTTTTGTGTTTTCCCCATTTTCTTCTATACTCTCATCATCCTCGTTTTTATCCTTAATGCGTGTGTATGAGTGTATTGCAATAGAGTCCTTAGGACCACCACCGCCGGGGAACACGGCAGGAATATAAATAAAAAAAAAAAAAAACGTAAAACTTCAATCAATAAAATATGTCTGCAAGTGTTGGTGTGTAAAAGGATGGGAGGTTGCTGCACTATCTGGAGAGGAGTTGAGATTTAGCAAAGCATCCTTGCGCTGCTCGCCATCGCCATCATCATCATACACCCAACCAACCACCCACATTCCCAAGGAGGGAGTGTAGACGGAAAAAAAAATCTATTATTTAATTAAAAACTCATACAAAAGAGGACCTGCTCTTACCTCTTACCAGGAACAAAAAAAAAAAAAAAAAATAATAATAATTATTCCCATCTGACTGGCCACAAGGACATATCGCATTGGAAGACACCATCACCAAGTGGGCTGAGTATCAGTTTACTGATGGCTTAACTACAGAAGGACGCGAAAAGTAATTACAATTAAAAAATATTTCAAGGATGTATGTAATATAGAATTTGCTAATATTATCCTTGACGTGGCAAAACTTTTTGAACAGGACCAACCAAAAAAACAAAGAATACTTTTAATAGAAGAAGGAAGTCAGTCCTTTTGAGTTCTTTTGTTGTAACATTGTCGGTTCTTATCAAGTGTGTATTCCATGAGCAACGTTGCACTGATGCTTCTCTGCTGCACCAGACCATCACCAGGATATCGTGATAATGAAGATGAAAATTAAGAAATCTGCACACACTCCAGAAACAAGAACAAATAATTGAAGCTTCAAGGCATCTTTTCATACGAGCAACGAGCAACGAGCAACGAGCAAATCGTGGCCAGGATAGTATTATAATAATAATTATCATCATCATCTCCTTGTTGCCGTTTGTGTCACCCTCGTATAAGGATAATAGGCCAACACCACCGCATATAGCTACATTCTTACATAAATGCAATTTGCATATATGAGACACACATGAACAAGGATAAATGCAGCACCACTCCTCATTGTCGTCCACCCACTACCAGCACCAGCACCACCGGGAGTAAAATCTTCATCAGGAGCAGCTATTTTCTGCGCGGTCCTTTTTGAAGAAAAAAAAAGGATGTTTTACTTTTTCTGTTTTGTATAATCGATGTGAGTAGATGAGGTATACCTACATGTATCTATGTTTGTATTATGCTTGTGTGTCCTGTTGACAAAACCGTGTATATTCTTTGAAAGTGCATACAATTCAACATTTCGCTGGAAGAAATATGAATAATTAAGGACACGAATGTGGATTGTAAGTCTAGGCAAAGTTACCTCAAGGATAACACTTGACACACATATAGTCCCTGCACATGAATATACGAGCGGCTGATGCAAGTGGAAGTTGAAGGTAGTACGAGGCGGTAAAAGTACACATAAACAAACATAAAAAAAATAGGAAAATAAAAACATAAATAAAACCACCAAAGGACATTATAATGGGGGACTATCACGAATATACGGATCAATATAAAGTGCCTGTCATTGCAAAGCTATTGCACGCTTTGCCGCACTATAACATCACGTTCCACAAAATCAACAGCACCTTTAGGCCAAATGATGAAATTTATCTAGAGGTGAGTTCCTAGCGAGAGTATTATCAAAGTTGTTAGAAAGATATTTGTCACCTTATTCATCCCACCATGTTAATTGTCCTTAATATTCTTTTTTTTTATTTCTACACCGACTGTATACATTTGCTTCTTTTATAATTTTGTATGCAACTTATTTCATTGATATAACAAGTGTGTAGATATATGTGTGTTTTCCCTTCATTCCTTCGTCCTTCGTCCTTTTTGTCTTCCTATATTTTTCTATTTTTGTTGTTTTTTTCGTTTCTTCAAATAATTATAGAGCCTGGGAATTTTGGGGTCAGCACCGGCTGCGCTTTTGATTATATCACTGTTGGGGCTTCTACTGTATTTGATGACAAGATGTTGTGATAGGAAACCACGGCCGGCGCACTCAATAACCAGCTTAAAGGTGGCGCTTTCAATTGTGACGGTTATGTGCTGTGCAGCTATTGGATTGGGTAAGTACTTGTATAAAGTAGAGAGATATAAGAAGCGAACGTGACCAAGTGGATACAGCATAATACTTATTTTTTTGTTCAATGAGAACAGAAAGAGAAGAGTGGATAATTGTATAATTGAGTCATTTCTGCTATAATGAATGCATATCGTTAGCTAACACTAAATGGTCCATTCATTATTTAAAATGGAGCAAGGATAATTGATTGGATGCATCAATAATAGATACAAGGATTTTTCTGACAGATACCTATATATTGTAATAATGTGCTATGTGCTATGGAAGAAGAGACGGATGTTACTGACTAAATGAATCTTTTAATATAAATCCAGGTTGTATTGTCCACTAACAAGACAAATTGAAATTAAATATATGAATTGGATGTCCGTAATTGTTCTTGGCTGATAGCTATATGAACTTTTCAGTAAAATCTACAATATAGAAAAACAAATCAAAGTCACTTGATCCATTATATGCCCTAAGACATAAAAAGTTGGTGAAGACAACAAAAGTCTTTATGTCAGAACCAAACTAAACGTTCCGTTCCGTTCCGTCAAATGAACACATAATGTCATCATAATTGATGAAACGACTGTTTTGAGCATTTATATCAAATTTTCCAACTTATTATGAGTGGCAAAACAGAGCAATTCACTATAATAATTAGAAACACACTTGCACTTGGGCACTTGCACTATGCATCAGCTTGAAAAATTAAATTAAGGTAAACAAAAGTACCAATTTTATTGGTGCCGATGAAGACATATAATATATTTATTTTAAGAAGTTTAGACACTCACAGTGTATTTACGACATGTCAGAAAAAGAAAGATAGTATTCGATCCGACTTTCAAACTCTGTGATGATTATAGAACCAATAAGAAAAACTTTGCATGTATTAACATTGTCAAATTGTGTAAGATGATTGGTAAGATCTTGGTTGGATCGGTTCTATTACACAATTTTGACATGTGTTATATTTTGTGTGGTACTAGAATCGCCCAGTGGCCAAAATTTGGTCATTAAAATGCCCAAAACTGTGGGAAATAAAATGCACGACTGGGTCGCACGAACTTGCTCTTATGATAAGCAATTGCTTAGTGGCTGCATATATGGATTTAAAAAAAAATTTAAATAATTTCGAAAATTCTTTTATTTTTTAAATTAGTTTAAGAGTTTTCTCGGAAAAACAAAGTATACAATAAAATTTCGAAGCTATACGTAAATCTAGGAAAAAAAAATATTGAAAATCGTTCGACCAGTTTTTTTTTAAAAAGGTTATTTTTCAAAAACTTTTCCAAAAAATATTTTGAAATTTATTTGGGTATGCAAATATATGGCAATCTGTAGTTTACATTTGAAAAAATAATTAAAAAAAAAATCAATGTACCCGTTTATAACATATTTCGAAAACCAAAAAAATTTTTGAAAAAATTATAAAAAATCAAAAAAAAAAGTTTTTGAAAAATTTGAAATGCCATATTAATAAAATTATAAATGACTTCCTGTGGCCAAAATTTTATTGAAATCGAATGTATAGTTTACGAGAAAATTTGATATGAAAATACTGGTTCTATGAGAGGTACCGTTATAAGACAAATTTTGAAAAATATTTTTTAACCAAAAGATAGATTGTATTACAAAAATAGCATCCTGAAAGTTTTATCAAAATCGTTAGAGCCGTTTTTGAGAAAATCAATTTTTTTCTTCACGATTGTATGGCAGGTGCCGTTATTTTTGGGCCTAGAGCAAAAATAAAAAATACGTTCCGAGGAACGGCCAAATAAATCCTAGATACCAAATTTGAAGCAAATCGGCCCATCCGTTCAGGCTCTAGAAGCGCGAACAGACAGACAGACAGACAGACAGACGGACGGAATTCCCAGACCCACTTTTTTCGACTTCTCCATCATCGTAATGTCATGTGTGATTGTTATCTCGAAATTTTTTTTCTGCACGAATCCATAACTTGCCTTATAGTACCTATAATCGCAAGTAAAAAATGTATACGAAAGAAATGGTAAAAATACACATAAAAACATTTTCACCTGTATTTTCAAAAAAAAAAAAATGTTCCAAGCACACCTACTCAGTAATACCTTTCCAACGATATAAATATCATCTAAAACGGTTGGGTACCGAAAAAAAAACTGCTTGCCTATTTATATATAGATAGGAGTATTTATATCGAAATTCCAGTGTAGGAAAATAGGATATCTTATGACATTATATTGCACGAACACTCATCTGGAATTCTTGTATAATGAATCTTTATAAAATAATGTTGAATGGCCCGTGTGAACATAACTTAAATGCCACGATAACTGTTTAAGACAGAAAATCGTGTGTGAATGTCTTAGCTTTGTTGTAAAAGTTGTCTTACCTACTAACATTTTGACAGTTCGTCAATTGACATGCTGATACCACAGGAACAACATGATATTGGTATGCTATTAACGCTTGGATTCTTACTGTAGTTTACGAATAATCTTAACGATAACAGCGCCTTTTCAATGGAAAATTATATAGAACTAGCATAACTATGTACGGCAACTTAAAATGAGTATACCTATAGAAATAATAAACGGATAAAAAAAAAAATGATTTATCAATCTTGAATCTTATTTTTAAGCAATGCTTAGGTTGGCTTTTTAATTTTGCTTACGTGTCGGCTTTTGAAACATGAAAGTCAAGAGCTTGGCGTTATTTTTTAGAAGAAAACAGCTAGTTTCTGAAATCAATCGAACTTGACATGTTGTTACCTTTTAGTTTGCGTGAGGTTAGTAATTTGTCCATAACCTCAAGAAATTATGAATAACCATATTTGACTTCTCATTTTTTTAAATTTTTGTGGTGAAAAAGATGAGAAAGGCTGAATCAGCTGATTTAAAATCACTTTCAATAAAAAATGCAAGACTCTTTAAAAATAACCGCTTTCAATTAGACTGTGTTAAAGTCTTTATTTGAAAACATAAGGGTTGACTTTATATTGATTTGACAGGTCATTGTGGATCCAGCAGTAAAAAGTGGTGCCAAGCTTGCAATCGGTGCAATAAATGAAGGTTGGCAGATTGCAGGTTTCTTTTTATGGGAACTTCATTTTTAACAACCTGTAAGGTAATAAAAGTCTTATCAAATCGCATAGAAACACTAGCTCGAACTACGAGACTGAGATGACAAACGAAAAATGACAAGAACATATAAAGTTGTTAAAAGTCTTTCACGAGACTTACACAGGGAAACAATCTCAATATTCATTTACTCTATCTTCTTAAATGTCTCTAAGTTTGTATAGGGTTTATCAATTTATTGGTGTTGTTTTTTTTTAATTGGCGTGGTAAGATTTTGGAGTCCTGTGGGGGGGTCATGTTGTTTTTGTTTTTTTTTTTCATCCGTCAAATCTGTTGTTTTTTTTTTTTTTTTTTTTTCAGCAAGGCAAATAACGCAATTATTGAACAAATGATAAAACTATATTATTAAGATGAGTTTCATTTTAACATCTAAATGCCTAAGAAAATAGAAAATGTGAATATAATTATTATGCTACACACGTAGATGATAGAAAAAAGATTTATCATTTAAATTTGTTCAATCTCATCGCTCTTGATTTGATGTAGAATGTATCCTTTATTATTTAAAGCATGACACATTTTAATGTCATCAAAACCTGCTAGGTATACACTGTACACATACACAAATATCGTTTATAGAATATATGTATGTAGTAGACACATTCAGGACATAGAGTGTGGTGCAGAACCAATTTAATTCGTTCCTTGTAAACGGTTTTTATCGATGTGAGACAGCATTTAAAAGTACAAAATTTGTTACGAGTTTCATAACACCATTCTTCTTTAAGCTTCCAATAACCTAAATCTCAAACCACTGTACCTACCACCTTTCTTTCCTATCTTTCTGTTCCTTTTCTACTTGCTCGCACATGTTAAATCATTATAAGGGTATTCATATCCCCTTGAATGCGAGTGCATTATAAAAAAAAAATTAAGGGGTTGCATGCGAAATAGATTAAAATAACATTTTTTTAAATTGCGGATGTGGGATTTTCTATTTAATTCTCATATTATTCAAAATACTATGCCACTTGATTATTTCGTGAAAAGCTGAAAGTGGAATTTCTCTCTGAACGAGGCCATTATGTTTAAAAAATCGATTTTTTAGAAACCTTTTCTATTTACAAGGTATTTAGACAAAACTTTAACTGAGAATATTTTTAACATCGACAATGCTACTTCAACTCTATTTTCATCGATCGATAGTTGTTTTGAGTTAGTATCCAAACAGAATTAACAAATCTAGTACTTGCATATTTTGAAAATGGACTAGCTACCTAGCGGTTTTGACAGTAGTTGCAAAATAAACTAGCAGACACATATAGGGGGCACCACCTTAGAGGCAATATTTATTGAAACCTCACGAATAACATCGCATTAATATACATACATACATACATACATACATAGCTATTATGTTTGTAATAAGAAATGTTTTTTGAAAAAAGTCACTACTTCTTTTTCAATGATATGTTTGATGTTTGAAAAAAGTGTTGAAAGTTTGACAATCGTATGTCATCCAATTTTTTCTTTACTGACAGTAAATGGAACTTTCCTATGTTTGTCAAAATTTTCAGTTTTTACAAACATGTTATTTTGAAGCCATCTTGAAGTATAAGAACTATAGGTCTTTTGCTTGGGCTTCTTGCAGAAATCATGACCTGCACTGCTTGCTTTTTTTAAAAATTGGAAACCCTCATTTTTTTTACAACTCTTTGGGTTGTCAAGGACACTTGGGTCGACCATGGGTCATGAACATGAATTTTTTAGGGGGCACTGAGAAAAAAAGATTAGACTTGGGTACCACACGGATTTTGGCCGCCATTGTCATTTCATAAGAACCCTTAAATTATAAAATGATTCCGTGTAACATTGTTGTTATAGATTTTTTTTGGTAATCTGATTGGTTCTGAAGTTTGCTTTTCGTTGTTTTTGTGATTGTGATACACTGTTGTTCAATTCACTTTCAACTCATTGTATGACTCTACTTCTGGTTCTGATTTTGACATCAAGTTCGCAATCAATTTGCTCTTCTTTTAAAAAGCAGATTTAGCACCAAATGAACGTTTTGGTTTTCAGAAGCAATCGAAATGTTTCGGACGCTTCTGGGACAACAGAACAAAAGTCAAGTGTCAAATCTTTTTGACTATATTGCATCCTTAACTTCATTATCCCTTAAATGCGGAAATAGAAACTAGTTCGCTATTACATTTGTATATCTAAAAAAAAAAAGCCATGACAAACATTTATTCCAACAAAACAACTAAAACAGCATTTCAATTCCGGCCATGGGACATGGTTGATAGCGTTTCTTGAACACATTATCTAACCATAACAATATAAAACTGAAAACAGCTTGTTGTGTTGTCAGCTAGCTTTAACATTTACAAAATAGCCTGTCTGTTCTATTTTTGGCAGCTTAATTTATTTGACCTCATTAAAATAGAATAAACACTCCCTGTCTATGGCCGATAAAAACATTTCGTTTTATGTCCTGTTTTTAATAATCACTTTATCAGGAGCTAATAAGTTGGTTCGATTTTTGTGTATGGTGTGTAGCTGTGTAGGTAGGCTCATTCACAAGAACTTGTAAGCCCAACCCCTAGGTAACATTTTAATGTCTTCTTTTTATTAATCACTCCATCAGTAGCTAATAAGTTTATTTGATTTTTTTTTTTGTAGCTCATCCTTAAGAATTTGTGAACCCAACCCTTCATAATCCCTCTTTAAATGATAAAATAATTTTGATTTATCAACGAAGAAAAGAATCATTAGTAAGTGCGAAGCCTTTAAGGTCGTTCAAACCATTTGAATTAGCATATCGTGTAATATATTGTCATTTTCGTCCTGCCTATACATATCTTTCAAATTATTCAAATTTGCCGGAAAAGCAAAGACAAATTTTGAATACCTATTGGGAAAAGTTTCTCATCACATTAAAGACAAATGACAGCCGCTCCTCTGTTATGCTTCCCATAGCCATAAATTACTCTCCACACATATTCGCATAATCTTAATATCGATCATGGACTTTTGTCCTCATTTCAGGACATAACCCATTTTCCACATAGCATAAAATCGTTGTCGTATGAAATGCGCGTATAGTATTATGTGCTGCATATACGCCATATTTGGGTTTGGGCGTATCCTGTTTCTCATGTGTTTAAGAATATAGCTACCTTTTTATATTTTGAACTATAAAAGAAAACTTTTTCTGTTAACGGTTTTGGCAACATTCCTAAATTTTCGGCATAAAATTGGCTTCGATTGAAAAAAGTAACACACGCAATCTGCATAAAGGATATCAATATAAAAATATTATGTGTCATTGGGTTGAGCTACCACTCCCACTGGACAGGACAATATAAGAAGGATTTATATTAGGTCGTTTTTCAATTTCACAAGTTTACCTTAATAAATTGAAAAAAAAGTAAAAAAACCTAGGGTGAGTCATGTGAGTTGGAATTTTACAATTTATTTCCTTTATTCTTTTGAACAAAAAAATATTTGACAGAATGAAAGAATTCAACGACTAACAGATTTCGTTTTGACGACCCGACGCTTAGGGGCTATGTTCAAAAACTAACGCTATATTTTTTATTTCAAATGACTTTTTGTTTTTTATAAAAAAAAGGTCTCTATGGAAATGATGATCTACACAATGGACTGTTAGAAGTTCTGACTGCTGGACGAAAAGTCGACAACCTGGTGACAACGATTAGAAATCAAACTCATATTCTCGAGAATACCTTGAAAAACCGAATCCGACCTCAGTTAGTCGAGTTGGCTGACATTTTTGACCAGCCAGTGAATAATCAAACAGCACTTTCGATTCTGTTTGTTTCGCTGAATATAGTTCAGGGAAATGTTACTTCGGCAACTAATGCAGCCGGGGATATCCGTCGTCCTTTAATGGGAATTTCAATGACTCAATATCTTGCGGTTAGTATTCGGCTACGGCTATTTACGTTACTCATTTTCTTTTTTAAATAATTATTTTCAGCGCGGGGACCAGTGGGAGTTGATCAGATGGCCAGGTACGGTGGCAACACTGGCCTTGCTTTTAGTTCTGTGTGCAGTGCTTTTGGTCGGTGTTGCCCGCCATTCTCGTTGCGCACTTATACTTTTCAGCGTTTGTGGTCTTCTTGCTGTAACTGGATCCTGGTTGATGTCTGGGTTATACCTCTCAACCTCTGTGGCTGTTGGTGACCTCTGCATCAATCCAGCAGATTTTCTTGTTTTGACTGCACCGAGGGATCTGCCAACGAATGTGCTACTTCATTATACTCAGTGTGAACCAGGTCACACAAATCCATTTACTCAACGATTGAGGGAATCACAGAATTCTTTAAATAACGCTCGCAGCGCCATGGCTACCGTTATGAAGATCTCATTGGTTCTCTTTAAATCTTCCGGCTTGCAGCCTAAGCTTGGAGCGGTGAATGCAGATCTCAACAGCAGTGAGCGACTTCTCACTCAGCTCACTGCATTGGTTGACTGTAAGGTTGTTCACCATAACTTCCTTACTGCCGCTAGAGGTCTCTGTGAGGGTGGATTACTTGGATTGGTTTTGATGTTGATTGCTAGCTTCATTGCGGCTATTTTACTTACTATTATGGTATGGGTAGATTCGCATACATGGATTTATATAAGAAAACGCAACGACTACGCACAAGTAGATGAACCATCGTATATTTCTCATCCAGCTCCACAAAATCATCAGCAGATGATGAATGCTCGAACATTGCCCCGAAATCCAAATGGGTAAGCAATGGCGTACCCTCCATTACTTCCATTTATTTTCCCATTTTCAGGCACTTCAGCCCACCGGCTATAAGCGGATCACACACTTTGCAGCATCCATCAAAGAGGCAGCAGCAGCACGATATGATGGGGCACGCGCACCTGCAGCAGAACATGAGGGCTATGGGCACCCATACTTTGGGAAGGTTGCCATCGCATAATCATAGCCCCACCCACCTAACTGGTAAGTTAACTCTTGCCAAAAATTACAAGAAACTTTTTGGCTAACTGTATTTTTTTTCATATTTAGGCCCAAATAATGGTAAATATGCAACATTAAGCAAACAATGCAAAACTTTGGAAGCAAATGATTTTTACTGAAAATCGTCAGCCTGTAGCGACATGAACAACCGTCAATCAACGCAGCAACCCATCTACTGCCATCATCCTCATCCGCATTCTCATGCCGCAGCAGCAGCAGCAGCGGCCGCGCATGCTCATTATCATCATCATCAGCAGCAATATCCATATGTACCAGCGAGCGCTCAACAACTTCAACAGCAGCAAAATCAAATCTATCAACAAATTCCAGCACAACTTGGCCCAATGCCAGTCACCAGCGGTAATCCACACTCAATTTATCAGTCAACGAGCGGCCCAGCACCTATATATGTCTCTAATTCGGCGACAATGCGAAGACAAAGCTCTCAGGGAAGCAATGGTCCACATTCTTTATACGGTCAACATCCACAGCATCAGCAGTCTCATCAGCCACTACCGCCGCATATGCAACAGCATCCAGGCCCACTGTCTAACCCACTAACAGCGAAATCCCCACCGAACGAAACTATTGAAGTTCCCAGTTCGAATAGTATAGACAGTGCTATGTATGAACGAGACAAGCAGATCTACAAGTGTTCTACTCTGCGACAGGGTGGCAAATTCGATCCTAAGTACAAGCCATCTATTTTGAATTGTCCTCTGCCAGAGATTCCAAAGGATGCTGGTGATTCGCCCAAGCGGGAAGAATCAAGCAATAACTATTCAAAGTAAGTTTTTATTTATTTGCAAGTATTGTGAATGTTGTAATTTTGTTTGCATACGAGTATACGAGCAAAGATCAAACCATTTACAGGATTCGCTGGGTCGATCTCAGAAAGTCAAGGTTAGATCTCAAAAAGCTTCCATCGTGTAGGTTTTTTCCTTTAAAGATTAATAACAATCACAATCTCAGTTTTGACGTTTAGTCTTTCACAAAGTGAAATTATTTTGAATTATTTTTTGACATTAGTGCGACATGATACGTGCAGTTTCACTATTAACATCTAGTAAAATAAAAACTGAATACATTCCACAATATTTTCCACCCCATATTCTAAATTTTGAAATGTGCGAACATTTATGTGAAAATCTGAAGTTATATGGAAAAGAGTGACATCTGTCAAAAACTTTGTGCTGTTAGGAATTATGAACTGTGGGTAGTAAAATTGTAAAATTCAGGTTTATTTGAATAAAAACATTTTTGACTTTAGAATGGGAAAATGTAAGCATTAGAGTTTACTTCCTTATATTCGACAAGCTTTCATTTCAAAGCAATTGAACACACAGACTACCCTTCCTTTTGAAGTGAAAGACTACTGTGTTATGTTTGCAAATGTAAAAAACAAGAATTATACTGTTGAAAAGATTGTGGAATGTATTCATTTTTATTTTCAAAATAAAAACGTTTGAATACCGTGCTTATATAATATCGTGAAAAATTCACTATGAAGTCATTTGATACAGCTTTAATTTGTGAACAAGTCCAGCTAAACTTAAAGTTTTAAAATATAAAAAAAGCGGTGTGGAACGAAAGCAATCATTTTACTTTAAGGTTCTCCCGCACATTGTAAAATTCAAAGTATAGTGTGAGAAAACTTGTGCAAGGTTTTTATTTTGCATTTCACAGGAGGTAAATAATCGACAACAAATTAAAACGTTCCACACTTAATTTCAATACACCTATGAAATAAAAATTGAATACAATCCACAAAACATTCAAAAGCATTATTATTATCTTCGCAGTGTGAAATCAACAGGGAAAAATGTAGCCTGAAAACGCTTAACATTTATTGGTTAATTTGTATTTTTCGGGACAAAAACTATGGAATGTAATAAATTCCAATCCGAAATAGAAGTTTCGTTTTGACACGATTAGAGATCGTGTATTTTAAAATTATTGGTGTTGTAACTTAAATGTATCGCCATTTTCCCTTATTATTTTTGACTAAATGTTTTAGAACCCTCCAAAGGCCACCGATGAAACTGCCGCCACATATGAAGGTGATATCACCGCCCAGAATTGAAAATCCATCACTGACACCATCACAATCTCAGAATGGAGGCAATGGCCATATGAATGGCCAAGCAATGATATCACCAAATCTACCACCACCATCAGTGACGGTGATGGCATCACCACCACCACCTGGTGCAACTAATATTCAAACAAAGTCGCCTCCTCCTCCGTCAGCGGTCACTATGAGCACCTCACCACCAAAAGCTGGTACCCCTATGAGTGCCAATAATAACTTGCCGATAGGAGACGATCAAGATTTGCCACCACCACCCCCACCAGCGCTAAATGATGATTCAAATTATGCTGTGACTGAACTTTAAAAATTAAACAAAATTTAAGCTAAGATCAATAACTAATAATAAATTATGTAATACATTCATAATTATTATAATATTTATGACTGCTGGTAAGATAAGGATTTTAAAAATGAACGCTTGAATATTTTTTTTTCGAAAATGCCCGTTTATCCTTAATTGCTGCTTTTGGAAAACATTTAAAGGGCTCTTTTTTGATGATGATGATTAATTTTCTTGTTTTCCATTAAAGTTGCAAGTTACGCTACAGGCTGATCAAATAATTTATTTAAAAAAAAATTAAAACTAATTTGCAAATTAATGGATTTTGAAATATAATTAAAAACAAAATTATGTATGAAAATTGTGATTTAATTGATGATTAATTTATATACGGAAAAATTAAAGAATCAAAAGAAAACTCATTTTTATGTGTTTTTAAGCGAAGTAGATCTTAAAACTTTATAGTCAAGAGCTGTTTGGCCTTTTATGATTAATAGACATTAGGAAAGGTAAACAGAGTCTATTATTGTAGCAAGGATAGGGTTTTCCATTCTAAGAGTTCTTTATTGAGACGACTACATTTTTAAGAGAACCACAGCATAAGCAGGTTCACTGGGACGTATACGTAATTTTTTAATTTGTTTCCATATTAGTTTTTGTATTGGATTTTAAAAATGTTTTTATGATAAAATACGAAACTTAATTTGTTTAAATACATAAATAAAATTGTATAATTTCCGAGACTACGAAGTTACTGCCTCGAATTGTCAAGCTCCATTCGCATTCCACATTCCATCCACAAAGTAATTGTGACGAATTGTCAAACTCTATTCACATTCCACATACAACGATAGCGATTGACAAAAGCCATTGCATATACATTTTTATAGTAATTTCATGGAACATGTTATTTTAGTTATAAACTTCGTTAATAGCGGCGCTAGTTGTCTTATCAACTTTACATCAAATGTCTTCTATTGTTGTTTTTGCTTCCCCTAGCAATCTAGACAAAAATCACTCCTAACACACCAATTAAATGTTTGTGAACTTCGTCCATAGATGGCGCACCAAACGGTCCTCTTATTGGGAATACTATAGATTGTAAATACAATGCAAATGCTTTAAAATCTCAGTGTTCAATTGAGATATTATGTGGAAGTATGTTTCGTGTTCCGTGACGAGCTCTTATTTTTGTACTCAATTTGTGGACCGTATTAAGTCAAAGTTCAGGGGTGCAACGTCGTATAACCATCGTTAACATTGTACATCGTAAGCCAACTGTTAACAATTGCTTGAAAAATCTCTTTACTACAATAAACGCGGAATTTTCAGTAAGAATTTTTTGTTGTTAATATCGCAGATGAACGTGTTTTTATTTCCGAGGACAGCTTGTTTAGGATTATTTTTGAGATGCTCATGAAATGCGTGTCGCAAGCTTAACAATTTTATGACGTTGGAAGTGTCATTTTCACTTGCACAATATGCCATAAGCTCAGAAATTACCGCATAACAATTCGATGACACGCAAATGTCTCATAATTACCTTCCACAGCTTATATTTTGACAGACGTCACATTTTGCATGTGTCTGAAATTTCTCGTTTTTGGTCGAAAAAAGTTCAAGTGCAAATAATAAAGTTTGGCAGTGGTAAGTTTATTTTTCTTGGAATATTAAAATGATAGCATCTTCATTTAAGCCTAATGCCTATCCTCAACTCATATTAAATGGGAAATAAATACGTTCCACAATGTTTTCTATGTCATACATACAAAAGTGCGAAGTCAGTGAGTTTAACTGTTTTTTTTCGATGTGTGGTCAAACTTTGACTTTGTCAATCAAACTTGTTTTGAAAAATAAATGCGTTCCACAATTTTCAAAATGTCATTATTTTCTATTTTTCGATGTTCGACGAAATCAGAAAAGTTTGAAGTATGGAAATT